>NQII01000120.1:451963-491218 GCA_002778355.1 Clitarchus hookeri | reverse complement strand
ATAATATGTAATCAAAGTGAAAGTTTTTCTCCCCCACCCAATCCCCCAGTCAAAATCAAACCTATACACACACACAGAGAGAGATAGAGAGAGATATAGAGATAGATATATAGAGATAGAGAGACAGGCACGCACACGAAACATCTAATTTTTAATACTCACATTTTGGGTTTATATAATGAAATGTTTTTCGCTTGCATCACATATTCTTTTGTGTGAAATTCTCAAGATTAAAAACTTTACGCTTGTGGAATATCCATTAATAATATATACATTACTTTTATGATGGGTACGTGCATGTACGAACACATGTACACACACACAGTGGAATGTAAACATTGCCATGTGACTGCCACATGGCAATGTTTGTTTACCCTTTGGCAGAAGGATACGAAATGGGCTTGAAAGTAGATCTTAAGCAGGGCTTCAAGAAAGTCTCTTCCAGTCATGAACCGACTATACTCTACACTGTGCACGGTCTACTAACCACTTCTTAACATAGAAGCACGTCTGAGGCGTGGGAGCGCTAGGGGCTACCGAGACATGCGCATCAACTCTCTCCTCGCCTCTACGCGCTAAGCACTGAACTGGCGTGCAGTCTTCTGGCATATTCTTCAACTATTGAAATATATGTTATTCTCGTATGTTGATAATAGTAGTATACTGTATGTTCCAAGACAAGACTTTATTATTTTATTTTGCGGGTACATGTAATTATATTTATGATATCAAAAGCCCTTAATTTGCCAGCATTTCTTTATCGTTTTTATAGTTAATTTACATGTATGAGTAGTATGAAAGTGCATGCTTGAAGCCATTTATATATTTTTTTGTTGTTATATTTTATAAGTATAGACATGCATTTATAAAATATAGGTACTTTGATTTTCAGTTCAAAATTAATATTTACAAATAGTTGTAATGTATCCTTTTATACTTTATATTATTTGTTATATATATATATATATATATATATATATATATATATATATATATTTTTGTACTTGAAATACTTTAGGTACCATTTATTATTTATTTCTTCCTTTCATTATTAGTGTAAAAGTATTTTTTTCTTTAATATAGTATGCAATTTTTTCAGGCGAACTTATTTTGCAAGAATACTTCCCTGATAGTGACTATTTAATTTGTGACATGAAGGTATTATATTGAAATGAAATATTATTTCAGTTTCACAGACATGATTTATTCAATATAAATATTTACAAACAGTCATTACTCAATACCAGTTCCCCCCATGTACTGAAAACAACATAATTGCTTTTTTCATACTGAGTGAAATGCATAACTAGAACTCTTAATATGTTTTACTCTTTCAAGAAATTATTTTTTTGTTATTGATGATTGTGATGATGATGATGTAGCCTGTGCCACATCTTCCGTCAGACTAGGTTGAGATGGAAGTCGACGTTGCTGTCTGCACGTCTTCTCGGGGATCTCCCGCCCTCGCATTCCAGCTTTGCTCCATCCTCACCTCATGTCACTCATCGGGTGTGAAAACCTCGTTGTTAAGAGCCGCCCAAATCTCTCGACTCAATATGTGTTGCGTGAGACGTGAAGTCGCTGTAATCCCGGCCTTGAGCAGTAAATATCGCTGTGTGTGTGCGTGCTTAGTTTGTTAATAGTGCAAATGACGGCGTGTGAGACACCTGGGTGACATGCAACACTTGACACAGTTGGAACAAGTGATCTGCGCCTCTCCGCGGGTGTCTGGCCAGGTGCTAGTTAGAGGCGGGAGCAAGATGGCGGACCTTGTACGTGCACGTCTACAATAGAACATCCTCGCTCCCCCCCCCCTTCGCTCTTTCATCATCCTCTGCAGACCGTTTTTTACCACGTCCTTTTTTTTTTTTTTTTGCAAATGAGCCTGTTACATATTCGTCGGCATTCGGGAATTACCTGCAGACGCAGGTCGTGGCAACGCCGGAATATATTTGAATGGTATTTCGACTGCGATAATGAAAGGAGTGTGCTGTCCCCTGCACCAGGTATAACATCCGCGTCCAGGGCTGCAGAAGTGGGGAGCGGGGGTACATGCCCCCTTCACATTTGTGAATGGGGTGTACGACTTGGCATTGCCACGTTCAGCTCCTGGCCGGTGTAGTAGTTTTAATTATAGCACAATTTAACTACGTGCTACACCAGACAAATTTCGTATCTTTTAAACAAGTAAATCAAGTTATACTATATATAAAAATTTTGATCATTAGAATCAAAAACTTTTGCAGGGGGGGAAATCCCCCGAATATATTTTCTTTTCTGCTGCCAATTTGAACAGTGTTTTTTAAAATGTGGTCTGTAGTTTATTTTCAGAAACTGCTCTAAAGATGTACTCCCCCCCCCCCCNCCCCCCCCCCTATTAATAAATGTTCCAGGTGTACTCAGTTCTGTACGTACGTAATCTTCTATTGAATTTCATGTGAGGAGTTGTGTGTGGAGAGACTACGATCGTGCAAGCACATTGTCTGCCTATTAGTTTGGACGCAGAAACGAGCAAAAATATTTGTTAAGGTGGTCGCCTGGGTAGGTCGCCGCACGGTGTGCAGAGCTCCAGCAGAAAACGTCTTATTAAAAACCCGTCCAACGTGTCTGAGTGAGGTCTGCTTACGAATAGCATTTAAGAAACGTTGCGAATCTGTATACGTTTTACAGTTCTTCCATTTCTCTCTAAAGCATGTTTTTGTGGTAGTGGAAATGGCTCAAACGGGTGTTTTCATGGTCATTTTTAGGTATGAACATTCCAGTACGAAACATTATAAAGGAATAGGGACATGCATCAAACCTTTATTATTATTACGTCATAAAATGGTAGGGTCTCCGCAGAAAGTCTCGTAGAGGCGCGTTATCTACGGCAAGACTGTACGCCAGTTCAGTGCTTAGCGCGTAGAGGCGATGAGAGAGTTGATACGCATGTCTCAGTCGCCCCTAGCGCTCCCACGTTTTTAGGCCTCAGACGTGCAAAATTCCTTCAACCAGGCGGCCACCTTAATATTGTTGCTGCACCTGTAGCAGAAAAAAAAATCCTGTGAAATCCCCGCAGCTCTTCAAAAAAGTGGGTGAATATCGGGAAAAGAAATAGTTTTACTCGGCATCATTGTAGTTTGCGCTACGGGCGTCAGCCATATTTGTTTGCTAAGACGAGGCGACTGTACTAATGGTACAGGTACTGTAGTTCGACATGCGACGGTTTTTGTTTTCAAAATGATGAAACTATAAGTGCCGTTCACACGACCACACAACCACTCGTGCGGTTTTATTCCCCCGGGAAGACTCGAGAACAGAAACAACGGATCCCAGTTAACCGTGTTTTCGTTGTGGCGATTTTTCTATGGCTGTTGATATATAGCACAGTCAGGGTTACGTCCAACTTTTCTGATGCTTTTCCAAAGTTCGACTTCTCCCCAAGCAAACAAAGCGTAGTTAAGTCCAGAAAATTACAACAACGCAACCCTCATTCGTGCCCACTTATTTGGATATGATTTGGCTTGAGAACTATTTCTTACTAGCCATTACCAACACAGTCGTTTACTCCCCGTTTTTATTCATATTCATAATTAATATTTATAATTATATAATGTTATATTACAATTGTGTAAATTATAATCATTATAAATTAAAAACAATTTTTATATAAAATATAAGTAAAAGTTCAATTTAATCAAAAATAAAATGCTTTAGTGTTAACAGAATTATAAAACGCTTGTGATACTTGGCATATTTAGGATACAACCAAACACGTCTTACATGGGCTGATTTTCCAAAGGTTTGATTTAAGAGTGTGACAAAAAACAGCGAATATACTGTACTGTATTTTTACTTCGTACTCTGTCGCGCGACTTCTGCGGTTTTTGGGCGAGGTATTACTTCGAAAGATAGCCCGCGTTCCTTCATTCTGGGCTTCAGCACGCTATTGCCGATTGTCAGTTGTCTTTCAGTTGCAAGTTGTACCCCAAACTATTTAGGAACACGCTTTGTCTTGTTTTAGTTTGCTACTCGAGTCACGCCCCAGAAAAGGCCTATTTCGGCGACTTTCTATTATCAGATGTTCCAATCCATAACTACGAACACGCGTCAATTTGTCAGACGGTCAACGTCACAATCTATGGAATATGTTAATGCATACTGAAAGCGCGGTCCCACCTTTGAATGTAAGCTGTACGTTTAGAACTATTGCCGTGTAACTATCTTCATAAAACTGCAGTTGCTCGTAAACTGAACTGTTTGAAATTCCCGTGTATTTTCGTTTGCAGCCTACAGTAAGTTATCCTCTACGGGTTTGCTTTTTAAACATAAGTACAGTCTATCTCTTACTATTACATTACTTTGCTATATTACTTTCTTAAATACAAAGTAAAGCACAATACGCTGCTTCATCGTATGTGAAGTAGTTCCAGGTGATGCTTATTTCCATGTAAGAAAACTCCTACACGGTTCCGTGCCAAAGACAGTATGCAGTATGCCATAAAGATTTGTCCGTCCGATACATTTCTCTCGACTATGCATTGTTCTAATGAACTTCTACCTAGGAAAAAAGTTATGAAAAACAAATGTTTGCAGTGTGACTTAGACCTAATAACAAAGTAATTTCCGAGTTTAATTTATTTTCACGGTTGGCGGCGTTCTTACCTTTTTGTATATAGCCGCTGACGGCCTCGCTCCATTTTCCTTCTACCCACCCACCCACTTCACCCCTAACCTATTCTCAGCCTCTCTTACCCTTATTACTTTTGTATTTTAGTCTTAACCTTCTACCTTTATTTCTCTTATCTTTCTCTTTTTCTTAGTTTTATTTATCTCTTTCCCTTTTCCTTTTTTCTCTGTTTCTCCAGTGCTCATTTTCTTTTTGTCCCTTTGTCTCTCTCGCTTTCCCCCTTTTTCTTTTAACTCTCTTCCCTTTTTCTTTAACTCTTTTTCGTTATCGCTTTCTCCTTTTTTCTTTTACTCTGTCCGATTATCTTTATTTCTTTTCCCTTTTTTTCTTTCTCTCTCCTCCCTTTTACATTATCTCTTCCCCCTTTACATTCTCTCTTCCCCATTTACATTCTCTCTTCCCCGTTTATATTCTCTCTTCCCCGTTTACATTCTCTTTTCCCCGTTTACATTCTCTTCCCCGTTTACATTCTCTTCCCCTTTTAAATTTTCTCTTTACCCCCTTTTACATTATATATTCAGGCTACCCCACTCATCATATACATAAGTATACAAAAATAGCAAAAAAATCTTATGGGTAAAGATTTGGCTTCGAACCAAAATTGGCTGCTAAATAAAGAAAAAAATGTAATGCAGGGTTAACCTAAAATACAACAAACAGGCGCACAAAGTCCAACTCAAAATAATGTATTACAAAATTATACAAGGATATAAAATATAGTTTCTTTGATTTCTTGAGTAAATATATATACACATTATTTTCACCACTGAAACATATAAAACATACAATTAAAGTCTAAGGCAATTTATTACAGACTAGAATCATACATTTAGCGAGGCCTCCTAACCTCAAAACCAAAACAGTCAAAAGAATACAAATTTAGTTTCAATTTACCCAACTGCATAAAAAGGCACAGCAGCAAATACACGCTTTTATTTCATTTGTATATTATAATATTATTTCCATTTCAAATATAAAAGCTCGAAATTTGGAAAATCTACTTTTTATTTATCAAACTGCATAACTGCAAAGCCAGGGTAGCAAATTAAAACAATTATATTTACTCGGCTACAAACATAATAATCAAATACACATTCGGTACAATCCAATTTAGTGAGCTTACACTTACTCAGCTACAAATTGAAGACAGCATTTAACAATAAGGGCATAGTTACAGATAATAAATACTCTTTCCAGATTCCGTAATGATCATATTGTAAAGAATAGCCAAAAGGTATTATTATATAAACTTCTCAAAATCAATTTGGCAAGGTTAAAACTCGAGTATATTTAGTGAATGACAATAAAGCTACCCAAATAAATTTACATGCTAGTAAAATGGTACAACAATTCTGCGCTCTTGATATTCTGTGATAGTTGTGACTTCCTGGACAAACACCTCGCGTTGATTGCACAGACTCCCTCAGGACCCGGGCTGGCGGCAATCACAGCCTCGCCCGCCGCCAGGATGCCTGGTTCACCGCCTGTGTCGTCCCACGAGACACACACCAGAGTAGCTGTCGAACACCATTCTTCCTACGCCGGAGAAACCACAGAGTAAAACACCTACGCTGTCTTCAATACGTGCTGGGTAAACTCGCGTAAATTATAGGAGACAAAAGCTATGTTCCAGAATGGCAAGCAATCATGCTAGCTGTCTTGGTGCGGCAGAAAGTGCCGTCTGGCCGACAACATGCCAACATTCCTAACTCCAGTTAGCTCGGGCGCTCACACAGCTCTGTTCATATAAACAGTTTGCTCTCCCCCTCTCCCCCGTTAACAACGCACCTACAATCCGCGCACACCTGCTGCTCCCTTTGTCGTGCACGCATTGTGTCACATTGTCAGAAACTGCCGATTCGGGGTCTCCAAAAATTTTCCATGCATGATTAACCAAGGTCTTACAAATACTCAAGGTTTTCATGTCACGCATAGGTAATAAAACTACAAATTTAGTGAAACCATCTACCACAACCAATATACAATTGATACCGTTCCGCGAAAGCAGCAATGGCCCAAAAACACCAATGAATGCACGTTCCCAAGGCCTGGCCAGGAGATCAACAGAATACACCCTACTATTTTGAGGTTGTTTGGCCATCTGGCATTCCACACACCTTCTAAAATAGGCCTCAATATCGTCGTTCATAGTTGGCCAGATTAATTCCCTCTTAATTAAATATTTAGTTCGTACAATGCCAAAATGGCCCTCTTATTTCAGAGTCATGGAAATAACGAGGAACAATAGGCCGAACCTTCTCTGGAACAAAAACATTTTTCATACCTTTGCGCCCCACAAAATACAAAGCACCTTTACGAACACAAAATGCAGTGTTGTTTCCAGCAGCAATATTAGTCTTGATGGATTGGCAATCGTCATCCTGTTCTTGCCACTCGACAATGCTGATAAGACTTTGGAATAGCACAGACTTCGACATCAGGATTTTTAACAGGTTCAAATTCGTTCGGATCATACATCCGAGAAAGACAGTCCGCAACTAGATTATCCTTTCCCTTTTGATGAATGATGGTAAAACGAAATCTAGTCAGCCGCATAATCCATCTGCCAATTTTCCCTAGTTGACGGGGGTGCGAAAACAACCAGGCAAGTGTCTGGTTATCGGTAACTATATAGAATTCTGCATGTTTCAGAAAAGTGCAGAACCGTTCAACACCAAAAAATACATGCCAAAGCCTCTTTTTCAAATACTCCATATTGCAATTGAGTTCCAGAAAGAACCCGACTGGCAAAGGCAACAGGTTTAGGGCCAACACCAAAGTCCTGAAGGGGCACAGAACCTACAGTCAATGCAGAATCATCAACTTGCAAAATAAAGCTACGATTAAAGATAGGAAGAGCTAGCACAGGGGGATGAGAAATAGCAAATTTTAATTTGTTAAAAGCCTCGCCTCGGCTTGTGGTTGGCCCCAAACAAAAGACTGTCCCTTTTTCTTCCAATTATTTAATGGAGTGCACAACTCAATTTAACCTTCAATGAACCTAGAAAAATAACCCAACATTCCTATGAACCTCATTACCCCTTTGAGATTTTTGGATTTAGGAGAATTTACAATGGGAGCAATCTTGGCAGGATCCATGACCATATACCCCTGGCCAATAATAAAACCAAGAAATTTTATTTCGTTTTTTACCCATGCAACCTCCCTTAGCTTCGAAAGAATAGCTCTTAGGTGATTGATGTGTTCCTCTTCATTATCGGAATGAATACAAATATCGTTCAATAAGATTAGCACAAACTTAAAATGAAACTCTTTTCTAGGATTTTATGCAAGATGCGCGACAGGCATTCATTGCCAACCTTCACTCCAAACAGGACTCTCTCTCCCCCATTGGAAATGCCCCCAAGGAGTTACAATTCCGGTGTATATCTTACTGTTAGGATGGAGAGCACATTGATGAAAAGCTGAATCGAGGTCCGTGACAGAAAAAACCTTAGCTTGGGCAATATACAGAAGGAGAAAGCCCAACTCAGATCAAGCATTCGTCCAAGTGACGGCATGTCACATGCCACTCGTCGACGTCTCAGAGGTTTCTCACGTGGACAGCAGCTCGGGCACTCCTCAGTCGTGATGACAGGACCTCCTAGGTTAGAGGTAACGTTTCGCCAGTGAACGGTGCAACGTTCTGGAACGTGTTGGCACTATCATCGGCGTAACCGACAGAATGGACAAACGCGACAGCTTGTTAAGAGTACATATGATGTACAACCTGTAGTGTTTGCTGACCTTTTATATAATACAATCATTATCTACAAAAATATTGCTTTTCTTTCTCCTAAGTGGTTGTTGTGCTATATAGACTATTCACGGTAAAGTGAGCACTTTTGAAAGCCCTCTCATTTGGAATAATAGTCAATAAACATATTCTATTTCAGCCTGAGTCGTTAACTTCCGAGTGCGGTGGAATCTACATTCTACGTTTATTACTTACATGACAATATTTATTTTAAAAGGTTGGTAAAGGTTAAAAAAATTGCTGAAATAAAAAAGTAAGTAAGAGCCTCGAAAGTGCTCACTTTGCCGTTAACAGCCTATATGCACATGTATGTGTATATATGATGTTTTAAATTGCTTGTCGAAATTGAAACCACGGCATCTATGGGCGAATATAAACAATAAATCATGCTAGCAAAATGTTTGGAAAATTCGTCTAGTGTTAAAAAATGTAAATAGAAGTAAGGAAAACCGCGCCGGGAGTCTGCAAAATGACGTACTTACGTGCACAAGTTGCATGTGACGAAGGCGAACGTAACAGGCGGCGACCGCTTGTACAAGCGCCACCATAAACACGAGGTATGTGGTTGCTTTCTGGTAGGTGTGTATCAAACTACGTGAACAACGAGCAACAGAGTGGTGATTGCATTGTATTTCCATCATCACACAAACAGCCAGCAGTATTGGCGACGTAGTGTCCGCGCGTATTGTCACGGCGGCGTGAGGCGAAGGAATTGCTTGAGACTACAACGTAACCAACACTGGTCTACACACCTAGCTCTATAGTCTATCCGCGGTTTCTTCACACGTTTTGAATCAAATCTTTGGAAAATCACGCCATGCACGACAGTTAGGTAATGTGCTTCTGCCCACAGTAAAGTAAGTAAAGGCACCTCATTCGTGGTCAAATCCAACTTTTACCTATATTTGTCGGTAAATTGTAATATTTCATTTAAAGTGAATAAGAATAAAAACAGTGAGACAACAGGTGTTTTGGTAATGCCTTAGTAACGAATAGTTGTTACGCAGAATATTGTGTGCGCATGGAAGTGGTGCGCTGTCCCTTTGGTGATATTTGCTCTACTCGGTAAAGCTTAGTTATCATGAGGTGGAGGAACGTGGTGAGTAGTTGTAAGTAGCCGTGAATGTGGGATGCGGTAAGCTCGGGTACGTGCGCCAGTATACTGTGTACCATATAAGAAGGCCACATTTTTGACAGTTGACAATCGCCGTGTCTTTTCGTTTATGTATCCATTCGCCATCAACAGGCGTGTCAAGAATAGGCTTTGATGTGGCGAGTCAGCGCGTCCAGGAGGTGCTGCTCCGTGTGGCAATTGGTGAACTGCTTGGGTGGCGCTGCATTCGTAAACGGAACTTGGTGGACGTGTGTAGGGTCGTTCGTAAACGCGGTACACGAAATATATGTTACTTTAAAAATGATACAGAGCTTGCGGGAAAATAAAATTATTTGTAAATGCGCGTGAATACGTTATTTTAAACAACAAAACTATTATATGTTTCTGGGTGTAGTTCGGGATATGGATAACAGATGGCACGGAAGGGCATATTGCAAATGATGGTGCGCTTTTAACTCACAAGATGGCAGCACCTGGTTTGAGAGTCTGGAAACTTTGGATTTTTTCGTCACATTTGGATACGTATCGTTTTATTGTGCATCTCATTTTGAACACCTATACATTACTATTTTATCACGAAGTTTCGTTTCTAAAACTAAAAACTGCTGTTTTATGACCACGTAAAATAAAATGTATTAATTAATCTACGAACTCTTTCTTATCCGCGTATCTTCTGATTGTGTGATGTGCTTCTGCACTGCTCTCAGAATAGCCAACGTAATATTAACTTTTGTTCGTTCGTGCATCAGCTGATACAGGATTTTGTAAATGGCAGGTTATTTGTTTTCAATATATTAAGTAGCCACTCACTGACTGTCAGAAAGTGGCCTTCTTATATGAAATGAACTATAACTGTGGTGGTGCGTGTGGTAGGGTCGCTCAGGCTCCTGGCTGGCGGAGTCACCTCGAGCCAGCAGGTGTGTGTGGTCAGACACTCGACAGCTGGTGTGCCATTGAACCCGGTCAGCTGCAGGACGCCATGCTGGCTGGCTACCTGGCCTGCCTACCTGCCTGCTGCTACATTCCTCAATGTACCACCATAACGTTTCTATATGCTTATTGCACATTTTATATGATGGTTGATACAGTACATCAAATATTAGTCCACTCCAAATATTTTAAAAAAAGTTGTAAATTAAATACATGTTAGTGGAGAAGTAATTGCTCTTGGTATGAGCGACACCCGTGCATTGTGTAGTACAGTGGAGTTGAGTGCTGTTTGAACCAGTCCCTCGCAGAGTTTTCACACGCTCTCTTCCTCCTGCCTTAAACTCAGTTGGAAGTACGCCGCGGCTGATGTATCACTGACATCCGCTAGTAACCTCCCGTCCGCGGCTTCTCCCGCTTGTACTGCACCAAGTGTGTTTTATTTTTATGTGAAGGCCTTTTCGCACACCACATTAATGGTTCTTCCCTAAAATAACATACTTACTTATTTTGTACAAAAAAATCTGCAGTGAATGCTTAAGCGATTGTTCAGGCTTCCTTCTAAAACAGATAGCTCCGCGATATCGCATCCACTTTAAGAGAACCGTGTACTGGAACATTCTCTGTGGAGTCGTCGTTTGCGCCTATACTCGTGTCTCGGTAAATACATTTTCTGGAAATACGACGTTTTGCCAGAAGAGGTAAAAAGCTATCATATATGCTCCTATTTTGTACGTGTATCATGAAAAAAAAAAGTGAAATGGTTATATATCGCATTAGTAAAGCTTGCCTATGCAGTTTCCATAAGCGGTAAGAGAAAATTACGACTATACGGTGAGCTTTCATCGCGTCTACTAAAGTTACAGATGCTACAGATGTAACTTGCGGAGTACAGCATCACGGCGAAAACACTGCACGCCTTGCACGTAGGGGCGATGAGGCGCTAGGAGTGCGTGTTAGTGTCGCCCGTATCGCTCCCACGCTTCTTCACCTTGAACGCGCAGCTACATACTACTCGTAAGATAATTTGGGGAAACCGTGAAAACACATTTTACCCCTTTTCACTTTCTTAAGGGTTGAATTTGAAATCATCTTCTTGGCCGTCCATGCCCCAAGAGCTAGCCACTCATAATGTTTCGTGTTTCCACATCCAACAGTCGGTGTAGATAACCCAGGCAGTTGGTGAACGAGGACTTTACCTTTGTAAAAAAGATTACATCACTATTTATATTGTTCTAGTAATAATTATACTTTCCTAGTAAAATGAATGCAGAGTGGGGGAAATCACGCCTGTCCACCAAATATTGTTTAATTAAAACCGCTGAAAATTTCACTAATCTATAAAAGTTTCAACTAATATTTAAAAAAAAAATTGTATCCTTCAAACTGCGCTAGTTTTAGTAAGTAAAATATAGTTAATGAACTTGGTCTCTCTTAGCAAATTTTTTCTTTGCTAAAATTCCTATTTAGCATTTAAACTTTTCTTAACTCTAGAATTTTTCTTGTAGAAATCGGCAAATCTTGTCGATGGTTCTTTGTCAGGAAAATTTTGGACAGAGGTACAGTTCGCGTTTAGTTTAGGATTGGGAATTACAGTATTTGGAACTTTTTATATTTCGTAGCATTTTTTGACCTAATATTAAAATTACCGATATATATATATATATATATATATATATATATGTATACAATACTTGCACAAAATCTGTGTACATAACAAATAACTATTTTCTTACAAATTAAACACGTTTTTATTCCAAATAGGCGTTGGTTTTAAGAACGACGTATTTTTTTATTTCTTGGATCACATAATTTTTATTATTAATTGTTTTGTAATAACTATCACATGTTTGCCTACTGATTTTGTCCAAAATTAAGTAGCGATTTATCTAGAAGTTCTGTTGAATTATGTTATACTGTATTTGGTTGTATGAATGGAGTGGGGAGTGAAGATGTTAGGGTGGCTCTTCACATAGAGGGTCTTGAGAGCCGATGAGGGTGAAGCGATGTGAGTATGGAGCAGCGCCGGAAAACAAGGCCGGAAGAAACGGGAGATCCCCGAGGAAACCCGCTGGCCAGCGGCATCGTCCGGCACGATTCCCAGTTGTGTTGGTGGTAGGCGAGTAGTCTAACCACAGTTTGTCAGGTTTACATTTGTGCGGCATGTTTATACATTAGTGACTGGTAATGTGCGTGCGTGTGCGCGTGCAGATCGAAGTGGTGTGATGCGTGTTCGCGGTATTTGAGTGCACTTTGTCCGCCTGAGGCGTCGGAACACGACCCCACCAGAGGAATGCACGGCAAGGAGGTGCGAAGTCTATCTCCGACTTCCGTCCTTGCCAGGCTTCCTCACACCGCACACCGCGTATCAACCTGCCTTCTACCTGCTCGCTTCCTTTTCCTTACACTGATCCATATTTTTTTTAATTTGAAACATTTTATTTTTATTAATGGAATTTGAATGCAATAGCTATAATGACCTAGACATACAAAATACACTGAGCAGACAACATCGTAACATTCCAGCCTTGAAAATAAAAGGCTCTTCTGGCGTGGTACGTGACAATATCGTTAAGCAACATTGGACAGTCCGTGAGCGAACTGAAACAAACTGTAATACGGGGGACGCATGTCCTATTGCACAGGAGTATGTACAGACTTGCTGCTGGAAGGAAGACTACGGGGTAACATGGCGGAGGTTTTATGTGAATTTGCAACAGTAACAAGAAGAGCTTCGTCATGTCGAGCAAACTTGGACGAACATCTGGTTACTGCAACGTGTAACAAGTGTTGATGCCTACAAGAGGAAGACGACGGCGGCCTTGCACGGATGCAGCAGCGAAGGAATCACAATGCACAGATACAAGCAACATCTAGGTATGAAGCATCAGTGTTGTCGGAATGTAAGCAGTAGTCCACTAACAAGAGAACGTTACTGTGGGAAGATGATCGCTCATGAGGATAGCCGTGGTCGAGGACCGGCAGATGTCCTCCGAGGACGACATACTGTAGGAGTCTGATGTCAGGTTTGATCCACTAGCGGGGGTTATTGGAAATAATAAGAACGCGGGAAATGGTGACTTGGTGAAACATTGTGCAAATTACAATTCAAATGGTTATGTAATACTCCTTGCCGGATCAAATGACACTGCGAAAAATGGAAGTGCAAAAAGCTTGTTATATCTTAGAAAATGTCTTTCCGGACTTACAATGTACTTGTGGTAAAATACCCAAAAAAGTTATGATTTAACTGCCATGTCATGTGGGAACACTGAAATAAGTGATGCAAATACTGTAAGCATTTTCGCAATGTACAGATCGAAATTGATATGACTAGGCATCTATTCACCGCACATGGACAACATTTCAGCAATTTAGGTAAATTGGAATTGTGTGAAAATGTACTCCTTTCAATTGAGACTTAATATTTCAAAATTACCATTTGCCGCTTTGAAATATAATAACGAGGAAAACTATTTGCGAAGACTGCACAAATCAGGATGATTGCTGATAATAAAAGTGTGCAGTCTTCAACTGTGAACCCAGCTGTAGACGGCGCCGTGACCCGTGATGATTCGAGTCCAGCGCCGAGTGACACGTGGCCATGAAGTTGTCTTGCAGTGGTGGCAACCCTGTAAGAGCCCCAGGAATATCGTGCGCCGGCTTACGGACAAGACACAAGTAACAAAACCTCTAGTACAGGCAACAACAAAAACTGCACTTCATGGCGTTCTTAAGTTGGCCCACTCCGTCCTAAACTTCTCCATGTCTCATTAAGGACGCCACTCTGCTCTCAAAATAACTCGCTAATTTATTTTTATCCCAAACACTTTTTAACTTGTACACATTACTGTATATGTATTGGCGTTCCAAGCAAGTACGTATGTTAGTTTCCGCAGTTTATACGTAGTCACGTGTGAAAATAACAAATATACTTTCTGTCGGGATACTCAATTGAAGTATACCAAATCATTTACAAAAAAAAACCATAAAATCTTTGGCATTAATTTTAATATGTACCTAATAAATGGGTTATTTCGCAAAATTGGATAAATGTATTAAATATGCAAATGTTTACTTACGTCGAACAGTTTAAAAATAGACAATTTCTGTGTATAGTTGTAATGATAGTTGGAGGTATCTGATCCCCCCTCCCCTTTTTGTGCCTGATGCAGTCTCATTTTGAACTACAAGTACGTTTCAAAAACATCATAGTTGTGATTTTTATGTACGGTTATGAATAAACTATAGAATCTAATTATTTTGTGCTTGAAATAGCATTACACGCTAAACCGTGTTTGGCACAAATATTGATTAATGAAATATGTGGTATCAAACCCCCTCGAGGTAGTAGAGCAAAGAAATGAATTTGAAACCTTTATTATGTGGCAATATTACGATCGTTTTGCGCACCATGTTTTTTTTGGCGGAGAAATGAGAAAACGTTATTTTTAATGTTGGCTGTAATATTGCAGATAAAATATCGGGCGGAGAAATGGTTACTCTTCAGAGGAAAATAATAATAATAGAATTATCTGGAAAGGAAAATATTTTAGTCCTCATAATGTCGATAGTAGTGTGCTCTATAGCGGTCGTCAACCTTGCTTGGTGTTTATGAAGACTATATAGTGCAGGGGCCGCGGTTGTGTAGCGGCTAGCGCGTTGGCCTCTCACCGAGGCGAACCGGGCTCAATTCTAGGCGGATTTTCGCATGTGGTGGTCGTGGCGGACGATGCCACTGATCGGCGGGTTTGCTCGGGGATCTCCTGTTTCCCCCGGCCTTGCATTCCGGCGCTGCTCCATACTCACCTCGCTTCACCCTCATCGGCTCTCAAGACCCCAATGTTAAGAGCCGCCGAAATCTCTTTACTCACTCACTTCTCTTTTTGTTTTTAGTACTCGCAATATTTACTTATAAATTGGCGCCCGTGGTCGTTACTGTGCTACGGCGGTGACTTGGGAGTTGAATTCCTGCGCGTGAAATAGCGTAATTTGCCGTCAGAATCACGTTCACCTTAGCTTTCACGCTCCCATCCCACGCACAACTTAATATTGCGAGTGTTATTGCATTTGTTAATGTTACTTGCGAAGACAAAGTATGGACCAAGCTCTTTTTTATCCCACTTTCGCTGTCTCTTCCATTGAAAACGACAGAACAACTCTACGGCAGTGGAGAGAGGAGAACACGAGGATAGAGTTGGAACTCTACGGAGTAAACGAGAGAACCTGTCTTATTCATTTGTTTGCCGAAGTAGCTTCTACTGACACGGAGCAAGCGACAACGTTCAGTTTATGTTGGCAGACAAAGCGTTAGATGTCGCCAGCGTGTATTTGTTTCGAGTCTGGCCTACGTTACCTGGACAGAATTATTGATTTCGTCATTTATCCACAGTTATTTCATACCACAAATACATTCGAGAGAACCAGAATAATAAGAATGAAGAAGAAACACTACCTTATAGGCAGTTTCATGCTAATATTCCGGAAAATAACACATGGTATGAAACAACATTCGTGAAAGCCATCAAATTGAAAATGCGTGATCCAAGCACGTGCATCTAAAATATCTATAGATAGAAACTACACGATCGTTTATTGTATATTGTCGCGATCCGCAGGTAGCAAATATTGAGTTTATCTATGCAACGAACTGTTATAAATGCGGAAATTGTAAGGCGGTAGAACTTCGACTTCTGGTATCTTTGGTAACGATTAGTTTTCCCTATTCGAGTTGCTGAGGCCTGTAGTGGACTCCGCTGGTCGAGATATTTGGGCGGCTCTTAACATCGAGGCCTTGACAGGTGAAGAGGATGAAGCGAGGTGAGAATGGAGCAGCGCCGGAATGCAAAGGAAGGGGGGAAACGGGAGATCCCAGGGGAAACCCCGCCGGCCAGCGGTATCGTCCGGCACGATTCCCACATACGAAGATTCGGGAGTGACCCGGGCGGGGAATGAACCCGGCCCGCCTTGGTGGGTGGCGAGCAATCTAGCCGATCAGCCACCGTGGCCCCTCGCGAGATAAGAGACTGGGGATATTATAATTTTTGATTTAGGATCTGCAATTCAGGAGGCGCAGTGAGTGAGTGTAGTGAGAGTTGGAGCTGCAGCCGCCGTGACGGGAGTGTTTTTTTGCAAGTGGAGGGGGGTGCGGGGTAACCTTGCGGTATCAGCCAAGGGCAGCGTCGGCGCTGTTTCATCGCCGCGTATTGTATTTTGGCGCGGCCAGGCGCTCAGTGTGTCGGCGGACCTCCAGCGAGGCGGTGACGTCATCGCAGGCGGCAAGCAGGCGACACCTGCCTTCTGTCTGCACGGCCGCAGGTGAGTCTGCTTGCCTGCTTGCAGCCAGGCCCTCTGAACTCGAGTGGGGGAAACGAGTCTTCAAGTCCCCTTTCGCACGTTACGTCTTTTTGGCCGCGCGGGAGATCGCCCGGATCTGCGTGTTCGCCCGTACATACATACACTGTGAGGCGTTGTTCTCTCCACACGCTCCGTGACTTAGTCGCGCGGGAGTTGCTGAATGTATGTCCAGAAATACTCATTACATTGGCCGAACAAAGGTCAGTGTTATGGGATAAAACATTGCATTCTTATAAAGACAGACATTTAACCAAAGAAGCATGGAGAGGTATATACATATGTGTATTTGAATGAAGACTTTGAGGGATTAAGTGATGCAGAAAAAAGTGACTATATAATTTTTATAAATGTAAATAAGGAAATTTTCTGGTAAACTTTCTAACGTGTAATATACGTTTTTGACCTATACATAGCGTGGTAAAGTTAGCACACATCGGTCTACAATAACACGTAAGTGCTTAGAACGAGTCCCGGGTAAGGCATGGGTGGCAATGTCTGTTTGCTAAATTGAACAATATAACCGTCTCTAATGACCTCGCTGTCGACTAGACGTTAAGCCCACTAAATAAAAATAATTAACTACAAAGAAAAGATTTTAACTACATTGCTTAGTTGTGTTACATTAAATTCTTTGGAGCACATTCATATTTGAAATGTACGCTGTTGTCTCTTATACTTGCGGTATTAATACCAAACATTTTTAAAATGGAAAATGCGCAATCAGTTGTCTCTAAATGAAGAAAACCAGGACAATTTATGTTAAACAGTTTAGGTATTATTTTTAAAATACTGACACACTACATGCATTACACAGAACACAAGGTAAGCTTCCTGATATCCAATTCATGAGGCTATTACAGAATGTCCTCATTATGTAAAAGTGCCTGCAAAATAAAACTGTATTTTGGTACATGTTACTCATATATTATGTTGAAATAGTGTTTTTACGCAATTGTTAAACTATGTTTGCAGTACAGCGTTCTGCAAGGAAAACAACATCTCTATACCTTCTCACTTATGAGTTGCTATGTAATCTTCTCATACTTACAATATCAATGACCTGAATGTGAATGTAATACAGTGAAGCATTCGTGTGGCAAAGTTTACAAACATTAATTTAATAAATGCTTGAATGTACTTATTATATTTCAGTTTACTTGTATTACAACCACATGAATTCCACTATTCGATTTTAAAGGGAATACCAATATTAGTTGCTAATAATTCAGTAACTGAAATGTTAATGGTATTGGAAGCGTTGCAATAATAAATATCCAACTGTACATGCTGTGACATGTAAACAGTACACTCTCTTCAGTTTGATACACAGCAAAGTTTAACGTCGAATTAAGGAAATTGTGTGACACTTGCAGTGTCTGATAAATATTTGGTATATTGGTTTGATAACATGACGGCTATATTTGAGACATTTACCGCGGTGCAGACCCTTCTTCAGTTAGGAAGCAGTCAGCGACCACATTCCTTATGTTGTTCGCTGTACTCCCACCACGTACAGATTGACCTGAGGTGAATCCTGCAGCCTCACCACCGACATAGTGTCCTCAAAGTTCTGCCCATCTCTGTCACGGACATAATTGTGCAAAACCACACACGCCTTTACAATGTCCACTGCGAACTCAGGACTGACATTCAGAGGACGATGTAAGATGCTGTATTTGTTGCTAAGGACACCAAACAAGCACTCAACATACCTCCCGGCCCTGCTCAGTCGGTAATTGAATACCCTTTTTTTTTTTTTACACTCACGTTAGAACCGCCCAAAGGTCGAAGCAAGTTAGTGTGTAGAGAAAATGTTTCATCGCCCAAAAAATAATATGGCACACCAGGAGCATCTGATCCAGGTAAAGAAAGGCCTGGAAGCTGGTACGTCAAGCATTCTGTCCTCTAAGGATTTCCACAAAGTTTATTTCTTCCAAACAGTCTAGTCAGACTCCATTCCATAAGAGCCAATGTCCACATAAACAAAGCGATAATCTGCATAGAGCCACTGTGTGCCGGCCTTATTATTCTTATGTGTTTGCCGTCAACAGCATTGGCTTTCTGTAAAACTCTTCAGATATAGATTCACACTGATGTTTAGTTAGTTTCGGAATACATTCTTCAAGCAGGACTGACCAAATACTGATGCATACATCTCTGACTATCTTGCTTATTGTAGAAATGACCAGACGATAAGTGCAGTGCCGTCCAGTAAATGTGCACCCGCTTGCTAGATACCTGCAAAAATATTGTGTGGCACATAGAACGTAAAGTCTTTATTTAACTAGCCAACTACAGTATCACTAATGTTTCTCATAAAACTGAACATTTTAATTTTTCGTTATAACATAGCCTAGTACCATAGATAATTAATTATTGCAGCTGATTTGACACCGCATCACTTCAAAGTATAAAGGAATCAAATTTTAAAGACAATTTGTGCTGTCTGAAATATGCAGAGAAAATTTGGATATTAACAATACTAGCATTAAATATATGCAGTCTGATAAATTCACACTGAAGGGACAGTTCTTGATATGCATGGAAACGTAACTATCTCCGGTCATGTGAAGAGATTCTAGATCAAATCTACTGTAGTATTATGTACTGTCTCGGCTAAATAAAACAAACATTGTTGTATTTATGTTTGTGTGCTTAATTTTGGATGATAATAAATACATATTTGCGATAAACTGTTACTTCAGTGTGAGTTTACCCGAAACAAATATTATTAACAAATGGCTCGTTCCAACAAGATTTTTTTTATTTATAGGTAAACAAGTCATCAATAAATTGACTAACGTACTTGATCAGTGGCTGAAATGCTGTAGAAAGGAAAGGGACAGGAAAAAGTCTGGTGCTGGTGCACCTAAATGGAGAAAATATATTTTCTACGAACAATTGCAGTTCTTGAATAAATCTATTGAGCACAGGCAAACAGATTCTAGCATCGCAGAGGTGGAGGAACACCCAGTGGAACAAGATGGTGGTGACAAATACACACAGAATGTATAAAAAGCCGGACGCCATCAATACAGTATCTGCAAAACCAGCAGTGAACTCTCTGTACCAAAGGCAGGAAACGTAAACTAGACGAATTCGAACTGAAAATGATGGCAGGAGCCACATACAGACACTCATCGGCATCTTAATTTTTTCAAGGGAATTATTCCGTCAATACAACAATTTAATGAATAACGGATTGTGAATTTCCAAATAGGCGTTCTGCAATTATTAAAACTACAGCGTCGTGCTGCTCCATCACAACTGTACAGTCCACGAGCAGACCTTCAACATGCACCCATCCTTCGTCCTCCAGCGACCCACGCACATCACAACGTACTTCCCGCCTTTCACGCCACCATACTGTATGTACATCAGACCAGAACACCATTCATTCACAGCAGCACGCCTCTGCAACTGTACGTTGTGCACTCAGTTCCCAGTTGCATGCATGTAACAGCACCGAGACACCTCAGCATCAACTGAACTGTTTCACAGTCCATCGCCAGCAATGTCGGGACGTTCTTCTCTTTCCCAATGCACAGACTGCAGCATACACTTTACAAGCTAAACGTCCAAGTTTGAACCTTTTTAATTCCATTTATATTTAAATAATGTTTGGAACCAATAGTTTCCTACATCCACAGTACAGTCATTATAAATAATTGTTTGCAAAGAAAAACCCTATATTAACATGCGTGACTTATAACGTAATACATTATTATATTACCGGAGTGTTACTGCAGGCATTTCTTGTGGTTGAATGCTGTTCCTCATTTTGGTGTTTTGTCGCTGCACATTTTCTTGCAAACGACCGTGCAACTCATAGAATGACGCACGTGACATTCTGAAATAGTCAGAGACCAAATACACCGAGTTCGCTCCTTTTCTGTAACATGGGATGCACCCAAACCTTTCTATTACGCGTATTCTTACGTCGGCTGTTTCACAGGAGTAGCACCGCGATCACTTAGCGTCTGCGGTCCATCGTAGATAACGCCGTGCTGGAGGGAGATACTTGTCCGTGTCAGTGCACCGAGACACCCGCATCGCTTGAGAAGTGACTCCCGAGGGTACGCCCGCGCGGGCAAGACGACGTGACGTGTGATAGGGGCCAAGGTTCCCTCCCGTCTACCTGGAGGCCGAGAAGCGCGGCAGCGATAAGGGCGACACTGCCACGCGCATCAAGTGCGCCATCGCCGCTAAGCGCAGGCCCTCAACTGACGTACAGTGTTCTCGTCGTACTACGTGTACCTATAGCACTTTCAGCGGTGACTATTATTTGATTGGTGGGAAGTCTGTAGGAGAGTTCTATGCAGGGCCCTTGAGTAGTTTTGTAAGTATCTCGACGCGCGTATTCTGAGACACAGCGCTTTGAAACAGCCGGTGTTAGCCATCTTGGGGTACTCGAAAATGGGGTTTGTAATGTGCGTGGCGTCTTAAAAGCGCTACGGGTGACGCGGGCCGGCACTTGTAAAGCGATATCGCCTCTACGTGCAAAGCTGTGAACTTGCAGCCAGTGTTCTCGTCGTGCCGCTGGTACTATGGCACTTAAACGGCGACCCTATCATTTTATTGGACGAGCCACTAGTAATATCCAGTGTACTCATCCGCTCACTCACTCCATTATACTCCTCTATCGTAGTTTTGCTTGAATTCTGTTCGTGCACTTAGAGGAACACCAGTCTGTACAAAGCCGTGTTCAGCCATGTTGGAGAGCATTAAAGTAATATTTCCAATGTTAGTAATACATATCTTGACACGACTAGTGTGAAGGATGTTCTCTTATTACAAATAAAACCTATTGTAACGTAGCTAACACGCCAGGCTGGCGGCCGCCTTGAGGTAGCGTAGTTTCTTTCAAAGGAGCACCTTACTGTGCAACGTGCACAAACAAATGCTACACGCTACTATAGGCTGTCCACGGTAAAGTGAACACTTGTGGCCACCCTAGTTACTTTTTCCCTTCAGCCATTTTTCAGGCTTTAGCCCCCTTTTTCAAAAAAAATTTGCCAAGTAAGTAATAAACGCAGTGTGTATTTCCACCGCACTCGGAAGTTAACGTCTCAGGCTAAAATAAAATATATTTATTGACTGTTATTGTAAATAAGAGGGCTTTCAAAAGCGCTCACTTGACCGTGAGCAGCCTATTGGACCCGAGAAGAGCGTAGTTTCGGGGGCGGTAGATATGCGTGGTCTGCCCAGGGATATAATGTTCTTATTCTCGTGCAGGTGGTATGAGTGGGCTCGGCTTCCTGTGAGGCACGTGGGCCGTGCTTTCTGCGACAACGACCTTCGTCGCCAAGGTTGCTGAATCGCGAAAACTGTCTTCCGAGGCCGTGTTCCGATTTATCCCTTATTTTTTTAGTTTGTGATTCGGTATTTTTGAGTTCGGATACTGCTGCCACAATCACTCGTTTAGCAGTCCTAACAACACAGCGATATAGTATTAATAATAAAAAAAAGTAACTCTATTGCCCAAAAGCAAACTTACATTGTTATACGGTACGCGTCAAAAATGCTCCGAAAGTTCCTATTTACGAAGATCGTAACGTTAACTTTTTACATAAAAATATTTTGTGATTAATACAAAGTTATACGATTCGCTCCGATTAAAATTTTTTAGTATGGCATTTGATCATAATACTTACGTCGAATGATGTTTAATCACGCATTCTTGCATATATTTTGGATATTGAGCCGATATGGCTGAGATTTGGTTTAGATTTGTCGTAATGTACATAATACGATGTACCAAATTACGAAATATGCCATATTTATATACAAAATGGAGTTACGTAACTATTTTTGTTCTCGATGTGCTCACGCTGTCCAATGNGGGG
Source organism: Clitarchus hookeri (assembly GCA_002778355.1). Classification (NCBI taxonomy): domain Eukaryota; kingdom Metazoa; phylum Arthropoda; class Insecta; order Phasmatodea; family Phasmatidae; genus Clitarchus; species Clitarchus hookeri. The sequence goes on along the minus strand of NQII01000120.1, from coordinate 468,548 downwards.
GGGGGGGCAGGGGTGACTGGCAGTAACAGATAACGCAGGAAATAAAGGCCAAAAGCCTCCACTGTCGCACCTAATTCCGGGAAAGCTGTATTAACACCCTCCAATGTGTAAAAATGGGACCTTCACTCAGTCGCTTGTAAATCCGCTATTAATGGTCGAATCGAGTAAATTTATTTGTGTTATGTTCTTCGATGTTAACCGTATAACTGTAGTCCAGACAACGTTTTCTCTAATATTGATAAATAAGGCAGTTTAAAAAAATGTGTTTTTTATTTTTAAGTGGATATATTACGTCTTCTTTTGTAGTTTTTTTTAAAGTAATTGAAATATGTACAGAAAACGCTTCAAGCTCGAGTTCTTACTTGCGTGTATGCATACTTGCATGATTAGTTTCCTTTTTATATATTTCCGTCCCTAATGTGTACTTTTTGAAAGTGATATGACTGGAAGGGGCGCGTATCTTTACAAAAAACATTTAGTAGCTATCCTTTATATGTTTATTAACGGTATATCCGCTTTCGCAATTGTAATGCACATACACTGCAGTTCAACTTTAATACACAGCAAAGAAAAATTTCCGCGTTAGCTTTATTCTAACACACTTCCGTAGAATGGGCACAGTTGGTGTTTCCAGTCCACGAACTTGGGTTAGACGTCGTATGTCGGCCTGAGATGCGAGAGTCTTGTTTGGATGACGGAATCGAAAAACTAATTATCATCTCGGCGCGGGCGAACAGGAATGATCAGAGGCGAAGGAGGGCTTCAAGGTCATCTTCACTAGCGGACTGCCAACCGTAGGCGGCGAGAAAGAAACCGCGCTGTACAAGTAAGACGGGCGTCGATAGTCTGTTCACGCCATCTTCCCACTTTTTACATCTAACTTTTGAAAAAATCTCCCCGTGTATGTTGTGTTTGATTGTCTACTATGTATGCCACCAATCACAAGCGTTTTATACCTTTAATATAAAAGAGTATTATTTTTGGCTAAATTGAAATTTTACTTACAATTTACCTGTAAATTACAATATTTCATTTATGATTATTGTGGATAAAAACAGAGATGAAATAGGTGTGTGTAACGCTTAGTAACTTAGTAAGAAGTAGTTCTCATGCAAAATGTTACCAAGCTCAGTGCGCACAAATGAGGTGCGTTGTCCTTCCGTGTTATTTTCCATACTTGGTAATCTTAGTTTGCATGAGGCGGAGGAATACCTGAAAGTATAACTGCAGCAGTGCTTCAGAAAAGTAGTAAGTAGCCGTGCAAGGACTGCAGTTGCAGGTAAGCGAGCGCCTTACGGCGTCCGTCTACCTGGCGCTTGAACTGCGTTGCAGTGTGTTCCAAATACACGTTTTTCAACGAACCTATTAAGCGTGCGTCCAACGTGCTGATCTACGAAAAGAACACACACTTAGACGAGAACTGTATAGTACTTTAAAATATCACGTACTTAAGAAACATCAATTCAGAGTACTCCAAAACCTCTAAAAACGGCCTTTCCAAGGTGCTGTAGCTCAAAATGCACGCATCAAATACACACAAAACTACTATAGGGGCCTGCACTGAACCTTCCTAAAGACTTCCCACTAATAAAATGATATGGTCACCGCTGAAAGTCCCATAGGTACACGCAGCACAACGATAAATCTGCACGCCAGTTCAGAGCCTTGCGCTTAGCGGCGATGGCGTACTTGATGCGCGTGGCAGTGTCGCCCTTATCGNGTGCGAGCAGCTGCTTGCTTCTGAAGCTGAAGTGGAAGGGACAGGACGACCATGTGGCGCGCTTGCATTGTTATGCGAACCCGCCTGTCTTATCGATCCATAGATACCAACCACACTGTAGCCTGGGGCTTGCACATCATCCACTCCGTCTCTTTTACGCCACGTCCATTTCTCTAGCCACATCTAACTACACCGAAATTGAGAACTGCTTTTTGTGTAAAACTGTTTGTTTTAACATGCGCGCCCAGCGATGGGTCCCTCGCCTATAAGCAGTCACGCTTTCCTCTGCCAATTAGATTTGTAACGGCGAGACTTTATTACACGCGATGAAAGTTCAGAGATTAAATAAACTACAACTGTACCGTTTTACTTTTCCCCCGCCTCTTAAGGCAACTATACAGGCAAGCTCTACAAATGAGATTTATTTCTTACCATGTTCACAATTTTTTCTCTTAAAATACGCTTAATATGATAAAAACGGAAATATGCGGTCTTCAATAATTACTTTGCATCTTTTATGGCAACAAGTCTTATTCACAGGATATGTTGTATTTGTTGAGAGAAACGTAAACGCGCAAACAACGAATGCAGAGAAATTATTAACGAGAAGCGCCGGAGCGATAAGGGTGAGACTGCCACGCGCATCGAGTGCGCCATCGCCTCTAAGAGCAAGGCTCTGAACTGACGTGCAGTGTTGTAGTCGCACTGCATGGCTACTATTTGATTGGTGGAAAGTCTGTAGGGAGGTTCAGTGCAGGGCCTTTGAGTAGTTNGTAGTCGCACTGCATGGCTACTATTTGATTGGTGGAAAGTCTGTAGGGAGGTTCAGTGCAGGGCCTTTGAGTAGTTTTGTATGTATCTGATGGTACAGCGCTTTGAAAAGGCCGTTTATAGCCATTTTGGAGAACTCTGGAATGGTGTTACTAACGTGCGTGACATTTTGAAAGTACTCAACAGTCCTCGTCTGAAGTGTGTTGTTCTTTTCGTAGATCAGCACATTGGACGTACGTTGAATAGTTTCTGTTAAAAACTTTCATTTCAAACTCTCTGCAACGCGGTTCAAGCGCCTTAACGTGCTCGTACGAGAAGCAAGAAAACACCGTATTGCGCGCATTAGAATTGCTATTCCCGGCTCTCCAACATAGCTTATCTTATAACTGTGTTTTTACACTCCTGTATTTCAAAATACACTTGCATTGAACTTACCTTGAGACGCCCTAGCAACCGCGTGAAGTGCCACAGGTACACTCACTGCACGGCAGTTCAAGGTCCTGTGGATATAGCATATTCACAGTCAAGTGAGCACCTTTTGAAGCGCTCTCATTTCGAATAATAGTATATAAATATTTTTTTATTGTAGCCTTAGACGTTAACTTTTGAGTCCGGTGAAACATATACACTGTGTTTATTACTTACATCGCAATATTTATTTCAAAGAGTGGTGGAAGGATAAAAATGGCTGATAGGAACAAGTAACTTTGGTCTGAGAAGTGTTAACTTTGCCGTGAACAGCTTATAGGAGGATACGCGCGTGTCGCCCTCGTCTCTCCCGCGCTTCTCGGCGTCCCAACGCCTCTAGGAGGCGGCGTCCAATGCCTCCAGGAGGCGGCGCCCTTGGTCGTGCACTTCATAATGACCCGTAGAAGGTGTATTCTAAATCTGATTGAATATTGACGTTATCACTATCGAGATACGATTGTTGGTTGGCTAGACTCTCGAAATGCGGCTCCGTACGCCGGCCACCTTGACAAGCACTGGTCGGTCACCTGATTGACGTCATCGGACTGGCTGGCAGTCGTAGCGCCATGCTTTTTTTCGCAGTTTGTGAAGGTCGTGCAGGCATTGCCGGCCGATTCCTTAGACTCGGAAGAAATACTGGGTAGAGCGCGCGGGTCAGCTGCGCAGTAACCAGCTTTCCACACTCTGCTATGAACTGTTCTTTTGTCATTCTGCCACGATAATTGTCGAAATTACGTATTTTCCACCTATATGATTACCATAATATTTACTTAGATACGTATTTTGAAGTGTTAATAAACTTCTGGCCAAGTTTTAGTGCAGCTTGTATATATCAAAGTTAACGCTTATTTTGGTCAGTTGAAAATTAAATGTAAACAAACGGCCACCTTGTTGTGGGAACACGCGTTATTTTGACAATTTCGTAGGCGAATCTTGAAGTCATGTTGGGGACATAGACTATAGATGAGGTAGACTGATTTTTCGTCTTCAGCGCATGTCCCAAATTTGACCTACACCACGCCAATACAACTGTCAAATTCACTTGGTCAACAATGATGAACGTTAATAGTCGTGCTGGCAGAAAAGCAGTACAGTGTTGAGACACGGAGCCGGGTTTTGCGCAGCTAGCGTCATCACTCTACGGTTTGGGACGTGACAAGAAGCTTTAATAAAACGTAATAAAACAATAACATTGTTGGAAAACATGGCCAACATTATAAATAAAACTTATTGGCCGTAACTACATTATATTTTAAAAACAATGACTTGAATACTGCCACCGAAGGTATAAGAATTCAGAGGCGAAGTGTTCATTCGAACTTGGTCGCATTTTGCTGGCCAGTATTATTCCATCGTAACCACGCGTTCAAATTTCCATAGGTGTTTTACCTGAACACTAAATGTAATTGAGTTAAGTTCTGAGAAAGAAATTCATCATAATATGTTTCGCACACTACAGCACAGGACTGGTACATGTTCTTACCATCGGCGTGTATGTTACGAACATGGCGGTGCGCGTTGGCAGAGAGAGTATGCGAGTTGCGCAGCGACAATTTCCGTGTTTTAAAGGCTGTTCTGCCTACACAGCTATGAAAGCCACGCGGCTTCAGCTCACTGTTCAGTGCTTAGACATGCTCATACATGCTGTTCATGGTAAACTGAGCACTTTCGAAAGCCCTGCTTAAGATTTACTTAAGTGCACACTGCGTATTCTTGCACCATACGTGAAAATTACATTGTCATGAGCGTGATCACTTTATTCATGCGCTGGTTAAGTGAAACTAAAATTACTAATAAAAACAAATATTTCACAATTTTTTTATTTGTTATACACTTAAAAATATAATTTCAATATTCAGAAACGTTTACTTAACGCTTTTAATTGAACGTTAAGGCGTGGGACTCCTTTCTCTCCATCGTCACCAACTTGACTAGGGGCATGCTAGCCAGTGCGCGCGTCAAAATATGTGCAGGTAAAGGCAGTGACATTTTTCAAAGGTTGATTTCAAAAGTGCTTACTTAACCGTGAACAGCCTCCACACTACTTTTGACCAAGGTATAACGGAACTACGGTGTAATCAAATTACGTAAAATGTAATTTAATTTTTTTTGTAATTGCGGGTTTGTTGTAAAACNTAACGGAACTACGGTGTAATCAAATTACGTAAAATGTAATTTAATTTTTTTTGTAATTGCGGGTTTGTTGTAAAACCAAATGTAAACAAACGGGACGGCATTGAGATATGTGAATTTGACTGTTATTTCGACAGTTCTTAAGGGGAATGCCTAGTGGAAAATTGCAAACGCTTTCAAGGTTACACCTGGTTGTAAGGAAGCATTACGACCGGCCGCCTCTAAGGCGTTGTTGTGCATTCCCGGGAAGCTGAATTCCTTGCAAGTTAGGTAAGTAACAGTAGGATATTATTGCACGTGACGCAAGACAGTGGACCGCGCTGCAGATGCCACTTGTACATTTCTGCTGCACTTGTATGAAACTACGCAGCTAAGCCCTCCAATTCATCTTTTAAACGAAAATCACCATTTTTTTTCGAATATATTTAATATGATAAAATTTAAAAAAATGTCGACTGTGGATAATTGTTTATCGTCCCTGTGAAAACCTTGTATTCTCAGAATATTTTTTAGCTGTGGTACACGTATACGAGCAAACACTAGTTGTTCAGACAATGTTTTACCAGGGAGTCCCCTCGTGCATGTGATGGACGTAGCCAGCATAGTGTTGCCAGCGCTCCGAGTTCAAAAATCCCAAGACGAGGTCAGGGATGTCCCATTTAACTGCAAAATGTTCTATAGTTGTTCAGAATATTATATTTATGCCTGCCTCTGTGGTGTATTGTTCAACATATGTATTTGTTTTTCGTAGATCAATTTTGCCACAGCTATTTACAGTTATGTACAAAACACACTCACGCGTGTTTTCCTTATGTGCACTACAGAACCTGAGCCCCACAACACGAGAACGGAATACAAACTATTCCTTTAAAAAAAAACTACTTGTAGCGTCACATCTGCATGGTGATTTTGATAAGCCACATGTATTGCTAATGTTGATAAAAAACTGATTACTAAAAAATTTCTTGCAGGAACCTTATTTGTGTATGCTTAAAATTAATCGCGCGCTCATAAATTCTTTTTTTTTTTTTTTACCTTTACTACTAAAATTTGTTATTGTATGTATATTTAAAATGAAAAAAATCGCTGTATCGCAGTTTTTTCATGAGAAAATTCCCACGAAAGGGGACATGGGATGAGGTGGCAACACTGAGCCAGCTCCGCTGTGGCGTCCATCCCGGTGCGAGGCGGACATAACGTGGGAACAGATCCAGCCTCCTGGAGGAGCAGTTATCTCTACAAGACGCCGCGCCGTGTTATCAGCGGCACAGCCACGTTCCATCATGCAGGCTATCTCGTGTTCATCGCCGTCCCACGGCCAGCCCATTATCAGCGTGGTGTATGCTCACGTTCCCCGGGTCCGTGTCGCCTCACGTACTATGTCTGCACGGACCACTCACGACCAACGGTGTCTGCCCACTCGGCGCCTTCACACATCAACTTCAACCCAGCAGCGGTGTCTATATCTTGGCGTTCTGCTCAGGTCTCGGTCTGATATACTGTTAGTGGCGGCTTGTGAGCAATTTTGCGACTTACAAAGTTTCAAATGTCTATTTAAATCGTCAATGCGTGCATACAATCTTTGACACTTATCACGTCGATATGTCATACGAATCCTGCTCCTCACTCAAGTATTTTTTTAATGTCTCCTTGCATCGTATGCATATGTAAGTCTTGTCACAATAGTGCATGGATGTCTTGGTGGGAGCAAAGAACTGCTCTCAACATTTGCAGATGAACCCTTACATTTATCTGGTAATCTTCGCAGATAAAACTTGGCAGGCAGAGCAGAGAGACCCTTACACGTTGCAAGAGGTCTTTTCAAGGTGATGTGATGCCCAAACTGAGATTTACACTTTTCGCATGTGAACATAGTACGCTTTGGAGTCTGATGACAACCAGCTTCATGCTGTCTGCAGTTGTTTTTGTTTGAAAAGGTCTTCTTGCAGTAGCAGCACAAATAGCTTTCCTGAATATTTTCCATCGTCTAATAAGAGCACGTTATTCACAGCCGATGTTCACTCTTCGCAGTCTGAATAGCAACTGACCTGGCTAGTCTATTCTGACTTGTTTCAAACCACCACATTGCAGCATCAACCTCGACTCCCAACACAGGCACAGCTTAACATGTTACATAAGAGGTAAACCACTGTTTCCACCGCTGTCCTCTGTATTCGTCTGTGGTGCTCGTGCGGAATTTTAACCATGTGTTCAAGTGACTTAATGGAGGCGTTTGAGGGTTTACATTAAACATTGATTGGGATGATTCCGACTTCGATGTGTTGGATGGTTCTGCGTGGCCATTGTCAGAGGAGCCGTTGGAGTTAAGTCGATGGCGGGATTTGTAGACGTGTGGGCGGGTTTGTGTGTTTTCGTCGGAGCGGCCTATGGGTTTGTCGATGCGACGGATGTCAGGCCATGTACCAGCTCTCCAGAGGCTGCTGCTGTTCGCCTGCCTGGGGTTGCTGCTTCCCCAGACTCCGATCCACCTGCGAGGGCTCTCGTCTCGGAAGACACCCCCTCTCGGAGGGATAGAGGCGGCGTGGGACATCGCACCCCCGTAATGCGGGAACTGGGCGCCTTCTTGCTATTCAACGAGGCTGGCGAACGCACAAGACGTGTCACAACACGATTGAACATATATCCAATATTTACACCACGATTACCTCAGATATAGTTATGTATATAAAGCATAATGGATAGACGTATTGCGTACACGTTATTTTATTAATCTTGCTTCAGGCATATTAAGGGTTTTCGTACATGAATTCACGCAAAGCTTTGCTTTTGAATTGAGAACAAAACAATGGTTTGCAAGAATGCATTAAGGTAGTATTATGCTTAGTATTTTCTGATATTAAGTATTTGAGTATCTCTGTTACATAAAGATTTGACAATTTTCTTTAGTGGTTTACCTAAGACGTATAGTGGGCCCACCACGCTTGCTGCCATCGGGCATGCAGTGTGCGTGATGCCTGGGCATTACATCGCGTGCTTACGGCGTGGCAGACAGAAGACGACGGTATGTCGACGATGGCAGAAGCTATGCTGGGAGCCAACTCTGTGCCGGCTCGCTGCTCGCAGGTTGAGTCACGCCGGATGTAGGACGCCAACAATAACTGGAGCGGCTTTCTGGGCACATGAGTATGACGTAGGATGCCCACCTTCATTGCTAAGGGGAACGGTGCGTGAAAACAGTATAGTCATCCAGTCTTCGTCATAACTTTTTTTTGAAGAGGTTTGTCGATATTTTTGTCACGGCAAGACATAAATAATAATTTTGAACATCTTTCCACATTGCTAGATATTCACTCACTGCCTCTATTATTGTCTTATTAAGGATAATAAATAAACTGTTCTATCTTCAGTGCTCCAAGAATAATAAAATCAATGAAATAAACTTACAAAGTTATTATTTACATCTTGCCGTAACTTCTAAAAGTTTTTTTTAAAACAAACTAGTAACAAAAATTAGGTAAAAATATGCGGTAGGCAGAACAGAATATTGTAAGGTGGGTGGGAAAAGTTGGTAAGTCCACATTCAGGAAAAAGACAGATTACTGTTCTAGTGGACTTAACAAACAAAAAAAAAAGTGCTGTAACAATATTGTCTTCAGTTTTCATAGAAGGTCTTACAAACTTTTTCCAGTACACATATTGTCCTTCCAGCTTTAGTTAGCCGTGATGTTAACTCGCTTCCACAAACTTTTCCGCTAACCTCTGGCTATTCCCGGGATAGTACAAGGTTCGTCAAGACCATTTAGTGTCAAACTGACAAAGCGGGCACAAGCAGTGACTTTCATGTGCGAAAACAACTGATGGTAGAGGATATGTAGTCAAACAACACTGGCCCCGCCTTACAACTGTCACGTAATGCCAGGGACAGAGGCAGTGTAAGCCTACAGTGAAGTAGTTTGTCCTTTTACAAACATTTGCAAAAGGACTAAGATATTGCTTGTGAAATGACTTGTTTATAAAATTGCAAAGGGCCGTCGTTGTAGTAAAACTGCAGAAAGTTTTGTAGCCAACAGGAATATCTTTCAGTCGAGAAGTGAAGGTACGCATTATCACATTCTATAATAAATATTTAAGTGAAAAAAAAAACGCTAATATGTGTACTCGGGCGCGAATAACATAATTAACATTAATTAAAAGGAATGCGTGTCCTTATAGTGTAATTTTCTTTTAGCGTAGAGGATTTTTATTGTATTTTAGCGTCCTTTCCCAGGGGTGAGAATGTTATGCGTGCATGCTGTTACGACGGTGTATTCCCCCCCGCTTATATTTTAAACCAAACTAACGGCCTGTACTACAGTTCTGTATTGTGCCAGGAGATGTCATCCCGATGCACGTTTCATTCGAGAATAAATTCTGAAATTATTAAATTGCGAAATGTGCGAATGTGCTGTCCATGCAGCTAAAACAAAAGTTATGGTTGAAGATTTTTTTCGCTACGTTAATAGTATTGATTTTTCATTTGTATTACAACTAAAACCTGTGTGACGAATTTGCGTAGTGGTTAAGGTCGTAAGTTGTAAAAACTCAGAGGGAGGGGTTTTGATTCGAGGTTGTAGCATTTTTTCTTTTTCGTAAATTATTATGAATGCAATTTTTTTGTATCGCAGTTTTGTTATAAATTAATATAATTTTAGATTCACTACTTACCAATGTGTTCAAAATACCAGATAATAAATTTATTTTAAAAATATAGATCTCGCAAGTCTACTTAGTAGATTATTAGTTTCTTTTAAATCAAAATCTTTTGTAATTTTACGAAGGTTTTTATTTTGCGGCAGGGTTTCCAGAGGTTTTTATTGTTATGTGTTTAGTCCATTCACGGTCACTTGCAGCTTTTCTGAAGCCCTGCTAAAGTTCTGCTTTCAGAATATTCCTCCGTGTCATGCAAACAAAGCTTAACCGAGTGTAGAAAATTACACCAGGCGGGTGACGCACCGCATTCTTGCGCACTCAGTGTAGTAATGTTTTGCATAACAACTTTTTCTTACTAGGCATTACGGAGACGCCTTTTTTCTCTCTGTTTTTACTCATTAGATATAAATGAAATGTTGTAATTTATAGACAAAATATAAGTAAAAGTTCGATTAATACAAAATGAGGTATTTTTATGTTAACACAAGTGTAGAACGCTTGTGATGAATGTGATATTTAGTAGACAAGGAAGCACGTGAGCAAGGGGTGATTTTTCAAAAAGTGTGAAGAAAGGTCTTGGAGTAAGGTATTGCGGTGAGTTGCGTGTCCCGGGAGAGGAGACAGCGAAGTGCGTGGCGAGCTGGTGTGGGAACACGAGGGGTGACCTAGCCTAAGTAGCGGATGTGCACGCACTGGTTACCACGGCTCGGGGGATGATGCCTCGCTACTTCCTGTCCGGCCCGGAACTACGCCTACTGCATGCCCTCTGGCCCGCGGTAATTGCTACACGTCTTCGCGGCTGCAGCGCTCCTCCACTCCCCGGTGCCAGCCAATAGCACAGGGGTGGCTTTCCAGCTTTGAACACTCTGCTTGTAGGTGTTTCAATACTCCTATAACCAGTTTTTAATGCAGTCTGATTAAATTACAATTGCCAAAAGTATTTTATTCACATAAAACTAACTCTCTTTCTAAAATTAACACACAAACGAACTCATTCATCACAGTTGACTTTGACAGTTATATTGGTGTGAAGTAGGTAATTTTTGGATACATGAGCAGAAGACGACAATCGGTCTACCTCATCTTTACTCTATGGCAGCGCTTCTGTGAAACTCTGACTCTGTGACTCCGGCTGCGTCTTCCCATTCGGAAAGTGCCTACAGTTCGAAACTTAAATTAATTTAATAATACAATTTAATATTATTAACGTATCGGCGAATAGGAAAACGCACAACAGAAAATTCCGCGCATAAAGAAAACCACGAGGGGTTGTATAGCAAATGCTTCCTTCTTTCTTAGGGACTTTACTTGCAGAAATAATTCAAGAATATGTGTAGTCGGGACGTAACTTTAATGGTTATGCCGATGTTACATCACTCATACACACATTTGCAAAAACATTGATCACGTGAAGGTGCCGCTGCAGGGACACAGGCACAGAACATTGTAGTATCTATACAGAAAACGTCAAAATGTTGGCCCACCCGTAGCACTGAGACGGGCGGCGATACAGTCGGACATGGAGGCTTACAGACGTCGGATGTTCTCCTGGGGAAGATCCTGCCACAGCTGGCGCGACTGACCCTCCACATCCGCCGTAGTTACCGCCCGATCTGATCCCAAACGTTCTCGACGGACGAGAGGTCTGGGGAACTTGCTGGCCAAGGAAGCATGTTGACATCACGAAGGCAGGCCACGCATATCCGTGCTGAGTGAGGCTGGGCATTATCCTGCTGAAAAATGGGGTTGTCAAGTTGCAGGAGCACAAGGTCACAGAATCACCTGTATGTATCGCCGCGCCGTCAGGGTTCTACCAGTGTGGTGCGGGAATAGTAGGTAATGGCACACCACACCATGACACCTCTCATNACCAGTGTGGTGCGGGAATAGTAGGTAATGGCACACCACACCATGACACCTCTCATTGTGCCGCTCTGCAATGAAGCGTGGGTCACGGCGCTGGCCAGGACGATTCCAGACAGAACCGTCATTCATCTCTGAACATCACTCGTCGCCAATGTGCAAGCTGCTACGCTGCATGTTTCCCGGCGGAAGGTCACACGTTCTCGGCGACGCTCAGGTCGTAATGGACGCCGTGACTACAGACCCGCTCTGCTCGCCGCCTGGATGTGGTACTGGTGGACACAGGCGTCTCCCCAGCTGCCGTCACATGTCCCTGGATGGTGCGCAGCGACGCCCGTGGAGTGCTCACAGCCTGTCGCACGTCGAGACTATCCTCCCTGCTGGTGGTACATGTGTGTGCACCCTCCTGTCCCCACTGCGTCCAACACCGACTCACAGTGTAGGCAGAACAGTTCAAGTGGCGAGCAAAGCGCCCAGGTGTCCAACCTGTCTCTCGGAGGCCGACGAGGCGGTCTCTCTCAAACTAATCCAGCTGGACAAAGGCTTGTCGAATGCATCGTCGGGGCATGGCCGTGTGACTCACACTGCTGCTAAGGCGTTATTCGGTGTCTTGCAGCGATGAAGGATGAGACATGCATATCTCCTAATGGCACATCCGCGCAAGCAAACCGCATTAAACGCAAACGGGACATGTCGGGCTATGACGATACTCACGCGATTCGTTCATGATTATTAATTTTTTGCAAATTAGTGTAGTTAACATGCGTGAGATACACATGTCACAATTTCAATCTATGTATATTTTGCAATTAAAAGTCGGAGAAATTCACATGGTGGCGACTTGGTAATTTTGTTCGGTAAATCATAACCGTCGAAGCTGACGAAACGTGAAACGTAATTTACGAAAATCGATCGCGTGACCATTTGGTTACAAATTGCCAATTATGACTTCGCGCTGGAAATTTTAACCCGTGTTTGACTCAAAGTAAGGGCAGGAATGCCGTATTCTCAACCCCCTACGTATTCTCCATGAGCCAACTTGCACCAGTAAGCACCGCGGCCGTGTGAACCGTAGAAGGAAAATGGGGTAGAGTCCGCGTGTGAGCTGCGTGGTAGCCATTCTCCGTGTCCCAAAATTCAACAACTTCCCTACCAATAGCATTGTCAAACGTGGGTAGGAATGTGAGGTTAGAGCACTGTTTGTGTAAGTTATTGCTTTGAGATGGTTGTACTCATTTGCTATTTTTTTAAATTGCATTTAGTATATTCAAGTTAAAGTATCCCTCCTCCCCTCATTTATAACTAGGGTCTGTCGAAAATTAAAAAAAAATGTAGACGAACACGCTGATCAAGGTTGGCCATGCGACTTTGACTTTTGTGCTGGCAGACTGTGAATCAATGTTGCAGCTGTTGACCTTTGTTTTGACGTGTGAATCAGAGCGGATTTAAATATTCAATTCGTGGTATGGAAGAAAGGCACTATTAAATCAAATAAGACAAGTATTTTTTAACAATGTTGATACTATTTCGTTTCAGTTGAAAAACATTTACAGGGAATATTGACGACAGTTAGAGGGTAAATGTCATCTGTATCCGGCACCAAGTCCTGTCGGCAGCACTGGAGAAGACGGAGCCAGACAGCCACTGGAGCTGAGGGATCTTATCAGCGGCTGAGGTCATTGCTTATCTGTGGGCGGTGGGTCGGTCAGGGACGCCGTGGGGTACTCGACGTCGGGTCGTCGGACTTTGATCTCTTCTGAACCGAGGTCGTCATCACAATCACAGACGATAATTCCCTCTTCAGACCTACTTATCACAGTTTGTAGTGACCAAAAATATTTATTGATGGCCACAGTTGTTTCTTCTAATTCCGGTATTTAGTGGCAACTACTACATAAATCTTCAGTGATCTCCAGGGGCCGCGGTGAGGTAGTGGTCAGACTCCTCGCCTCCCACGTAGGTGAACCGGGTTCAATTCCGGCGGGGTCCCTCCTGGATTTCCGCATGTGGGAATCGTTCCGGACGATGCTGCTTGTCGGCAGGTTTTCTCGGGGATCTCCCGTTCCCCCTGCCCTTGCATTCCGACGCTGCTCCATGCTCACCTCGCTTCACCCTCATCGGCTCTCAAGACCTCGATGTTAATAACCGCCCAAATCTCTTCACTCACTGACTCACTTTAGAGGCGGAGGAATATCATGGAAGTAGAACTTTGGTAGGGTTCCAGAAAAGTTGGATTTAACCATGAATGAATTATGATAGACTTATAGTTGACTTTGGGATTTTGCCAAAAACGAAGTTTACTACCGGGCTGCAGTTGGGTGACCTTGAAGTGCTGGTTGAGACGCGTGTCGGCCAGTCGGGTGTTGGGAAATGCTACGCTGACGTACATCGCGAGCAGATAACACAATTGTGGGCGTGAGACATCTACTGTGGAAATACCGAACGTGTTGCCTCATAAGGTACACTTCGTTTCATATAAGTACACTACATTGTGACAGTTCTAGAAAAGTAACGCTGTCACAGTGCTTACTTCCTCCACAGCTGTTCTGTCAATGATATGGAACAGTGTCTGTAAACAATTGCTATGATCCATGTAGGTTACCATTCCAAATTGTTTAATTTTTTTATGGCCAAGTTATACTGCTGGGGCTCTAATTGGGGGGGGGGAGGGTGCTTTGATTTAACGCCAGAATAACGTATTATTTTGATGGAGTAGTGGAACATTTTGCTCATACGGAAGTAACATTCAAATTATTATAATTTGGAAAGTTTTAACCTCACTGGACGAACAAAACGCGATAAATATGTCGCTGTTTGTACCGATGCGAGGAATACACACACTTTGTACGTAATTATTTTTAGCGAAATTAGCATTACACTCTTTTGGACTTTCCATAACTGTCAATTGGAGGTAAAGGACACCATGTCACAAATGTGAATATTTACAGGAGTGCAGTTTACCTCTGTTCCTTGATGGCACATAGTACCCTTTCTTACTGGCTAAATCGCTTATTATTCCTTATAGTATATAGTACTTTGCAACCCGGAAATAGCGCGAAAAATACAATAAGGCAATGTCAAAACCTCGGTTTTGTAAAATGTGCGTAGAACCATTTACCTCCGATGTGCAGATATAATAAACATATTATTTTTACACTACAAAACAGAGTTGAAGTGGTGTTTCTTTTTTTTTTTTTTTTTCAGACCACGTACGTTTCAGACATTCTTATAACTGTTTTCAAATACGTTAAATCACAAAACATACTGACTTATGTAATTCCTATTCACAACTCCGGAATGCATCCTTGTGCGCGTTTGTGCGCCCCTGATACGAAATATTTTATTTGAAGAATCATTAAGTAAATACGACACTTCACGCATTTCCTGAAACTAACAAACTTAAATTTCATAACGTAAATAAATTGTGACGCTTCAAGTAGGTACAGAAAATGGCGGACCAAGCCATACATGTGCCGATAATATCACATTTCACGCAAGAAAAAACACTAAAAAAGACACCCCTACAACCAACTATGCTTAATGAAAGTAATTGACTATCGATAACATACTCGGCCAACACCAGTAAGGCAGTCACATAAACGTGACGAGAGATCACAGCACAGTGGCGACTGTTCACCGAGCTGGAAACGTTTCACTGACCGGCAATGTCCGCACGCGCCGTTATAATTGTTCAATACGTATTTAAAGCTAATTCGTCAAAAGTCGAAAAATTGTATGCTACTAATTTAAAGCATAAATGTTGTAAGTATGATTAAAGTTTTGAATTACAATTTTAAGGTTCTGAGTGCCGTTTTCTTTCATAGACTTGCATCCCGCAACAACTCATCAGCTGATACAGTACTTCGCAGACGAGTGCATTTACTGCATATTGTTTGTGAAAATTGTAAAGCGAAGTGCACGAGTGACTCGGCTGGTCTGCCACCCTGGAGCCTGACTCGACTCACTGGTGTATGTACCATCCCTTCGACTCTTTGAGACCTGCACAGTGCCTACCCCGTCGGTCGACCACCTTTCATATTCTCGAGGTGTTAGTTGCTGTCACAATGCCGGACAGGGTGGGTGCATTCCGCCGCTAGTGATGTGGGTTGCGAGTGTTGGCTGTCATCTGAATTTGCTTGTTTCATTCTCATCGGTTCGCAAGGAAATCGTTTGCTCTTGTGTTGTACTGACCAGGAAGATCTGGTCTTGTCTAGCAACATCTATATAAGCTTACAGCACTCGACGCTTGTGCAATATGCGCTGGTTGATAAGTGCTTACAACTATTTTCCTTCACATTATATTTTTTTATGTCTGTTTGTATCTATATGAAACAGTGTCGACGTTGTCGCTCCTGTGCTTCTCGTAGTATTTTATTTTAGCCTAATGTGACGTACGTTGCTCGACGCTCGCACACTATGCGTTGGTTGGTTGTGGAATTCGTGTGCCTGTGTAGTGTAGCGTAGCTCGGCTGGAGGATGTAGGTGGGGAAAATCGTTTGCTATTCAGCTGTACTGACAAAAGCTACCACGTCAGTTTTCAGACGCATGGTCTTGTTTAGCATCGACTGATGCATTGTACAGTACTCGTCGCTTGTGCAATATGTAGGTGTTTATGTTTTTTATGTCTGCTGGCATCAGTGCTTCGCGACGGTAATTTTTTGGTCTAACATAACATACAGTGTTCGTTGCTCGCGCAATATGCATTGGTTGGATATTATCACCGCTGGTAAATAGTGTACTGCTCTTGTCACATTTTAGAATTTTTTGAGGTTGGTCCTTGTGAACCTGTTGACGGGCATTCCAGCTGTTTACTAAAGTTCTCGTCACAGTAGCAACACTGATATCGCTATTACTGACTGTGGAACTAACAGGTATTATTATTTTTATAGTAGGGGTTCGATACAACGCGACGTCGTGCTCGCCGCGTATTTGCGTCTGTGTTGAGTCTTTATTATTTATTATTACGTGACTTAATTTTTT
>NQII01000120.1:379242-442266 GCA_002778355.1 Clitarchus hookeri | reverse complement strand
AGAGTTCTCCGCCACTGACCGTTCCTGGTTAATTGCACATTTCTGAAACCCTCGCTTAGGACCTGCTTTTTCAGCTAGCTGTTTTGTATCGTTCCGCCTTACGTAAATTTAGGCCGTGCCCCAATTCTCCTAGATAGTACGCTCTCGCCCACACTTAGCGTCACAGAGAGCGCTCTCTGCTGCCCTAACTCTACACTGCAAAAAAAAATACAGTTTTTTGGTTACTAAGAACTTTGTTGGAGGCTACAAAATTCGTTTGTCTATATAGATCCCACGAAAAGATATTTTAGCACCAACAAAAATGTTTTGTCAGTTCAGTATGTAGTGACAACCACAAAATGATTCCTCAATGACTTATTGTTTCAATTGGCAACATAATTTCTTCGATGCTAGCAACAATACTGGTATGGTATAGGCTACTCACGGTAAAGTGAGCACTTTTTCAACCCTTCTCATTTGAAATAATAGTCAATAAATATAATTAATCGTAGCCTTAGACGTCCATTTTCGCGTTTGGCGAAATATATACACATGGCAATATTTATTTTAAAAAGTGACGGAAGGATAAAAAAAAATGGCTGATACGAAAAAAAGTAAGCATCGCCTCAAGAGTGCTCACTTTACCGAGAACAGCCTATAAAAGTCTGTCCCACGAACGAGTGTACTTCACTGACAGTTCAGAATGTGGGCCGGTTTACAGCTGTTTACATGGAAACAGTGGCGTGTTCCCCTCAGGTGTCTTGTGACACTAGGATACGCCCCTCCGGTGTCTAGTGACACTTGGATACGCCCCTCCGGTGTCTAGTGACACTTGGATACGCCTCTCATGTGTCTTGTTACACTTGGATACGCCCCTCGGGTGTCTTGTGACACCAGGATACGCCCCTCGGGTGTCTTGTGACACTTGGATACGCCCCTCGGGCGTCTTGTGACACTACTATAGGTTTGCTTAGTCTGAGCCGAGCGAGGTGTGTAGAGGCAGCACACTGGACTAATATTAGGGAGGACCTGGGTTCGATTCCCGGTCCGGCTATCCTGATTTATGTTTTATATTGTTTCCCGAAATCACACCAAACAAATTCTAGGTGTTTTCTTACTGCAGGTCATGGCTGATTCTTTCCTCCTCCTTGCTTTGATTGGTTTTGATTTAAAAGTTGCCTACTTCCGAAAGGATATTTACAAACAGACGAGGCCACACTTAGCGAAGCACACCCGTAAAGATAATAATATACGGATTTCACGATACTAGTCTTAACCATTAACTTTTCTTGTGAAGTGAGCGGAAACACACGTGGGAAACTAACTCAAAGAGCCAAAACAAAAGTGGGAGAAAAAAAAAACGGGAGCGTTGACTGTTGGGGGGAAAATAAACACAAAAAAAAACTGTAAATGAATGAGAATGAAATTCTAAATAAAGTAGCATGAAATTGTTTCTTATCGCCAAGCAGCTTGGTTCCTGTTCCTTACTACCCAGCCGTTGACAACAAGTAGATAACCGTAGTGTCAGGCGCGGACTCCCGTACTTGACGCGAGCGCCGTGCTGCTTGTTACGCGTGGTCCTGGCGCTGTGGCGACCCTCCCCTCCTCTTCCCCCGGGTACATCTGCTCTCTGCTCCTTCGCCCGGCGATAACCGACCTGGCTGGCCACCTCCCTCCTGCAGGAGCCGACTAATTTTCTGGTAATTATTTCCCTCGGCGCAACGCGGCATGTGAAGAAAGTTTACGATCGTGGCCGGCGTAGACTATAAATACCGCCGCAGCCGGAGGTCTGGCAGTCTTTGTGGCAGCCATCTGGCTGAATACGAAACCGGGCGAAGTCTGGTGCAGCGAGGAACATCAGTGGAGAAGACGGACGACGTCGTGCGAGAGAGAGAGAGCGCGTGTGCGTGCGTGCGAACGAGAGGGCCAGGTACGAGATTAGTAGAGAGCCACGATGCATGGACGTATAGTATATAAAATAATTCAATATTTGTTGATACACTATTTATTTGGATTGACATTAGACATTTTATTCCATTAATTTTTGTGAGGTTATGGGCGATAAGTATTAGTTGTAAATAGAAAGCGATAGCAATTTATTGTGAGTTATTAAGTCGAGAGTATTTTCGTAGTGTAAATAAATTAGAAAATTATTATTAAATCTTGTATTTAATTAACACATCCATCCCTTTAAGAACCTGGCTAAGACTTTGATCGCAACAGTGCTTATAAAAGCTGGGACTTTTAAATAAATATTTGTGCTATCCAGCCAAGCTGGAGTCACGGTGGTATAGTGGTTAAACTAGTATAACTACTCGCCTCCCACCAGGGCGAACCGGGTTCGATTCCAGGCAGGGTCGCTCCCGGATTTTCACATGTGGGAATCGTGCTGGGCGATGCCGCTGGTCGGCGTGTTTTCTCGGGGATCTCCCATTTCCCCCGCCCTTGCATTCCGGCGCTGCTCCATACTCACCTTGATTCACCCTCATCGACTCTCAAGACCCCGGTGTTAAGAGCCGCCTAAATCTCCTTATTCACTTCAGCCAAATTACAGGTTTGTGTTCGTCGATTCGGTCACTTAGGCGAGTGAGTGTGTGAAAGAGAGAGGGGTGGGGGGCTCTTAACGAGGGCTTGAGAGCTGATGAGAGTGGAGCGAGGTGAGTATCGAGCAGCGCCGGAATGCAAGGGCGGGTGGAAACGGGAGATCCTCGAGAAAACCCGCTGATTAACGGTATCGTCCGGCACGATTCTCACCTGAGAAAACCGGTAGCGAGCGCTCTAGCCGCTAAGCTACCGTGGCCCCTAGCTTCTTAGACTATGCGAAAAATATATATTTAAAAAAACTGCGTGTCAAAACTACTTTCAGGATATTCGTCCGCCTCGTGCAAGCAAGGCTTAACATAGACTAGAAAATTACACCAAAGGGATAACGCACCGCATTCGTGCACATTCACTTTAATAATGTTCTGCATAGGAACTACTTTTTACTACTCATTACTAACAAATATATTTTCTCATTGTTTTATTTATATAAATTTTAAATAAAATTATTTATAAATAAAATATAAATAAAAGTTTATTTTAATCGAGAATAATATACCTCTGTGTTTACAGAAATATAAAACGATTGTGAAACATGAAATATTTAGGACACAACCAAAGACGTCATACTCGGGGTGATTTTTTCGAAGGTTTTATTCAAAAAGTGGGAAGATACCGCGAATAGACTATAGCCAGTCAATAGGAAAGTGTTCGGCGGAATGCAGTTACATAAGTCCGCTCCTAGACTCGCTCGCATCGTTATTATAACTATCTTATTAAGTGCAAGACAAGGAATATCTTCAACTACTTCGCCAGTATCTATATCTTCAATGCCAGTATAANAACTATCTTATTAAGTGCAAGACAAGGAATATCTTCAACTACTTCGCCAGTATCTATATCTTCAATGCCAGTATAATAAAATCCGAAAATGCATTCAAGGGAATTGCCGTAACTTTTCGTTTGTTCCCGCGTTACCTAACTTATGCTGTTGCTNAAAATCCGAAAATGCATTCAAGGGAATTGCCGTAACTTTTCGTTTGTTCCCGCGTTACCTAACTTATGCTGTTGCTTTTCGAAGGTATACGGATGAGTATTTTACGGTACATTTTCCACTTTCTTCTTGTATTTTTCCCGGTTTTGAGCTCTCTTCTTCCAGCGATTCTTGTTTCTTTTTATTTTGTTGTTAAATCCCGTTACCTAATTGTGTGTTAACTTGGCCGTCTGGGCGGCGTTTCTGTGCTTGTCCCGCTGCAACATTTCTTGATCGCTCGTGGAATGTAGTCTGCCGGGTTCTCTGTCCCCTCCCCCCGCTGCTCTACAGTCTACGTGCAGAGACTACTAGTGATCTTACGTCTCCGGCCTGCCTGCCCGGCGCTTGAACTGCGCTGTAGTAAATGTGCGCCGAGTGTGCTCTTCTGCGAAAAGAACACACACTTCGGACGAGGGCTGTTCAGTACTTTCAAAACGTTACAAACATCATTCCAGAGTATTCCAAAATGGCCAAAACGGCCTTTTCAAAGAGTTTTATCTCGAAATATACGTGCCAGATACTTACAAAACTAAAGGGCCCTGCCCTGAGCTTCCCTACAGACATTCTGACAGTAAAATAAGATGCGTAGGTACACTGCACGCCAGTTCACTTTATGCGCGTGGCATTGTCGCCCTTAGCGCTCCCGCGCTTCTCGGCCTCAAACCATTCTGTAAATATATACCTGGAGTGTACTTCCCCGGGTTAAAGTTTCTTACCACTCCATCAGCTAATAATCTGTAGTTCTTGGTATGGACACCACGTAGCGCTAGTTCATTTTCTCGACTAGTGAACAATCATGTCCTGTCAATTTTCTTCCACATAAGAACGGAATGAAAACGCTTCTATGATGTATGACATCATTCATGATTAATATCGTAATTGTAAGTGNCTTCCACATAAGAACGGAATGAAAACGCTTCTATGATGTATGACATCATTCATGATTAATATCGTAATTGTAAGTGTTAACGGTACTCGTATTTTATCATGAACAACCAAACTATAGTAAAATAATAAATTAGATTTAAAAATAATGACATAAATTTTTGAAAATTCATTTTCGCAGAGGTAAATAAAACCAAATAGTAGTTGTTATCGCTGCAAATTTCAGCAAATGCAGAATTCTACGACAGAAACGAAACACATGCCATGGTCGCCACTAGTAAATCTTGAGTTGGGTATTCACAACTGCAACGAAACCTGATAACTCGCGTGAGACAGGCTCGCCTTTAGCAGAACGTAAACGAATACATGGGTGAGCCAAGGCCAGGGTGTTGACCTGATTTTCCCGGCTGTGGAACTGGCAACACCGCACGGGTGGCGAGGTATACCTCCCTGTCGAGAACACTAGCGCTCCTCTGCATCAGCCCAAGAACTAACAACCAAACAGGTCAGACTTTTTCCTATCCCATGGCCACTCTAGTATATTTCTTTACTCAGTGCTGAAACACCTCCAGGTAGGCGGAAGCCTTAACAGAGTGACATGCCACTCCACTCTGCTTTGCAGTCGGTCAGAATCCGAAGAATTACAAACCTGTGCTAAGGTTGCTGCAGAAGTTTGTGTGTGTGATATACACACACACGCTCGCCTCCCTCCAAGACGTAACAGGTTCCAGTCCCGACGGTGTCGCTCTCGAATTTTCGCATGTGGGAATCGTGGCGGACGATGCCGCTGTCAGCGGGTTTTCTCGAGGATCTCACGTTTCCCCCGACCTTGCGTTCCGGCGCTGCTCTATATTCACCTCGCTTCACCCTTATCGGCCCTCAAGACCTCGGTTTTAGAGCCGCCCAAATCTCTCAACTCCACTCCACTCCACCAAGTGTGTTGTAAAATGCAGTGGGTTGAGACTGGTTGGCCGAGGTATGCCAGGGTGAGTGAAGTGATGTGAGTATGGAGCATCGCCGGAATGCAAGGGCGGGGGGAACGGGAGATCCCCGAGAAAACCCGCCGACCAGTGACATCGTCCGACACGATTCCCACTTGCGAAAATCCGGAGTGAACCGGCCGGGGATTAAACCTGGTTCGCCTTGGAGGGAGACGAGCAGTCTAACCGCACAGCCACCTTGGCCCTTGATGTTTGCCGGAGTGTGTGCATGTTGTGGCTCTGTGTCCGGGCTGCGGTGTAATCTGACCCCCTCCCCCTCCATCTGGTACTCGTAGCTCCAGCCGGTCGTGACGAGGTGGGATCGTGTTGCGTCCTGATCACACGCTCTGCCCCTGTCTCGAGTCTCCCGGAGGCTGGTGGGGTCNTACACTCTGCCGCTAGCCGGTAGTTCGCCGCTTACCAATCAACTTTTCATTAAAGAATGCCTGCCTGCCTTTCACTGCAGATACAACGTCCTGTATAGTCAAGGATGGAGGTCTTAATAAAAGTAAAAGAACTTCATTTAATTTTTAATTTATTCATACAGCTGTTATTTACAACATTAAAATATATATCTCAATTCTAATTGGAGCCCTTATCACTGTGTCTGTATTGGTTACAGTCGCTTACTCACACTCATTATTTACACATGTTCAATCTGTCTGTCGCCATATTTCCAAATGTCTCTCACTCACATCCAGCTCAGAGTCCCGCACGTCAGTATCTCTTCACTGTACCGATGCTCGCAGTCCACTGACTTCACCCCCGCCGCCACTCGACGCTCTGCTGGCTCGTCGCTTCGTTGTCTTCGCACACCTGGCGCTCGAGGTCGTACAATCCTCCAAACTGTCAGCTCGGAGGCCCGTCACTGGCCCGATATCTAGAAGGTTCCCCGCACCCTAGTCCGGCACTCGCACTGCCTCGCCCGCCGCAGACCAGTAACACGTGGCAATACGTAACAGGAGAGTGACTGCCAATTGAGCGCTTCATGCGGCTGTATAACATGCACTACTCGTTACTAATTACTCTATGTTGTTCACGGTAAAGTGAGCACTTCTCACGCCCTAGTTACGTTTTCCTTTCAGCCATTTTTTAACCTTTAACAATCTTTTTAAAAAAATATTGCCATTTAAGTAATATACACAGTGTGTATATTCCACAGCACTCGGGAAGTTAACGCCTAAGGCTAAAACAAAATATATTTATGGACTGTTATTCCAAGTGAGAGGGCTTTAAAAAGTGCTCACTTAACCATGACAACCTATGCACACATTACCAACGTTGTCAGAAAAGTACGATTTATGTTGCATATGAAAGAAGAAAGCTTATAGTTTGGAACATTGTCAAATGTTTTGTTATAATTTACTTACTTAAGGGTTTTAACAAATCAAGTACTAAGAGTTTATTTGTAACCAAAAGTCGAGTGTCGTTACATTTTGAATTCTTCAGGAAACACGCTTTATAAAAAAATCCTTTAAGCAAAATTATTATTATCTGGATGTAGGCATATGTAATGAAAAATTAATACTGTTTCAATTCTTAAAAGTCTCTGGGCATTGACAGGTTCTTTAAGGCATGGAGGTCTTTATAAAACAGAAAACTGAGTCAATAATAATTTCTTAATTTATTTATAAACAATTAAAAAAATATTCTAAATGTAATATCTCGACAATAAATTGTTATTACTTGCTATTTACAGCTAATATTTACGGAATCGTCCCTCACCTCAGAGAAATTAACACAATCAAATATTTACTTAAAATCAGTCTTTATAAACTGTTTTTCTAACGCATTCTGAATTAATATTAAAATTGTATATTTACTATCTGACAGGTTTAGTATTTACATTCATATCATATGTTTTTAATAAAACCTTTGAATGATTACCTCATGTGGTTTCCTAAATAAATGGTATATTACAAGCTTTGTGTAGTTTTGTTAACACTAAAGTACCATATTTTTTTTAGTTCATTCATATGTTACTTTCACCTACATTTTGTCTGTAAATATAATAATTAGGGTACCTCATAGTTAGTTTTCCTTAAAAATGAAGATAAAGGAGGTTTGTTGATAATTCCTAGTAATAGTTATGTAAAATATTCTTACATTGAGTTTTGGTACGTTTTGTAAGTTTATCATATAAAATTTACTTTCATATTTATGTTTTCAAGTAAATGTGGATACACATTTAATTAAGATAGTTACTTTTAATTGCTCATCTACAAATACAATGCATTGTTCCTCTCAGTTTTTTTTCTAGACTGTATACATTTAGGGTATGTCGTGGACAGCCTGAAAATAAAAGTTAAGCAAGGCGTCAGGAAAATAGGATGTAACCATGAATGGGGGTTGGACTCAGTGATGGGCAGGGGACATGTCAACACCCCTATCCCCCGTACGTTTACATTGACATGAATATGCCTTGTAAATGCCTTAAAACTGAAGTGAAATACTATCAAAATGGTTTAAAATACTGATATTATTTAATTAATTTATTATTCTTTCCTAAAATTATAATGAGACAGTGGGGAGCCACTCTCCCCATGCCACAGATCAAAGAAATTACTTCCCTCCCCAACTTCCCTTCCCAACTTCCCTTCCCCACTCCCCTCAACCCACTCCCTCCCCAACTTCCCTCCTCCACTTCCCTCCCCCACTTCCCTCAACTAAAAGTCTAGTTCTGATACTGCCACAGATAGACTGTAATGAATAATGTGTAATGTGAAGCAGATGTAGGGAGGTGGATAGGGGTGTTGTGACATGCTTGCAGGTGAAGCTAGTGGCTGCGCANTCAACTAAAAGTCTAGTTCTGATACTGCCACAGATAGACTGTAATGAATAATGTGTAATGTGAAGCAGATGTAGGGAGGTGGATAAGGGTGTTGTGACATGCTTGCAGGTGAAGCTAGTGGCTGCGCATGAGTGATGTGTTGGTTTGTGTGAGTGATGTGTTGGTTTGTGTGAGTGATGTGTTGGTTTGTGTGAGTGATGTGGGAACTAGGAGAGGACGTTGATGTGTTCACAGGTGCCAGTCGGACAGCTCCAGCGATGACATGTCTGATGAATCGGGCCTTGAGGAGTCAGCTGTACCGTTCCGCAAGGTCATCAACAAGGGCCGCTGGAGCAAGGATGAGGTACGTCCTTGCGCTTGCTGTGCTTTAGTGGCAGTTGTAGGGTAGATTGTGTCTGTGAAATAGGCAGCGACGTGCAAAATTAGTATTATTATTTCTCAAAATAGACTTCACGGTGCTGGCATTGTTTGTTCATTGGCTGCAGTCTCAATGCTAAGCTGCTTTCCCTCGGACTATACAACAAATGATTCGCTCACACCAAAATAAAAAGTGTGGTTATTGGCGCAGAGATATCCAGGGCATGTAAAATTAAATATGAGGCAATGAAAATGTAGTGCATACATACACATGATTAAAGTATAACCTGCCACCAAATAAAAATGTAACATTTGCACATCTCTCTAGTAATAAGATTTGTGGGTAAATTCACTAATTCAAAATTGCAGCAATCACAGTTTACATTTCCTCGTATTTTAGCCGGTATTCGCCAGGAACCCTGCTCTTCTTTAAAGTTGCCCCATGTCTTTGTGCATCAACATAAACAAGTTTTTTTATAAACCTTATACCATGTGGTACTTTCTGCAATTTCCAGGGAAAAAATGCCAGAATGTAATAAAAGTGTTAACAGAAAAACTGCTAGAGAAGGATGGGAAGTAGTGTTTTGAAACATTTACCAAATAAAGATATTATCACCTACAGAAATAGTTATGAGAATAACTGGGTACAAATGTTATATATTACTGAAAATAATCATCTAAATAATGTGTGTACTCTTCAGGTATGTATACTGGTGCCTAAAGTTGAAGCAACAAACATCAGTTCTCCCATGATGAGTTTGCTACGAGGTAGTATTGGTGATAGTAAAGTATAGAGCATTAACAAAGTAAACACTGTAAATGCATTTCTTGATGAACCAACAGAAAAATCAACACATGTTCTGCTTTTCAGAAGTTAGTCACTTTCACACACGTCCAGAAAACCAGTTATGTCTGTTCCGTATGGCGTGTGATCACCTCATATAGTAATGCAGGCCTAACAATGACGTGGCATGCTCCGAATAAGGTCGTAAATCACAGTTAATGGTATTAAGGCCCATTAGATCATTGGCCCACTGTTCAACTGTCCAGTGGACATGTTGATGTCTCCACTTGAGTTGTCTTCATCTGTGAATACTCGTCAGGGGTACACATACAACAGGTCTCTGGCAATAAAGGCCTCTCTGTCCAAGCCGTCTGTATGCTGTTGGCCTTGATACAACTGTTCTAGTGAATGCTGCGAGATCAGCTGCCAGCGGCTGTGCAGCACTACAGCAGTATTGTTTTGCCCTTCTGGCCAATAACGGTCCTCTCATTCTGATGTCACTCTTGGCCATCCTCGCCCTTACAGATACCAAACACTGCTGCCACATTCAAGAAACAACAAAACGATGCACATTAAGCCATCTGGCCACATCAGCTTGATACTGTCCAGCTTCCACTCTTCGTATCTCCCTCCACCAGACATCATCTCCGTGCCATAGCTGAATGAGCACACGATGAACGTTGCTGTTGGTCTAATGTGGCAGCAAACACTACGCACACAGTTTGATAGCAGCACTGACTTCATCGCTTTCATGATTGTTTGAAAGATTTTTGCAATGTGGGTGAATGATTAGGTGAAATGTTTTGAACGTATGCCATTGCTTCAGTACGTCGTCACAGAAAACCAAGTCTGGAGATATGGACCAAACACAGTGAAGCAATGGCGTTTGTTCAAAATATTTCACCTATTCATCACTTCCAGGATTGTAAGAGGATGGAAATGCCATTCTGCTGTTTAGAATATGGTCGTACTTTCATTTATTTTCATTTTTCTCTCGGCTGACACTATTTTGTGGCATAATCATCATAGGAGTGACGGATGTCTGTCTGTCGCTCTAGTTTTGCACACCGTTGTAGTTGTGCTGTCTTCAAATTTAATATTACGCAGTCTGGAATAATTTCCATACATATTATTTTAATTATTTTACTACTCTTCTACTTAATTTTGTAATGTCCCATATAATGCATTTACTTATCGCTACTGTCAAAGCTGGCTTGAATTAATGTATAAGTTTTATTTGCATAAGTTCCACTTACATGAAACCCTAGTTGTCAGCAGAAGGTTGAGTCATAAAAAGTGTACCTCATTCGGAGAATTTTCTGACAGTTTTCATATTTCCATTTTTTATGTGTCCTTGGCCAAGATACTTATTCATAAGAGATTTCACAATTGATCCTGAAATCCCAAGAGAAGGTTAATGGCGTCCTGTTTATAAAGCCGAGTGCAAGGTTCAAAGTAAAGTGTGTCTACGATGTTGGTAATAGCAATACTAGGGTAACTGTTACTTCCTAGAAATGCCAAGAGATTGCAGTAAATGCTAGTTCTACACACAGAATTGCGGACGTACGTTTGCGATCGTACTGACGAAAGCATTCTTTCGGGCGTAAATGTACGTCCATACTCACAATGGACAGCTGTAGCAGGGACGTAAATATACGTCGATACTGCTTAAAGGGTTAAGGACGACGAGCGTTCAGGCAGGCCATCGGTACCTGAGGACACTGTGCAACGGATTCAGGAAGCCATTGAACTAAGCCCTCGTGCTCTCATGCATCTCAGTCGTAAGCTTGATGTTCCACAATCCACTGTGTGTGAGATGTTACACTTCCTGTGCGATTGAATTTGTTGACAAGATGGGGAACGATCACATTTGTGAGACCAGGTTTCCTAAATTTTCACGTGAAACCAGCTCTCACTGCATCGTACGCGAGTNGGGAACGATCACATTTGTGAGACCAGGTTTCCTAAATTTTCACGTGAAACCAGCTCTCACTGCATCGTACGCGAGTTCTCTCAGACGAGCACCAACCACGGTCATCCTCTTTTCAATGGTGAACATTTCCAGTACCTACAACAAATACAAGATATATTAGCGATTTCCCACAAATGGATAGGGACTTTATAATCACTCTGTATATTAAAAAGTAATAATTTTAACAGTATGCCATTTCAATTGCAACATTGTTTTTACTTAGTGCTGGGTCGTCTGTGAAATGTAAAACTGCTCCATGCTGGGAGCTTAGGGTCACCGGGGTTCTGGGAATTAAAAAAAATGTCCTGCAATTGTTGTAACAGTCTGTCTTTCTGTGTGGTGCCGCTTTCTGTTTTCTTGTTGAACATCAATAATCTGTTGCAAATGATCTGTCAGTGTCAACAAAGAGACATCAGTATTAAGGGCATGGTTTTGACTAGAGAATTACAGGTTAGTTTGTTGCTGTTTGATTTTTTGTTCGATGCAGATGTAATGCTACTCACTTAGAAATTCATTTGGTTTTTATTTTTTGGGGTTACTTAATTTTAATGGATTGAAAGTAACACTGCCTTTGTGCAAACACTTTACAACTTTATTGTTAGTTGATCAGATGTTATTCAGTTTCAGCTAAGACAAGTGGTAATTTGAGTTGTAAAGGTCGTACTCAGTAAAAGAAATTTCACTGATATATATCAAGTAGTTAAAATTCTGTTCTTGATTTTATGTTTTGGGAATTCGTGTGCCGAGACAGATTAAGAGTACATAGGCCCAAGATTTTTTTCACCATTTGACAATAACTGATACCTGCAAGGTGCTAAACCAGTATGCAGTGCTTCAATCACCACGCATTCCTGTGCTAATTAGAACTGTAACAGTGGGACTTTGTTATATGTGATGGAAGTCCACAGATACAACTGTGCCTTTACTTTNGGGAACGATCACATTTGTGAGACCAGGTTTCCTAAATTTTCACGTGAAACCAGCTCTCACTGCATCGTACGCGAGTCCTCTCAGACGAGCACCAACCACGGTCATTCTCTTTTCAATGGTGAACATTTCCAGTACCTACAACAAATACAAGATATATTAGCGATTTCCCACAAATGGATAGGGACTTTATAATCACTCTATATATTAAAAAGTAATAATTTTAACAGTATGCCATTTTAATTGCAACATTGTTTTTACTTAGTGCTGGGTCGTCTGTGAAATGTAAAACTGCTCCATGCTGGGAGCTTAGGGTCACCGGGGTTCTGGGAATTAAAAAAAATGTCCTGCAATTGTTGTAACAGTCTGTCTTTCTGTGTGGTGCCGCTTTCTGTTTTCTTGTTGAACATCAATAATCTGTTGCAAATGATCTGTCAGTGTCAACAAAGAGACATCAGTATTAAGGGCATGGTTTTGACTAGAGAATTACAGGTTAGTTTGTTGCTGTTTGATTTTTTGTTCGATGCAGATGTAATGCTACTCACTTAGAAATTCATTTGGTTTTTATTTTTTGGGGTTACTTAATTTTAATGGATTGAAAGTAACACTGCCTTTGTGCAAACACTTTACAACTTTATTGTTAGTTGATCAGATGTTATTCAGTTTCAGCTAAGACAAGTGGTAATTTGAGTTGTAAAGGTCGTACTCAGTAAAAGAAATTTCACTGATATATATCAAGTAGTTAAAATTCTGTTCTTGATTTTATGTTTTGGGAATTCGTGTGCCGAGACGGATTAAGAGTACATAGGCCCAAGATTTTTTTCACCATTTGACAATAACTGATACCTGCAAGGTGCTAAACCAGTATGCAGTGCTTCAATCACCACGCATTCCTATGCTAATTAGAACTGTAACAGTGGGACTTTGTTATATGTGATGGAAGTCCACAGATACAACTGTGCCTTTACTTTNATGCTAATTAGAACTGTAACAGTGGGACTTTGTTATATGTGATGGAAGTCCACAGATACAACTGTGCCTTTACTTTTTTTTACTTTTCTCCTATGCGATGAAAGCCGACCGATATAACTGTGACTCTACGCTTTTACTTTAGAGTAACTGCGCATGCAAACTGTAAATTCTTTTTTATCATTTTCACAATTTTTTTTAAATACACTAATGATAAATACAAAACCGTACTGGTTTAAATAATTGGCTTTTGTCTTTTCTGGCAAGAAGTAGTGTTCCCAGTACATTTTTTATAAGTGAGAGCGCGTAGCCGATAGAACATTGTTCCAGTGAGTGTTAACATTTGTTTGCATATGTAGGACGCTCAGCTGAAGCAGCTGGTGCAGGAGTACAGTGAGAAGTGGGACGTCATCGCGAGCTACTTCCCCGACCGCTCTGACGTGCAGTGCCAGCAGCGCTGGACCAAGGTCGTCAACCCGGAGCTCGTCAAGGGACCCTGGACCAAAGAGGTGACCTCTATAGCCGCGGCACTCACTACATTCTGCTCTTCGTGAAACTGTTTGTAGTTTAGAATAGTTATTTCCAGAGCAACGTAAGGAGACTATTTGCTCGTCTCAGGACGTGAGACTTTCACAAACTGACTTGAGTTGACGTAAGTCTGATAGGCAGTTAAATATTATGTACGTCGTGCCCGACACCCAGCAATACGAGTTTTACTGAAGGAGGCACATTTATGATGGAACTTGGTAACATGAAAACTACGTGAAAGACACTTAAAAATTTATATTGCTACCAGGGTGTAGTAACAACGTTTTGCATTGTGTTGGCTGAGTTGGGTGGAACATAGGTCGCGTGGCAGCTGACATCATCGTAAGATAGCTTGGTAGATGGTTTGCACTGCTGTAACGTAGCAGTGGGACACCGCCGCCAGCCTTGTTGAATTTGCCTAAGTATACCGTTGTTGGAGCTGTGATCGCCACTGGAAGCTGTTCACCCGCGCTGGGCATACATGAACAGTGCGGAAGCGTTGACTTTATGTGCCAACATAACAGGCACGTTGTGTGGGTGTGAATTGATCAATTACTGCAGTGATAATTATGAAAAGACGTGGCAATTACTTAACGTTTAACTGTAAAGCCTACCTTACGTTCTCACCCTACCTGGCCAATTTTTATACTTATAAGTATACGTATAGCTTTAATGATCCATGGGATTTCAGATTCAGTCAGTATTGTATTGTGTTTGTTTTGGCCAGAAAAGTAAACCTGCCTTTTAAAATTATGTAGCTTGTGTTTTCAAAGTAGTTACTGCCTTAATATTTAAAGGCGGGCATACATTGCTCAATTCTTTGAACTGAAACACTTCTATCTGTAAGTATTATGGNCTGCCTTAATATTTAAAGGCGGGCATACATTGCTCAATTCTTTGAACTGAAACACTTCTATCTGTAAGTATTATGGGGAGGATTTATGGTTGTAAATTTATAAATTTCTTACATGAGTGAGGTAATAATTTAACCCCCTCTCCTAGATTGGCAATGTTGGGTGGTTTCAGTAAAATTCAGGTGGTAAAGGTCTCTGTATGCTAGTTTAAACTGTCACAATTAATATTGCTTTAAAGCTGTTAATATTTTGTGGCTAGACATTTGAATTTAGTTTCATATGTATTGAGCAGTATCTTTAATTTTNGCTTTAAAGCTGTTAATATTTTGTGGCTAGACATTTGAATTTAGTTTCATATGTATTGAGCAGTATCTTTAATTTTATTGATATATACATGTTTCAGAGGGGACAGAATAGAGCAGCTTTTGACTAGGAACCCATGGTCTCCAAAGTGACCCAGAGTTAGTACATGATGTTGATGGGGAAGACTCTCTGCTCATTGACAATGCTGAGTGTTACACAGAGGCATTGGTTTGCTTACAGTAGTAGAGTTGACTGTGACCTTCTGTTGGTTCACGTAGGACACAATTAGTTGTTGCATTTGTGTACATGAGCTTGGTCGTAGTGGTTGCAGAGGCTCATCAGTTCCAAAGCACATCGGTGTTAACTGCGGTAGTTAGTGTGCAGTCCAGTACGGAACCGTACGCTACCGCACAACTGCGAGATATGCATATTTACGGTGGAGCTGATGGAAATCATGCTAACACAAACCACTATCAGGTGCACTACGGCAGCAGGGACACGAACTCAGACCTCCTACCTAGATGAATCAGATTTGATTCTTGGCAGGGTCGTTTCTGGATATTCACATGTGGGAATCGTGACGAACGATACTGCTGCTCGGCTGGGTTTTTTTCGGTGATCTCACGTTTCCCCGCCCTTGCATTCCAGCACTGCTCCATAGTCACCTCCCTTCATCCTCATCGGCTCTCAAGACCTTGATCAGAGCCACCCCAAATCTATCCACTCCACCTCACCCTTTCTGCCCACCATCACTTCTGTCTTCTCTCTCTTTTTCCTTTTACCTCCTTTAGCTACCTCTATTCTAGATGTTCACCCTTGTGGTGTGTCGAGAAATGTCTCAGGTTAGCGGAATGAGACGCCAACTCGCACGTGCTTTGCAGGAGGACGAGAAGGTGGTGTACCTGGTAGAGAAGTACGGCCCCAAGAAATGGACGCTGATAGCGCGGCACCTGAAGGGCCGCATAGGCAAGCAGTGTCGGGAGCGATGGCACAACCACCTCAACCCCAACATCAAGAAGACTGCGTGGACGGATGCCGAGGACAAGATCATCTACCAGGCGCACCGTCAGTGGGGCAACCAGTGGGCCAAGATCGCCAAGTTACTGCCTGGACGGTGAGATGTGTTGGATGTCTTGTTACGCCTTCTCACTAACGTTCCTCTCACCCCAAGTCATGTCTAGGTGAGTGTTCTGTCTCTCTCATCTATTTTTGTGTGTTGGACCCTTGCTGTATATTTTGTTTGGCTTGTGATTAGCACAATAATTTCCCATCTTGGGGTATCTAGATTTTGTTTCTCAGTGCAGTTATGTCCACATATTTTGCTCATGGGAAATGTGCTGGATGTTGCGATGAATATTCTCAGTGTGCTTCCGTTTCCCTTACCTTTGTGTTCCATCACTTCTCCAGCCACATCTTGGTCACTTCTCATGCAACAAGAGAAGAGGATACTGTGTGTCTCGCAGCCTCCTACCATCTCATATATGTTCACCCTGACCCAAAGAATGGGAACTGCGTACAGATCTTGCTGACTTCCGTTTATTAATGCAGATACATTGAAGGAATTTCCTATTGCATCTAATGGAAATCCATTAATGACTTGCTTAGTTGTTGCAAGCGGGCTTCCTCCCCCCTCCTCTTCAAGTTTGTATAGCTCCAGTAGAATTTAAGTAGGATAAAGGAGGTAGTGTACAGCAGTCAATTGGTCGGAAATATTAATAAACAATTATACACAAATAACTTGATTATGGAAATGTGCTTTGGGGGTGTGACACCGTGTCGTGTTCTCTTCCAGGACAGACAATGCGATCAAGAACCACTGGAACTCGACGATGAGGAGGAAGTACGACACGGGAGAGAAGGGTGAGAGGCGGTCGAAAGGCCGGTCCAAGGTCGCCAGGAGGACTGTGGTTAAACCCGATGACTCGCCTGGTTCCAGCGTGGTTGATGGCTACAGTCAGTCCAACACGTTCCACGTGGACTCCACCCCAGTCACCGAGACTGATCCGCTGGCGATAAATATTGAGGTAGGTTGTCCGTTTGGCTAACTGTTCAGGGAAATCTGTTCCTGCCAGCTTGGAGTGAGTGAAGAGATTTGGGTGGCTCTTAACATGTGTGTGTATTTAATATTTTGTCATGATCAGAGTTTCTGAATCTATGTGAACTGGACAGTTCATTGTTATTACACAATTTGGGAATTTTTTTCTTAGAAAGAAGAATTTCATGTTAAACCAGTTTGAACATTTATCTTTAGAGATTGTGCAACAAACACCTCTCTCTCTCCCTCTCTCTCTCTCTCTCTCTCTCTCTCTCTCTCTCTCTGTCTCTCTCTATCTCTCTATCTATCTCTCTATCTATCTCTCTATCTATCTATCTCTCTATCTATCTCTCTATCTATCTATCTCTCTATCTCTCTCTATATATCTCTCTCTATCTATCTATCTCTCTATCTCTATCTATCTCTCTATCTATCTATCTCTCTATCTCTATCTATCTCTCTATCTATCTCTCTATCTATCTATCTATCTATCTCTCTATCTATCTATCTCTCTATCTATCTATCTGTCTCTCTATCTATCTATCTCTCTATCTATCTATCTATCTCTCTATCTATCTCTCTATCTCTCTCTATCTCTCTCTATCTATCTATCTCTCTCTATCTATCTATCTATCTCTATCTATCTCTCTCTCTCTCTCTCTCTCTCTGTTGGGTTTGGGGGGGGCACATATTTAATTTTACAGATTTATAGTAGAACCAGTTCATGTCTTGATTTGTAGTTTCTGTTATGCAAGATGAAAACATCTTACAAATGTTGGTTTCTGTAATCTGCTAGTTGTATGGCTGTTAGTATATGCGTTCTGTGCAGAAATTACCAAGTGCTTAATTTAGGATTACAAAGGTTGGTTCAAGTGCCAGATACGTCTTTGTGGTCCGAGCGAGAGCTAGGTATATTCTGTACCATATAAGAAGGCCACTTTCTTGACAGTTGACAATCGCCGCGCCTTTTCGTTTATGTATCCATTCGCCATCAAATGGCGTTTCAAGAATAGGCTTTGATGTGGCCAGGAGGTGCTGCTGCGTGCGGCAATTGGTGAACTGCTTTGGTGGCGCTGCATTCGTAAACGGAGCTTGTGGACGTGTGTAGGGTCGTTCATAAACGGGGTTTACGAAATACAAGTTACTTTAAAAATTATACAGAGCTCGCGGGAAAATAAAATTATTTATATATGCGCGTGAATACGTTATTTTAAAAAACAAAACTATAACATGTTTCTGAGTGTAGTTCGGGATATGGATGACAGATGGCGTGGAAGGGCATATTGCAACATATGGTGCACTTTTAACCCACAAGATAGCAGCACCTGGTTTGAGAGTCTGGAAACTTTGGATTTTTTCGTCACATTTGGATACGTATCGTTTTATTGTGCATCTCATTTTGAACACCTATACATTACTATTTTATCACGAAGTTTCGTTTCTAAAACTAAAAACTGCTGTTTTATGACCACGTAAAATAAAATGTATTAATTAATGTACAAACTCTTTCTTATGCGCGTATTTTCTGCTTGTGTGATGTGCTTCGGCACTGCTCTCAGAATAGCCAACGTAATATTAACTTTTGTTCGTTCGTGCATCAGCTGATACAGGATTTTGTAAATGGGACGTTAGTTGTTTTCAATATATTAAGTTGCCACTCACTGACTGTCAGAATGTGGCCTTCTTATATGAAATGAACTATAGGTGGTGGCTCAGCTTGGGAGATATGCTGGAAGTTGAGTGGTTTGTTTTTAACTCTAACCCAGTAGACATAGTGGTTGAGCTCTGCTGAGCGTGTTGTGTGCGTGCAGTGCACGGACTGGACGGCAGACTACTACAAGCAGCTCGGCGTGCAGCAGTGCGTGGAGACACCGCCCAAGTCGAGGTCGGGGCGGGAGTCTGCGTCGAGCCCCACGCGCACCCAGGAGTCACCAGGAACCAGCAGCCAGTACCTGCCCGAGCCCCGACTGTCCCCGACCAACCAGCAGTGGTCCTCTCCTATCGGGTATGCCTCTCATCAACTCCTCGGCAGTTCATGTGTTGCACTGGTATTGGACGGGGCATGCGGTGGAAATGTGACCGATGCTGCAGTTAGGTTCTTCCGGTATACCCGTGTTTTGGTCATCACCACGTTCCATCATTACTTCATGCTGGTGTCTTGTTAACGTGGCGTTGTAGGCTCCTGTGGCTGGGATGTTACTATCAGTCTTAGCTGCTTCTGCCCACTTAGCAGTTATTATTATTTATTTTTTTTGCAGATTATGAAAACTTATTTATTTGTGTCAAGTTGGCAGTTTTGTGTCATAACTCGGGATAGGAATTTTTCGCGAATTCGCACGAAATTTATAGCAAAACGCAAAATTTACAGCAAAATGTTGTTTTTGTAAGAAAAATGACTAAAACTGTAATGAAATTGCTTTTTATAGCCGCAACAACTGGAACTTTTTATTTATTCACTACCTAGATCAATATTACAGTAATATGTTTCGTTTATATATTGACTCATCGCCGCAAATCAACAGTGTTGTAACTACAAAACATTGAAAAGATTCATGCCACGTTAAACAAACAATGAATAAAACCAAAGATTAACAGAGACGAAACGAGTGCGCACTGAAATCTGCCATCTGTAGTGTTACCAGAAAATAGATGGCGTTAGTGGCGGGTGTACGCCAGAGTAACTTTGTGTACACTTTGATGCGGGAAGTAAAGTAAGAGATGGCGTTAGTCGCTTGCTTTCGCTTCACACATCTGTGAACTCGTGTCGTCTTCTACTGTAGTTGTTGCATCTTTGGCTCACGTGATAGAAAAAAATACGTTAAAGTGTTTTACAAACAGTGTTGTCGATATAACTTTTTCCCTGCTAAATGTAGATTTTTCGAATTTTGTTTTAGTGGCATAAATATTTTTATCCTGCCTNTCGATATAACTTTTTCCCTGCTAAATGTAGATTTTTCGAATTTTGTTTTAGTGGCATAAATATTTTTATCCTGCCTAGCAAGAAATTTAACTTTTTTTCTTCAGTTTGAGTTGCACAGCTTTGTGGGTTAAATACAAACAATAAAACAGTGACGAGTTGTTTCCTTTTCTTCTGAAGATGCAGAAATTAACTTCAAAAATTCTAAATAAACCAATTTTAAAAAAAATTTATTATAAACATGTGACGTTTGATTTGTCCATTCCCAAGCTGGAGAAGACACGAAAGCCGAGAGTGTCGGGATTGTAACTGCGAAAGAGATTAATAAGAACGCGATAGATTAACGTAACTGGGAAAGTAATTAAAAAGCATATAATTTAAAACGTTCTTACCTTGCTTAAGTGGTTCGTGTATTGAAGGACACGAACGAAGTGATGCTTCAGTTGATTTAGAAGGTGTTTCGTCCAGGTAGGTGTCCTCGTTGCCTTCTGAGATGTAGGTAGAGTTGCACCGGCCAAGTGGAGTGGGACAGACTGGTGACGGACCTCAGGACGGTTATGGCTATTCCATCTCGCAGACCGTTAGTCGATACTGGAGATCAAGGTAACTCAGGAATACAATTCCTCTTCCTTCAATGCAAGTTGGAAGTCCACAAACAAGGAGTCTAAAATACTACTATCCTGGCTATATCATGTAAAACCCTCATCTATGTGCATAGTTATTTTTGAATTTACTCTGATTACTTAATTTTAAATAGTTTTATAGGAATCTAGCTTTTTTTAAATGTTAAATAACTTTTGTTTGTGTGTGAAGTCCAGCTGGATTTCTGAAAACTGGTTTGCCACACTGTTTACAATTCCAGTAAATACTGTTATTAACTGAAGTACTTACATTNCTGGATTTCTGAAAACTGGTTTGCCACACTGTTTACAATTCCAGTAAATACTGTTATTAACTGAAGTACTTACATTGAGTTTTTGGAATATTTATCAAAATTTGAGCTAATATTTGGTGTTTGCCTAAAAATACTTTTCTAAAGTGTTTGTATTTTTTCCTTTTGTTTTTGTGTTTGAAATTGTAGGCGGGTTTTGAAGATGCCAAATAATAAACTCAGTGCAAGAGATAGAGAGTTTCAGTACCAGAAAAATTATTTTATTGCATCAATATCCATACGGTAATAAGCAAATTTTGTAATTGTGATATTGCGTGGGAACTCAAATATTTGGTCGACAAGCGTCTAAAATCAGCCAAGCATGTTGCTGCCGAAAAAGACAGGTGCCATGAGTCAAAACTTAAAACTTCAGTTAGTTCGTGCTTCAGCACTGTTGAGAGAGAAAGACTGCAAAATACCTCGGTAAGGGAGTGACTGAAACATTTTTGAAAGCAAACATACCTCTGTACAAACTAGAAAATGACCACGTAAAGCATTCATGCATGAGTTCATTGAAGGTTAGTTTTATATCTTGACACTTTCCTAATTTTTTCTGTTTTAGTCTAATAATATACAGAATTGCTTCCTAATTTTCAACAATTTTTTTGTTTAGTAATTGAACAGTGTTTGTGAAATAACATTAAAAAATATACACATTTTAAAAAAAATGTAATTATTTGCATACCAAATTGGCCTCCTAAGGAATATTGTTACAGTTTTAAATTAAAGGTCATTGCATAAAAGGTTTAAATATTTTTATTATGGGATTTAAAACCATATTTATATTATTTTAATGAATAAACTTCTGAGAATAATTTTCTATGGTTTAAATCAGAGTTATGGAGACATGCTGCTTATGCAGGATTCAATATTTTATTTTACATGTGCTGGTGGCATTCCATGTGTCAAAGTCTGGAAAGGAAACACACCTTCCAACAGCGAAACAAGAAAGGAAGAGGAAAATAAGTGGCAGTACTTTGTGATGAAACGACTGACAAGATTGACGTTTTTGTTGAAGATGTCCATGTTCTGGAAACTGCAAACGCAAAGAATTGTTCCAGAGATATTTTGGATACTTTGATGTTGACTTCGCTAGTGTTAGTTCCAAGTTTCAGACTACGAAATACAGGATGAAATGTTTTGACACTTTGATAAACATCATGGCTGACCATGTACTAGTTGTACATGAGCTCAGTTTAGTCATAAATGAGCTTGGCTAACATTTGCCTAAACTTCAGAAAACTATCGCTAAATGTTCTTGAACACACGTAAGAGGAAGCACTTGTTTCTTGTTTTGACAGTTTCTTGATGAAAGATATGCAGGCCGAGACACTCCTCTTTTTGCCATGCCAGTGCTTACAAGACTGTCTTCCTGGCATGAATCTGCGTGCTACCTTGCCGACAACCTCACTGCTGTTGTTCAATGTTTGACAAGCAGTGGAATTTCCCGTCTCAACAGTGCAGGTATCTGCAAGTGCATCGGAATAAGAAATTGTGTGTGAAGATTCAGGCAGTTTTTGTTCGAGAAACTTGTAAGGATGCAACTGAACTGATACAAAAGTTGGAAGGTTCATCTTACCCATGCAGTCGCTTACTCGCTCGTGGACTTCGTAAAGCAGAGCAGGTTCTTCAGCTTGCTGCAACTGGAAGCTTTCCAAAAGAACCCAAGGCCTGTGTGAATGCTTGCGAGAAAGCTGTTTCCAAAGCAGAAATCACATCAGCCTTGAAGAATGCTGCTTCACGTTCTCNCTGGATTTCTGAAAACTGGTTTGCCACACTGTTTACAATTCCAGTAAATACTGTTATTAACTGAAGTACTTACATTAAGTTTTTGGAATATTTATCAAAATTTGAGCTAATATTTGGTGTTTGCCTAAAAATACTTTTCTAAAGTGTTTGTATTTTTTCTTTTTGTTTTTGTGTTTGAAATTGTAGGCTGGTTTTGAAGATGCCAAATAATAAACTCAGTGCAAGAGATAGAGAGTTTCAGTACCAGAAAAATTATTTTATTGCATCAATATCCATACGGTAATAAGCAAATTTTGTAATTGTGATATTGCGTGGGAACTCAAATATTTGGTCGACAAGCGTCTAAAATCAGCCAAGCATGTTGCTGCCGAAAAAGACAGGTGCCATGAGTCAAAACTTAAAACTTCAGTTAGTTCGTGCTTCAGCACTGTTGAGAGAGAAAGACTGCAAAATACCCCGGTAAGGAAGTGACTGAAACATTTTTGAAAGCAAACATACCTCTGTACAAACTAGAAAATGACCACGTAAAGCATTCATGCATGAGTTCATTGAAGGTTAGTTTTATATCTTGACACTTTCCTAATTTTTTCTGGTTTAGTCTAATAATATACAGAATTGCTTCCTAATTTTCAACAATTTTTTTGTTTAGTAATTGAACAGTGTTTGTGAAATAACATTAAAAAATATACACATTTTAAAAAAAATGTAATTATTTGCATACCAAATTGGCCTCCTAAGGAATATTGTTACAGTTTTAAATTAAAGGTCATTGCATAAAAGGTTTAAATATTTTTATTATGGGATTTAAAACCATATTTATATTATTTTAATGAATAAACTTCTGAGAATAATTTTCTATGGTTTAAATCAGAGTTATGGAGACATGCTGCTTATGCAGGATTCAATATTTTATTTTACATGTGCTGGTGGCATTCCATGTGTCAAAGTCTGGAAAGGAAACACACCTTCCAACAGCGAAACAAGAAAGGAAGAAAGTGAGAGGAAAATAAGTGGCAGTACTTTGTGATGAAACGACTGACAAGATTGACGTTTTTGTTGAAGATGTCCATGTTCTGGAAACTGCAAACGCAAAGAATTGTTCCAGAGATATTTTGGATACTTTGATGTTGACTTTGCTAGTGTTAGTTCCAAGTTTCAGACTACGAAATACAGGATCAAATGTTTTGACACTTTGATAAACATCATGGCTGACCATGTACTAGTTGTACATGAGCTCAGTTTAGTCATAAATGAGCTTGGCTAACATTTGCCTAAACTTCAGAAAACTATCGCTAAATGTTCTTGAACACACGTAAGAGGAAGCACTTGTTTCTTGTTTTGACAGTTTCTTGATGAAAGATATGCAGGCCGAGACACTCCTCTTTTTGCCATGCCAGTGCTTACAAGACTGTCTTCCTGGCATGAATCTGCGTGCTACCTTGCCGACAACCTCACTGCTGTTGTTCAATGTTTGACAAGCAGTGGAATTTCCCGTCTCAACAGTGCAGGTATCTGCAAGTGCATCGGAATAAGAAATTGTGTGTGAAGATTCAGGCAGTTTTTGTTCGAGAAACTTGTAAGGATGCAACTGAGCTGATACAAAAGTTGGAAGGTTCATCTTACCCATGCAGTCGCTTACTCGCTCGTGGACTTCGTAAAGCAGAGCAGGTTCTTCAGCTTGCTGCAACTGGAAGCTTTCCAAAAGAACCCAAGGCCAGTGTGAATGCTTGCGAGAAAGCTGTTTCCAAAGCAGAAATCACATCAGCCTTGAAGAATGCTGCTTCACGTTCTCNAGTGTGAATGCTTGCGAGAAAGCTGTTTCCAAAGCAGAAATCACATCAGCCTTGAAGAATGCTGCTTCACGTTCTCATGCAAAACTTGATGTTGCTTTACTTCTTATGGTTGTATTAGTCAATCATTCTGACGGCATCGCTCGCTCTGCTTTGCAGTCTATATGGTTGCCATACGCCAACGTAGACTGCGAGAGGTTTTTCTCGAACTACGGTGACAAACGTCATCGCTTGAAGCAGGAAGATCTAGAATTGCTTAGTGAAATTTATTTTGAGAGCTAGATGTGAAGGTCTGCATAAGAACTAAATATAAAAGTTATTTGCTAATGATGCTTTAACTTTAAAGTCTTGTAAATAAGACGTGTAATACTTTTGGCGACTTTGGCTGTTGAATCTACAAAAAGACTGTTTTGTTTCCCTGAATTCAAAGCACAGACTGCTCTGATAATACATTGTCTTGCATTCTAATGTTTCAATAATAAATGTTGTTTTTCAGAATCAATTAAAAATTCTGCAAAAAACCATTTACCTGATATTTTGAAAACACAGATTTTTACTTCATGAAAGTACCTTTTTTTTTTAAATTTCAAACCACCGCTTTTGGCCATTTGAAAACACCGGAGAATTCCTATCCCTAGTCATAACTCTTCTGATTAACAACTAATTGATTATTGATAATCTGATCAACAACTAATTTACATCTTGTTTCAGTGCTTCAGTTAATGTTTACTTCCATTCCCCCTTCTTTTTCCTTCTCTCCCTGCTAGAACATTTAAATGTTCTGACTACCTTGTAAATGAAAAGGTTACTGTTCCATAAAATATGCTTACAAGCATTGCATCTAAATTTTAGCTTTGGTTCGGAATAAAACACTGTGGTATGTATCAGTATGACCGCCTCTATAGTATACTTATTTTAANAAATTTTAGCTTTGGTTCGGAATAAAACACTGTGGTATGTATCAGTATGACCGCCTCTATAGTATACTTATTTTAAAAATTATTAGTGTTTAATAAATTTTTTTTTAATGGCCTTAAACATCTTTTAGATAAAAAAAAAAAGATAAGGAAAATGTTTTAGTGTCAAGCAGTATATGGATTGAAATTTAATTGTAGAAAGTAAATTCTCTGTACGTGTCCATACCACTTAATTCCAACCTTGATAATAATCTCACTCAAATCTTACATTGTGTGTTCTTNATTCTCTGTACGTGTCCATACCACTTAATTCCAACCTTGATAATAATCTCACTCAAATCTTACATTGTGTGTTCTTAGTGCTGGAAACATGGAGGTGTTTGTAGGTGTCTGGTTGAAGCCTCGTGTTGTTGACAGGTACGTGGACTTTGAGAGCTTCACGTCTGACACAAGCCCCATCAAGCTGTTCCCGGTGCCGGAGAGCGTCCTGGAGCTGGTGCAGGATGACCGCAGCGAGTCCCCTTTCAACGACAAGTTGCACGGTAAGCGTACCCGAGGACACTGCAGGCATCCCCTCGGCACCACCCACCACCATAGTTGGTGGGTGGTGGGTTAGGGGGAAGTAACATTCCTAGCATTCCAGCAACAAGCAATGTCAAAAACAATTAGTATATATCCACAAATTAAAACATCAGCTCCAGGTACACGAGTCGTTGTAACTGGAAATACGTACGGTATTGTTATTACGCACAAGTAGTAGATAAGGCACTTAGCATGTTCGTCCGCCCGCCAGCTAAGTGAGTGACCACTGTACCATTTCCAATCAAAGAGAACTGTTGTGACATGTGAGTGGCATTCGCTAAGATACATTTTAAGCATCTGTAATAAACTTGGGGGTAACTACTGCAGCGTACTCGTCACCAAGGCGGCTTTCCTATCTTGTAAAAATACTAATTTTGCCACGTAGCAAGTAACTGATAAACTCTTAAAAATTTATTTCTCCAAACCATAGTTCTGTTTTTTTTTTTTTTCGTGAGGGCATTTCTTTGTGTTTTTGCATGAAATTACATAAAATTCAATCACATGTTGAAAGAGAATGAATGAAATCAAAGAAACAGTTTCGCATACTGAAAGTTATCTCTTGAAGAAAACTCGCATTCAAGATCCCCACACCCTCCCCCTCGACAATATGGGGGCGCACACACAATAACACTTGTAACAAGTTGCAATTTTTTTTTTCCCAAAGTTAATTTATTGCATATTAAGTTTTTAGACTTCCACAGCTGAANCTTGTAACAAGTTGCAATTTTTTTTTTCCCAAAGTTAATTTATTGCATATTAAGTTTTTAGACTTCCACAGCTGAAATGATTAGTGTTGATGCAAATAATGTATGTATGTAATTTTGTTATAAACTTTACATCAAAATGGATGACTTAGCACAATCATGTGAAATGATGACAGGCCGAGAAATACTTTTTTACTTACTCCTCCCAAAGAAAGAAGATCTTTAAATTTGGTGTGATAACATGGTTCTATGTATGGAAAATTTTGTATGGTCATGTGATGGAGGAATGTTTTTCTATTTTAAAGTTGCAGTCCCATGAAATGAGTGTAAAATCCCTCAGTTAGAAATTGNCTTGTAACAAGTTGCAATTTTTTTTTTCCCAAAGTTAATTTATTGCATATTAAGTTTTTAGACTTCCACAGCTGAAGTGATTAGTGTTGATGCAAATAATGTATGTATGTAATTTTGTTATAAACTTTACATCGAAATGGATGACTTAGCACAATCATGTGAAATGATGACAGGCCGAGAAATACTTTTTTACTTACTCCTCCCAAAGAAAGAAGATCTTTAAATTTGGTGTGATAACATGGTTCTATGTATGGAAAATTTTGTATGGTCATGTGGTGATGGAGGAATGTTTTTCTATTTTAAAGTTGCAGTCCCATGAAATGAGTGTAAAATCCCTCAGTTAGAAATTGNGAAATGGATGACTTAGCACAATCATGTGAAATGATGACAGGCCGAGAAATACTTTTTTACTTACTCCTCCCAAAGAAAGAAGATCTTTAAATTTGGTGTGATAACATGGTTCTATGTATGGAAAATTTTGTATGGTCATGTGATGGAGGAATGTTTTTCTATTTTAAAGTTGCAGTCCCATGAAATGAGTGTAAAATCCCTCAGTTAGAAATTGCCAACTCTGTGAGAAGGTTTTTGTATTTCAGGACTTAGTGTAGATATTTTGCTCTTTGACATAATACCAGAAGAGGGACCAAATGTTTCAATTAATTGTAACTCCCTACTGCAAACCATACTTAGGCACCCATCTTTTTTTCTCCACCAGATTACTTTTTTTTTTACTAGAAAAGATTAATTTTTGTTAGCTCCCTTATTACCGGGAGTATTCTTCTATGTTGAAGTTCAAAACTCTTTTATCTAAATTGGGGACAACAGTAATGTTTCCCAACATGGCGAACTGCGTTAA
The DNA here is from genome assembly GCA_002778355.1 of Clitarchus hookeri. Taxonomy (NCBI): domain Eukaryota; kingdom Metazoa; phylum Arthropoda; class Insecta; order Phasmatodea; family Phasmatidae; genus Clitarchus; species Clitarchus hookeri. The sequence goes on along the minus strand of NQII01000120.1, from coordinate 414,531 downwards.
ATTATTGGCAAGGTCATCCGGAGGTTTGCATGTTGGAAACATGGCAGACTATGCTGCTGGTCTGTGGATTTTCTCAGGGATCTTCCAGTAGCACAGTGCCAAGCCATTCATATCAATCAGAAGCAACAGAACCATTGACGAAATGTCTCCAGTTCAGAAAGGAGCAAGATTAAGGTGCTGCCCCTCTTAAACATTTTTGATTCTCTTACATATTTCATTTGGTGTTACCGAAAACCTAAATTACATGCTGCATAGAGATGAAGAAAAGTGTACAACCCAGAAGTGAATATGAATATAAGTATCAGAAATATGTTATAACAATTCATTACAGATTCTATTTAATATATCAATGCATCTTGGTGAACAAAACCAGTTAGTGTGCCCATTTACTAAATTTAGGGAGGTGTACCTGGTCCCCTGTATGTGTTACTTCACTCAACAGTCGTAGTTGCAGAGAACATTTAGTAGAGATGGTCAGGGGAGAACGTACTGTGAGCTGGTGTTGTGTTGTTCCAGGCTACAGGTTCACGCCTCAGACAATAAACAGCCTGCGCAAGGAGGTGCCCGGGGAGGGGCTGATACACATCACGCCCTCCCTCATGAGCATCAAGCTGTCGCCCCCGCCGATCCNCGCAGCGAGACGAGTATTTCTTCGGAGCTCGTTCCCGCCGATGCAAACTCTGGACACAACTCCAGTCTGGTACCTGCCTCTGCTGCACTTGTTGTCTTGCCTCTGTATTGCACAGTCTTAGCTGTAGCAAGTTGTTGTAGGCTGTTCACGGTAAAGTGAGCACTTAGGGGCTGCTACGAGTCTGGAAAACCTGGAAAAGTCAGGCAAACTGGTGACTGCTCCTGGAAATTTAAACATGGAATGTGCTTTAAGGTAACAGATTTTCTCTACAGCCTAAGCGTTCTTATTAGCAGCCCAATGAATTTGTTGAAAATCTACTGGGTACCAAAAGATAATTGCACTGTTAGAGAACTTGCCTTGCAAGTAAAGAATTGTACTCCTCATTCTGTAGAATGTTTTCAGGAATAGTAGGTTATGGATGTTTAATTTTAACACATTTTAAAAATCAATGCTTGCCCTTTTTTTTATTACATGAAAAGATTGGAAATTTGTCTATTTTTGTCTGGAAAACCTGGAAAAGTTAGGGAAACGAAATGTTGATGTTCTGTAGCAGCCCTGATTTTTTAAATTAACCTTTGAAGAGAAAAGCACTGCCTGTTAACTTCATAGATAGTACAGTACACCAACATGCAGCAGGCTCCCAGTTAAGTTGGCTGCAAATTAGTTCCAAGTCTTTATGTATTGTGATTGTATGTTTAAATATATGACACATCAAGTTTTTTTCTGCTTCATACACATACGAGTACAAAATGGTGTATTAGTAACACATTTAGGTGACGCGCCACAGGCGACGACATTCTCTCTTCTAGCCTCGCCTCAGTCGCGGCCCTCCCCTAAGAAGAGAGCCGTTACGCCGTACACGCCACAGGGTGCCTTCCAAGCCAGGGAGGTTTGCCCGGCCATTACTGCCTGATGCACTGCAACCCGCTTCACATCACATCGCCACTTACCCCTCCAGCACCTGGCACATGAGGGGAAGTCTCCGCCTCTCTTAGTTACTCTATTCTCTCCTTCGCGTCTCTCTCGCTCCACACCCTGCAACCTTTGCGCTGGCCCTGTGAGCAGAGTATAAATAGGACCCGCAGTCNCTATTCTCTCCTTCGCGTCTCTCTCGCTCCACACCCTGCAACCTTTGCGCTGGCCCTGTGAGCAGAGTATAAATAGGACCCGCAGTCCTCAGTTCGATGCTGTCTCGCGCCAGTCCACTTGCCTGGTGTTACTCTGTGCGAGAGCCACCAGACTTCACGTCTTGCCTTCACAGAACGTCGCGCTGACTGAGGAACTACAGACTTTCTCAAGTCGCAACAGTCTTGCACTGTTCAGTTGAGTGCTCTGCTCTGCACGACACTGCTGCACTGCCCGTCAGCATACAGAAGCCCCTGTGCTTCCAGCTACCTTGTAGCTTACTGTCAGCTATCAAGAGTGTGAGTACCACAGTCTTGGGGTTGCCCTCGCCTCCCGCGCTGCCTCGTCTTCCGAGACATNGTCAGCTATCAAGAGTGTGAGTACCACAGTCTTGGGGTTGCCCTCGCCTCCCGCGCTGCCTCGTCTTCCGAGACATAGTTAACTATACCAGTTGGCAACTTAGGACTGGCCCTTCAGGCCTCAGTCAGGGTACAGGCTTGTTTGTGTGTGTTTGATTGAGCAATAATAAAACAGGCATAAATCATACTTGGTCGAGTTGTCTTTCCAGCCCTGTGTATTCCTACACCTTGTCCTTTCTCTTTCCTGTTCGTCACCTGTCCTAGTGTGACTCTTCTAGGGTTAGCCACGAGCCGACACCTTGCTCCTTTTCTCTCCTATTGATAGTTATCTCGAAGTGCAGCTTAGGAAGCTTGCCTTCCTGGGTCTCATTAGAGCAGTTGTCTCTCGGACTATTGACCTTCCAGTAAGTGCCTGGGTCAGATCACGATGTTCCACGCGCCAAGTGTCTGGATTGAAGATCAGTAGTACAGGCCTCCCACCTCCCCTAGCCTCCGCATCCCTCATTCCTTTACTGACCACCCACTATCAATCTATTATGCCTCATTATAGGACTGGACGGGACAAATCTGCCAAGTTAGGGTTAGCTCTGGCTGGGGTACGAAGGGAAAGTGATCCAGTTGACGACCAGGTATACTCCCAGAAGAAAGGGGAGGCTGCACGTCAAAGAGGGTCAACCACCAGCTCAGCAAACTCCACTTCTAACCTCCTCTGGCACGTAGAACAATTATTGACGTGGCCAAAGCCAATAACTCAGACACCAGGAAAAACCACATTTAAGCCATAACCACGGCTTCACAGTCGTCCCACCGGGGCGGGGGTACCTCTGCCTTACCTTCCAACATCAAATTGCACTAAGTAGATCTTAGCGGGGCTTTTCAAAAGTGCTCAGTGAACCGTGAACAGCCTACACTCTCAGTTACAGTAAAACACTTTTATGTTTTATGTAAAATCTTTCAGGTTGTAAGCTCTTCTGTTAATATTACTGTGTGTAATTTTTCTTATGGAATGTGCAGCTGTTATTTCATTGCCTTTGCATTGGGGTAAAAGAAATAAGATTATTTGAATGTATGAATAATTCATCAATTTATTTACAGTGTAGAGTTTTTCCGTGCTGATCTTGTTATGTAGACTAACTGGGCTAGTAAATGTTACTGTATTCTCCACCCGATGTTAAGTTTACAATATTTTTCCCATTACTGTTTGTAATCTGGAACTCTCAATTTATATTTTTTCGTTGCCATGTTTATCCTAATATAAATATATGGCTTGTATCAATTTGTATTTCAGAAATGGTGTGTCATCTTATTTTCGCTAACTGAAAATTCTGAGCCGCACATAATCTTGTGTAATAGTGTGAGAAATGGCCGCATTGTTTGTTGTGCAGCTGTCTGGCGGAGACATGGGGCTGGGGTCTCTGTGCGTGTCTTCTCCGTTCAGGCTCGGCATCCAGAGGACGCCGCAGAAGGAGACGCCCATACAGCAGCTGCCGTTCAGCCCNTGTCTTCTCCGTTCAGGCTCGGCATCCAGAGGACGCCGCAGAAGGAGACGCCCATACAGCAGCTGCCGTTCAGCCCTAGCCAGGTGAGCCTCGTGTAGTGCTCCAGAGTACCTTACCCCATCCTCCTCTATCTCTACACTTATAAGCGAGCGCAAGTCTGAAATTATGTCCTACATATTTAGTATGTTTTGTTCTAATATGAANTGTCTTCTCCGTTCAGGCTCGGCATCCAGAGGACGCCGCAGAAGGAGACGCCCATACAGCAGCTGCCGTTCAGCCCCAGCCAGGTGAGCCTCGTGTAGTGCTCCAGAGTACCTTACCCCATCCTCCTANGTGCTCCAGAGTACCTTACCCCATCCTCCTATATCTCTACACTTATAAGCGAGCGCAAGTCTGAAATTATGTCCTACATATTTAGTATGTTTTGTTCTAATATGAAACAATAGTCTGAAAAAAAGTATGATAATCAAGGAAATTTTCTTTTCAAAGATGCATTAAACAAGTTACAGGAATTTTGAATGTAATATCTTTCTTTGTACCACTCTCATAATTGAACAATTTTAATATGTTAGGCTTCAGCTCAAAGCAATTGTTTGTGGTATTAAAATGCTGTGAAGAATATTCCTTGCAAATTTTTTATGCAGTTTGTCTATAGCAATTTTAACTTTTCAGATAACATTTAAATGTAAATATAGTCAGAAGTTGAATCCTTACCACAGCTGAACCAAGTGTAGGATTTCAAATAAATTACTACACGTGCCACTCCTATGACTTTGATAAACATTTTAGCCGAGACCAAACTTTTTTGTTAGCTTAACTTTTGTAAGAAAAAAACTTGAAAAGCATTGCAAATGATATTTTTCAAATGAGTTGTCATTTTTTATCATGTTATTGTTTATATTGTCTCGTGAAACCATAAAATACTCTCAAAATGTAGAGAGAAAAACTGTTGGCTGTTGAACATTGAATTGCTGCAGTGGTTCATAGGAAGTGCCGGTCAGTATCTTGTCTCGCTTGTATTTAAATACTTGCGACAGTCATTTTCCATGACATGGGATACATATCATCGCTTCACTCCTGGTAATATTCATTAGTAGGTTGATTTGTTTATTTATCAGTAATTTTATTTAGTAAATGCACTTATGGAGAATCTAAAGTATTCTGAGAAAACTGTTTAAAACTACATTAGTATAAGTCACACTTTGTGTTTGTGAACACCAGTTAAAAATATTTCTGCTCTGCTGGAGTGCGAGATTGAACCACTCGCTGTGGTGGGAGGCTGGTGACTACCCACTGAGGACGTATTTGTGACCAGGAGTGGTCTATTTCTGTAGAAAACCAGTTATCAATTTTGAAACACACTAATTTTCAGGCTTACAACATTTAAAACACAATGTATATTTAGTATCTGGGAGTTTCATTGTGCTAGAGGAAGATGATCTCCATTGTCCAGGAAGATAACAGATACATCTGAGCTAGCTTTGCCCACACGGCATGTTACGTAGTTGGCTCGTCATGGGTCTCGTCCCAGAACACCCCTGTGGCAGGAATATACAAGCAGTGTTCTGCTGCGTCATGATGTGTAGGGAGAGTTCANGGAAGATGATCTCCATTGTCCAGGAAGATAACAGATACATCTGAGCTAGCTTTGCCCACACGGCATGTTACGTAGTTGGCTCGTCATGGGTCTCGTCCCAGAACACCCCTGTGGCAGGAATATACAAGCAGTGTTCTGCTGCGTCATGATGTGTAGGGAGAGTTTGTATCATGTGTAGGGAGAGTTCGTATCAGGTTGTGATTGTCCCATGCTGCAGTTCCTCAACAGCCCTGGGGCTCTCCACTACGACATGGGCTTCTCGCCGCCCAGCAAGAAGAAGGCCCAGTCGACGCCGCTCGCGGAGGCGGGGAGGGCCAGCCCGTCATCGTCGCTGTGCACGCCCAACCCCCTGCCGCTGTCTGCGGAGAAGCAGTGTCCACGCCTCAGTGACAACTGCACGCCCACCAAGACGCGGCGCTCCCTCCTGCCCTGCCTCCCGCGCACTCCCACCCCCTTCAAGGACGCCCTTGCCGAGCTCGGCGCCATCAAGTTCATGGTGAGTGGCTGTTACGTCGCAGCGACACTGGTATTCGCTACTCCAACAGTTAAGGAAAACAACACAGAGTAAAAGTGGCTTTGGAATGAGCATAATGTAAAATTTAATTTATGTTTACAAACGTGTACTGATAGAGCAACCAATATAATTTATGTTTTTCCAGAACATCTTTGTTTTAAAAAAAAANATGTTTACAAACGTGTACTGATAGAGCAACCAATATAATTTATGTTTTTCCAGAACATCTTTGTTTTAAAAAAAAAGTGTTTTGTACATAATAAACTATACATACTTACCATAAAACATAATGTCCAGAAATGCAGCAGTATANAAAAAAAAAGTGTTTTGTACATAATAAACTATACATACTTACCATAAAACATAATGTCCAGAAATGCAGCAGTATAGCGGTATATACAACCTAACTAGTAAATCAAAAGTGTGAATTTTATCACTAGTCAGTTGTAATTTTCCTTCTGTGTCTGTAACCAGACTGCAATTTTTCTATCACTTTGCTTATTTCAATTGTACTCCCTCAGTTTTCTAGTTAGTGTTATCCTTTTCCGCATAATTACTCTGCAGTTTTGGAACACTGCCAAGAGCAAACAAACATTTACTCTGCAGTTTTGGGACAGCCAAAGAGGAGGTGTACTCATCTCAGAGTGATGTTTTGGAATGCACCCAGGCAGNTTACTCTGCAGTTTTGGGACAGCCAAAGAGGAGGTGTACTCATCTCAGAGTGATGTTTTGGAATGCACCCAGGCAGTGGGATCTGTAGTTCTAATGTGAGAAGCCAGAGGCTTGTGTACAGACAAAATCACATGGTGGAAAGCAATAAAACCAAAATAACGCCAAAAATGCAACTTAATACACCGTTTAACATTAAAATTTTATTGAAAAAACTAAATATAATTAAATCTAGCCAAAAATACATTATTTTATTTGTGAAGCCACGACTGACAATATGTACTCAAAAAGTATGGTTCAAATGGTAATAAGAATTACACAAATTTTCAATTCATTGTTTTTTTCTAAAATAATAAAAAAAAAGGAGTAAGAAAAAAGTTTTTTTTTTTTTTTTAAATTGAGTCAATAAGAACGATAAGTATTAGATACTGCATAGATACAACTTTTATGATAATACATTGAAATAAGTACCTACAATTGTGAAAGCAAATTTTAAAGTTTAGTGTCCATGGTGGAATATTTTCTCCAAAAAGTTATTTTAAAGCCATTCTGGTAAGATGTCGATGAAAAGAAAATCCACACTGTTAGGCAACTTCAATGTATGTGCAAACACGTATAAAAACTCTAAATTGTAGTTCTTGTTTAGTTGTTTATTTTATGGTTTCTATTGGTTTTGTAGTTGCATGAGAATTAAATATTTTGTGTTAACATACTGCAGTAGTAAGGGTGCATCGTATCATTGTCAGTGTTCTAGAGTGTTTATGAAGATAAAAAGATAATAAAAAACATTGTATTTGTGTATGAAAAAACTAGGGATGTGTCGAATAACAAAAAATGCCGGTTCCGGTGCCGATTCTACAATTTAAATATTGGTTCCAGTATTCTGTTCTATTTTGAATACTTGCCTTTTGCTTGCAACTTTATTAAACCAATGCCGGTAAAATTTATTAAATGTTTTATTTAACCTATGGAAGAATTGAACTATAACAAAGTGTGAAGATAAGTTTTAATGTATACAGATAAACTTGTTGTATTAAATTTATTTAAGGTTAGTAAATATGTAAAAAATTATTCTTTTTTTACATTAATATGTGGTGATGGTGATATGTTTGGGAAATACTTTAATTAAATAACTCGTGGCCCTATGCCATGCTGTACAATAAAGGTAACCTACAAAGGTTCCTTAAAAGAACGTCAACGGTTGTGGTATGCGGCCTGGTTCCGGCCCGATTCCCTATAGTTTTTTGCTTCTTTTATGGTGACTAGGCAGCCCTTTTTTTTTGTGTCTTTTATGCAATGACGCCCTGGTTTTTTTTTTTTTTTTGCCGTGCTGGAATGTGACACCTAAAAAAAACTTCTCTTCTTCCTCTTTTACTACTGACCTGCATCCATCCCGCCAAACAAAGATGGCTGTATCGATCGGCTAGCAGTGTTTACGGGGGAGGGCCGAGGGAAAAAGAGAGAGTGAAGGCAGAGGAGTGTTGATGTAAGAGCGAGAGATGAGATAACAGACTGTTCCCATACACTTCCCTCCAAACATCACAGAACAGTTTACGACTACCACTCCTTAATTGTTTTTCCGTGCATAGCACACACCCCAGAAATTTTTTCCTTTATGTTGGCAAAAATGCTATACATGAGTAAACACCATAGTTATTTTTGTAACAACAGAGTTTTGCCATTGCTGTGTAGAACCAAGAACCGAGTATTGTTAACCTAAAACCGGTTCCGAGTCAAACCTCAAGAACCGGTATAAATTGGAATCGAAGAACCGAACCAACTCATCTCTAGAAAAAACCATAATCTACCATTTTAAATTATGTATTTGCAGTTAAATATCACCATAGAATTTGGTTTTTTAATAATGCATTGTTTTAGTAATGAAATTTTAGTTCATAGGTCTTTTGTAATAAAACTGGTACACCTAACACCAAAATCTTGTTCCTATGCATGTGACATACAGCCCTCTGATATAGGAAAATTTGTTTCTGTGAAATATTTTTTTAATTTATGGGAATTTTCATTATACAGTCCTGTCTTTACAGAAATACAGTGAAATTATTATGAAGTTTCTGTAGGTGCTGAAATATTTCAGATACATTAACAAAGAAAACTTCATAAGAAGTTCAGATTACTTCTGTTTTTATAGACTAATATTTAAAATTATGTCAACTTGTGTATTAAGCAGGAAACGTCTTTGAAGAGAATTTCTTAAAATAGTTTTAATGTAATTCCATTCAGCTCAGCCATTAAGCTAAAAGTCTATACACATAATGGTAGCATTGTACTTCAAAATAGCAAAATAGATGTCAACATAATAAATGTAAAGAATAGAAAGTGCAATATTATTCATTTTATGTCATATGGTGAGATGTGTTTCTGCAAAAAGGTGAGGTTGCTTTTGTTCTGTAGACGTCGAGGATTTTTGTTTGTTTGCAGCCGCAGACCCCGACGACGCGGCTCGTAGAAGACATCACAGAGATTATAAAGAAAGAACAAGATCTGTCGGACTCTCAGTATGAAACTGACAACAGCATTCTGGGCTCCACCAGTCAAGTAAGTCGTGTGGCTTATTGGAGGTTTGTTACAGTCGGAGCATGCGTGTTACGTCAGATACTAGTCGTTATTGGCCATCATTGAATTTCCTGTGGCACTGGTTCTTTTTTTGTTAAGTTCATTCATTGTCTTCATCTTTCTTCCACTCCTATGTTTTCCCTGTTTCCTTATCTTCCACTGTGTCTACGATGGGAAGGATAGAGTTAAATATATAGAGGTAGAGATAATTATATCTAGAGTTATGCAGTGAGTGGTGAACATATATGTAGAGGTGCAGAGTTGGTGGTAAAGTGAATGATTGACGTGGAGGGAGTGATTATATAAAGTATATTTTGGACATAGTAGTGGCAGTAGATTATATATATATATAGAGGTAGTAATATGCAGGTTGCTATAGATAAATGCATTGTATAGAGAGGAATGGGTAGATGTGTTACATAATATTATATATTAATATGTATACTCCCCTTTTCCTTTAAGAGTGAGATAGGTAATTAAATATTAATTTGTATGCTTAACAGGAGATATATGGTTTGGCATTTTTCGAGTCAAAAAAATTCTTTGAGTTGAAATGAGAACTTGAAACTTGTCTTTGGGCTCAAAATATATATTTCACAAAAGCTTTTTGTGGCTTAGACATTACTATGCAATGTCAAACCGTTTTTGAATCATGAGTTTTCTACCAGTGCAACACACTTCATATGCCAGCCAGGCGGAGTCCTTGAAGAGGTTTCACTGTAACATAACGGACATAATATGTTACAGCATGTGTGTATACATAGGTGGAAGCACAGTTTCTACAAGTGTGTTTTGTTGTGTTGGCAGGACTACCTCCACGACAGCGGGTACCTGACGGTGAAGCAGCGCAGGACGTGTGTGGCGGGCGGCAAGGAGAACACACAACCCAGCAAGCGGGCCAGAAAGGCCCTCGCCCCATCCTGGAGCACCCCGGGCCACATCTCCATGCCCTGCGCCGCTGGCTCAGATTTCTTCTGCAGCACTCCTGTGAGTACCTCGTCTCCATGTCATCACCTTCTTAGTTCGCAGCTTCCACGTTGATGCGTGACATTGGTTGGTTGACGGCGACGTCATGGTCGGGCAAGTTTTGACATGTCTGTCAGAGACACGGGTTGATATCACTGGCTGACCGAGCCCCGGCCAGTATACAGTACAGGGCGTGTGGCCTGGCGCCTCAGCACAAAGTCAAATGCGGGCTTAATGGTCCGGCGAACTGGGTGGCACACAGCTACGGGTTTACCTTTGTTGAAGGGGCCTGGGGTGGCTGCTGCTGCTAGAGTTGATGAGCTGGTGTCCCAACCTGGGGCGACGGTGCTTCTGCGACTGGCGGCGCTGCGGCGAGCCCGGAGAGGGATGCTGGTCCAACGGCACTTGAACCAGGGATAAGCAATAACTTAGTAGAACATGACCGTCTTAGCGGAAGTCGGTCATGATAGGGTGTGGTTGCCCGGCTGTTTTGATCGGGAACTGAAAGAGGGTGGGTGAGGGAGCTGGGGGGAGGTGAGGCCTCTCCAGCTGGCGACTTGAGATAGTTCCCGGGGGTTGTGCTGCAAAGTGCAGTTGGGGCTAGATTGCAGCTCCTGTTGGCTTTGGAGGCTGTAGCTGCTTAGTACCACTCCTATGGATGTATGGCATAGAGGTAGGAACTAAGGTCTGCCCCCATCCCTCCTTTTTCTCTTCTTACCCTCTCTTCATCTTTCTCCAACTTTTCCTTTCCCTCCTGCCCTTCAACCCTCATCTTACTCACTCTTCTGCCTCCCTCCCCTATAATCTCCTCTCCCAATCGCGGAGAGGAGATTGATGGGAGAGGGCTCCCCCTCTCCCAAAGAGGAGAGGGGGAGCCCTCTCCTCTTACCCCCCTCTTTTTACCGAATTCCCATACTTGTTTTGTCTGCATCTGCACCTCTTTATTATGTTGTCTTACATATCTTAGCCTCAGCCACTGGTGCTCCCCCTGATGTACCGTAGCGCCAAGCACCGCCGCTCANTACCTCCCCCCTCTTTTTACCGAATTCCCATACTTGTTTTGTCTGCATCTGCACCTCTTTATTATGTTGTCTTACATATCTTAGCCTCAGCCACTGGTGCTCCCCCTGATGTACCGTAGCGCCAAGCACCGCCGCNTGCCTCCCTCCCCTATAATCTCCTCTCCCAATCGCGGAGAGGAGATTGATGGGAGAGGGCTCCCCCTCTCCCAAAGAGGAGAGGGGGAGCCCTCTCCTCTTACCCCCCTCTTTTTACCGAATTCCCATACTTGTTTTGTCTGCATCTGCACCTCTTTATTATGTTGTCTTACATATCTTAGCCTCAGCCACTGGTGCTCCCCCTGATGTACCGTAGCGCCAAGCACCGCCGCTCATTTTGTCTCTGTACCATTCCTATTCACAAACGAGTCAACCCCTTGCCGCCTGAGAGGCCGGCAATCCGCACGACACCGCACTCCAATCTGAGTGGGTGGACTCACCCCCTTGCTTGCCTTGCCCTGGCCGGCAGGCACCGAATGTGCACGCTCACTGCGCATTAGGGGCAGCTTTCCCCTCCATGCGGTCTGTTCCAGTCACCCCTCGCTTGCCTCATCTCTAAAGGATATTTATTCCTATGCACGCCCTCCAGACAGGGCAGTTCGCGAGCAGTTCTGACCTGAGCAACTTCTGCAACTCTCGCTATCTTGCCTTGCTTGCCTTCAGCAGTAGCAGTTAGACATAGCATATAATGTTACTATTGTTAGAACTTGTGTTACTCAACGCACTAGGTAGAAGCTCTTGTCACGGAGTCTTCTCCTTGCTTCGAGTGTTGGCCAAGTGCCTTGTCCGCACCGGGCATAGGTGTATCGGGGTCTCTCTCGCCCTGAACTTTGATCATTTACTTGGCCGCCCTACTGCAAACAGCTTGGCAAACTTGTCCCTCGTCCATCAGACGCTAGTGGGCACAGGTCGGAGATATATGTCTTGTAAATTCCTACTGACGGAATAAAACATACATCTACCATTTACCCTAATTTTGGTTCAATCGTTCTCTATTGCTTTCACCCCCCTTGCCCACTTTGCCTTATGTGTGCATATCAACTTACTACTTCTCGGTGCACGCATGTTCGCCGCAATAGAGTTTCAAATCAAAGACCCCACTGAAGGGCGCTCTCACCTCTTGTCAATGTTTGGTGGCTAGTTGCTAGCTGGTAACGCCGTCCTTTAGCGCTACTGGGACAAGGGGAGAGAACCTTTCTCCAAGTCTCCTGAGGCTTGAGGAGAACAAACACATTAGGCCACTACGACTCTCAGGCTACAAGCTGGTCATGCCGCTTACTGAGAGCCGTAGGGTCGTAACACGGGGAACGCTGTGAACCCAGAAGGGCAGTTGAGGTCTGTAGCTGGTGACACCGCTCACTCAACTTCTCACCGAGGGGAATCAGGGGCTCTCTCCCCAAGTCGCTATAGGCCCGAGCACTGTCCCGCATGTCGTAGCTGCACCTCCAGGTCACCCTCTGAATACGCTGAATTATAATTCTTTATTCCTTTTCTTGATTTTTATCCTCTGAACATAACCCAGCTATTCCTAAATACCCAATCACCGGGCGTGCCATAAAAGGGATAGCATAAACCTCAGTGCTCAGCTACGCGCTCTGGTGAGCCAGGACCAGACACCCCAAGTGTGCAATCGCATCGGCCTGTACGGCCCCCTTAAAATCCTCATTAAGGAGACTCAGTTTCCCTGGTCGCTAGAGAGAGACTAGACCTACACACCTTCCTTCAGTTTTTCACTTGATTATATCAGACATCACCCTTACTCTCTTCCCTCGTTCTATCTTCTGTCCCGTTTTGCCTTTACCTTGGTATTTACTGGAAGGATGAAAAGAGTACGATTTTCTGCATATGGCTTTGCAAAATTTTGAATAAGCTACCCAACATTTCACGAAAAAGTGTGTATCTGTGATTGTAAAGGGGCTGTGAATAGATGTGTTGAAATGGAAGAAAATGTCACCATGCAACATGGAAATTGCCATATAAGTCGGCAAGAAGTCGCAAATCTGTATTTCAAAGACATGGTACCAGGTTGAATGCCCACCCTAAGTATTGAGTTTACCTTAATTGGCGCTGAGTTGTAGAATCAGATTTTGTAAAGAGAAGAATAAAGCGGTTTGTACAGTTGTGTGTTGTGTTGCGTTTCAGGGCAGGTCGTTGTCCGGCGACATCTCCGTCTTGTTCTCCCCGCCATCCATAGTCAGGGAGATGGTCGGCGACGAGGCGTCTTCTGATCTGTGCTCGCAGTTTGTCCCACTGGCACAGAGCATCTCCCCCAACTCCAAGGTGAGGTGACACCCCGACTTGAGTTGATGTTACTGTGTGCTGTCGGTGACAATGACATAATCGCCCACTGATGTTTACGGCCTTCTGCCAGATCAGCATAGCTAAAAGTCTCCATCTCTTACTTTCTCTCCACCACTCTTCCTTGTATGTCTTGCTCCAGTGTTCTTCCCTCTCCTGTACTCATGCCATTGTGTGTTCCTCCCACCTCCTCCTCGGTATTCCCAGGGGCCATCTTTCTATATGTATTTAATTTCCATTATTGGTTTGAACAGTCTCTCATTCTCTGTACATGCTCGTACCACTGCATTATAGCCTTTTCAGTGATCTCATTCAAATCCAGTTCTCTTGCTCGTGCGTGTACAACTTTGTTTCCAATCCTGTCCCGCCTTCTTATTATCAGCACGCTCCTCATAAACATCATGGCCGTCATTTTTATTTTCCTGGCCTCTTATCTGTTGTCCATGTTTTTGCTGCGTATGCTACAATCGACACGTAGTACGACTTGTACAACACCTATTGGCACCTCTTTTTTTTTTTCACACTATATCTCCCACATCTGTAGAAGGCCTCTTCCTGTTGTCCCCTCTTCTAACTATTTCTATATTTCTTCTCTGTGTTTTTCTTTCAGCACTCTCTATACTTTGTAGGTAGGACCATCTGTTTTTTGCAAAAATATTTCAGGACTTCCTATACTCCAAAACACTTGATCTCGGATCCATTTCCGTGATTGAATGATTTTAACTGTCACGCATTGCAGGTGTCTGCCCGCGAATCACGGACACTCACTGTCGGAGTTACATAATTCTGATTGGCCCAGTCAGGTAAGCAACTGTATCCCCGACAGACACGTGGCCAATAACTAAAGGGAAACTGCACGTATGCCGTAGGACACTGGAGTCCAGCTTTTGCGTAAATATTTTCGCGAGAAACAGGCGGCCCTATTCATAGGTATTTCAATGCATCCACATGTTTCAGTTCCCTACCATATGAATCCTACCATCTAACCCCCCTTAATCTTCCCGGCACAGCAGTAATGATAGTGTTTAGAAATGTTGTAACAGTTAACAAGGGCCGTAGTTTGTTATTCACGAACAACATGGCAAGTCAGAGCCTTTACCTAGATTGACCTTGCTTGAAGTACTGATACTCTGTTTGCCGTACTTTGAATGCACACTTGCTTACATTGAGCTAAAGTGCCTTGACTCTGGCTATGTTAAGTGGTCAGAATAACAGCACAAGACAATGCAATAATTCTTGATGAACTTTGGCAAACGAGTGTCTGCAGTACATGTATGGTGGGTGTTACTGCAGCTGTAGGTAACTGACCATAAATGGTTTAATGTTACTTTTATTTATTTCATCTATTCTAATTTATTTTGTGCTAGGAAAATATATTTTGAATAGCAATGTTGTTTTCTCAAAACACAAGTAAAGTACATTAATTTCTATACTATTAATTTGATAATAAATATCTAGAGTTATATTCTTAGTACTTCTAGTAAATTCGTCCTTTTTTTTTTTNCTATACTATTAATTTGATAATAAATATCTAGAGTTATATTCTTAGTACTTCTAGTAAATTCGTCCTTTTTTTTTTTTATCCCTTCTGAAATAAAATTAACTGATTTAAGTCCAACTAAGTATTTTTCAAGAAGTTTTGGCCAGGAATGTAGATAGTTTGCTCAAGTTTGCGACCAATACTAGGGTTCCCGCTTATTTTCTTGGTGATATTTGTCACATAGTTAATGTCTTTCTCATTTTTGTGAGAGTTACTTAATAATACTACTGTTAGACATTGGTGACTTAGGTTGACGTTATAGCAGGCGGAGACCACGCGTTTTGGCTGTACACACTCATGTTCGCTATGCATCCACCTTCTTGATCCATGCTGACACACTAAGTGTTTACATTCCCATAATTAGTAGCAATATGATGCACAACAAAACACACACAAAAATNCTATACTATTAATTTGATAATAAATATCTAGAGTTATATTCTTAGTACTTCTAGTAAATTCGTCCTTTTTTTTTTTATCCCTTCTGAAATAAAATTAACTGATTTAAGTCCAACTAAGTATTTTTCAAGAAGTTTTGGCCAGGAATGTAGATCGTTTGCTCAAGTTTGCGACCAATACTAGGGTTCCCGCTTATTTTCTTGGGGGTGATTTGGTGATATTTGTCACATAGTTAATGTCTTTCTCATTTTTGTGAGAGTTACTTAATAATACTACTGTTAGACATTGGTGACTTAGGTTGACGTTATAGCAGGCGGAGACCACGCGTTTTGGCTGTACACACTCATGTTCGCTACGNCGGAGACCACGCGTTTTGGCTGTACACACTCATGTTCGCTACGCCATGCTGACACACTAAGTGTTTACATTCCCATAATTAGTAGCAATATGATGCACAACAAAACACACACAAAAATCAACCTGTCTAATTGCCCACACATTGTTAGTTCTGGAACAACTAGTAAGGTGCAGTGCAGATGTTTGGCTGCGCTCTACTGAAACACCACGCACCACGAAACAGAAGCCAGTGTCTATGTGTTAGAAAACTGCATGAAAGTGTTCAGAACATTTGTTAGTGATGACGAACACATGTGTCGTTCGGTACTTTCAAGTTTTAGTGAATGATACTGTTTATATTTGTCAACATTTGTAGCTCATGCACATGCTTTGTTTAATGGAACTGGAGTGCACATCTCTCATGATGGCAATACTCGCTTGTTGAGAATACGTACACCATTCTCCCATGTTGCCATCTTTGCTCGATTGGAGTGGCTTCAGCCTGTGTAGGAAAGTGAAGAGAGGCGTGTGTCCTCACCAACTCTCTTTACTTACAGATACAGTACAGATACACATTGCATGTTGTTCTCCATCCACAAACTACCGTATTGTAACTGGGCTACTGCATAAGTGTAGAGAAGGACAAATATATTCATTAACTTCATACAAATCAACCATATGTAAATTCTCTTTGCCATTTTTTCCAGTATATCTTTCACTTTTGGTCTTTATGAATATCTATATTTGTCTTTTCTACTGTTAAGGGTGATATTGTTTTTTATTATGCAGGAGAGAAGCTCGAGGGATAGAGCATTTAGTTTGAAGAATGAACTAAGCGATGAATTAATGCACGACCCATGTGATATAACATTTCCAAGAATAAAGGAAGACTTAAAGGTAAAGTTACTCAGTATTGTGTGTTAATAATCTGTAGTTTGGAAGAATGAGCTCTCTTTCTCAGTAAGAACTGTGAGTGCACATGTCTTCATGTGTGGACAGTGGGTCTCTGAACATTACTTTGTATTTTGTGTAGTTAGGCCTACTATATCTGGAGCATAAGTCATGGCTTGAAAAACTGACAGGGGAAGGGAATATGTTTATTGTATAAATACTGTATTTTAAAGCTGCATTAGAAGGTAAGTGGTAATTCACTTACTGGTTGGTGTAATCACATGCTACATAATGTCATGACCACAGTAATTGTCAGATTATGTTGACTCAAGTCATGCTCTTGCCAGCTTTGTTTGGTATCGAGTGTTCATAAACAAGCATATTTT
This sequence comes from Clitarchus hookeri, assembly GCA_002778355.1. Classification (NCBI taxonomy): domain Eukaryota; kingdom Metazoa; phylum Arthropoda; class Insecta; order Phasmatodea; family Phasmatidae; genus Clitarchus; species Clitarchus hookeri. The sequence continues at coordinate 397,689 of NQII01000120.1, read as the reverse complement.
AATGAAAAAAGTTATGAGTTTAAGAGTGAGATAAATATAACTTTCATCAAACTGAATTTTTCAGTTCTGTTGTCAAGTAATTTGTAAGCCAACTTTTTGCTGAATCAAGTTTTATGACCAAATATTATTCAACACCTGGATGTATTTTATTAAATTATTTGCCAACCTATTAGTATTGAGCTTTCAAACCTGAGTAGAATAAATCTTAACCATGTCTCTATGTATCACTTTGCCAACTAGGTCATAAACTCATGATTTATCTCCATTTTATTATTTTTCCTAGAAGTAAGCTCCTTGGAATTATAATTATTGTATAATATTCTAGAAAAAATTTGATCCTGCTTTAGTTTTCTTTCTTATTGCTATATCTAAATTGTTCTCCATTTGCACAAAATGCTCATTGATTTTCTTAGGTACCCCAGTTTGGGTTTACAATAAAGTCACTGCTAAAAGATTTTGAGAGGTCGGAATGTGATTTAGAAGCACTATTTTATTCCCTGCAAGTACTTCGCCATCGTTTGAATCATGTTTTGTAAAAGATCACGAATTATTTCAATTCCATGAGACCACAGCATCATCAACTAATGCACATCTGCATGTGAGCATGCACAGTTAAGTGTATTCCAGAGGATTACCCACTCATCTGCTGTTGGTCACAATCATTATAGTAATCTTCAGGATCATAACCACTTAGTAACAACGTATAATGACATTACAAATATAAACAACTGTTTTCTGTATCTGTTTGTACGCTGTTGTCCCATTATTATGTCTAAAATGTTACCTGAGGGAAATATTGTAGCAGAGTTGAGGCCAGCAACTGAACAAGTGCTGATGTATGCAGGAATTGAAACCATGCAGCCTTTTGGGAAAATGGTGGAGACAATGAAATAATAGTGTTATATTGAGGAAACTGCTATAACAGGGTTCTACTGTACTGTACAATACTTTGTGGGATCTGAGTTTCCATTAAGTGCTTATGGAATCACTGTGTTGTATACCATGTGCATGTTAATTAGTAAAATTTGTTTTCGTCTGTGTGATGTGTAAAACGTTTGTGTATTAGTTCACATATTTTGTTTGTATTCACAGTTTTTGTTGCTTTTCTGCATTTACTATATGTGTCTTAACAAAGATATGTTCAGTCTGTCAACGTTTGGCACTAGTTCACGATATTGTAAGTTGTTGCACAGTTTTTAACATTGATTTATGAAAGTGCACATATTACTGACATTTTGAGAAAGTATTGCATGTCATTGACTCTGCAGTAGTTGCGCTAGCGGCATCTTGGGTGCGCACTGTCAGTTAGGATACTGCTGCTGACTTTAGTTGGGAACCACGCAAATGTGTATATGTAGTTTTGAATGATGAGTGGTAATGAAGGAAGCACATTGATGAGAAAATATACATATTTTGAGAACATTTCATTGAAGTTCCATTTCAAAACCNTGGTAATGAAGGAAGCACATTGATGAGAAAATATACATATTTTGAGAACATTTCATTGAAGTTCCATTTCAAAACCGTGTACAAAAAAATTTTTAGGTAGAGTTTGGATAGATTTTATAGGTTAGCCTATTCATAGTTTACAGTAAATTNACCGTGTACAAAAAAATTTTTAGGTAGAGTTTGGATAGATTTTATAGGTTAGCCTATTCATAGTTTACAGTAAATTGTTATTGACGTCTACTTTTGGGACATGTATACGGTCAAGTCACACTGGAACTGTCAGCGTGGAAGTCGCAAGCTCGGTTTTGAATGCAAGGCACGAGGCGGTTATTAAGTATGCGGTTAGTCTGTAGAACTCTACTCCTTTCCCAGGGCGTGACTTTACCATGTTGCTAAGGTTGTCGCCTCTGCAACTATTTTCCCATTTGAGGCTCAGAAGTACGGGAACATAAAGGGCTGCACCGACTTATGCATCAGTTACACCATCACCACTCTGAACTGGCGTGCAGTCTTCTCCTCGTGCTGTCTGTCCACGGGAATTTCCCAGTTGTAACCCCTGACATTTCATTGAAGGAAAGTCTGTCGCAAAGTTCAGTACGTGCTCGTATCGTAGTTTTGCTCACGTCCGGGTGCTGGTGTTTAAGATGCTGCTGTCTGAAAAACTGTTTCTAGCAATGCTGTGGAGGGCTTCAAATAATATTTATGGCATGTGTGATATGTCAAAATTGCTATTCCATTCTAATTTGTGGAATGTTTTCATTTTACAGTTAAACATACGGGAGACCTGTTTTAATGGTGTCATCAAAATATGTNTTCTAATTTGTGGAATGTTTTCATTTTACAGTTAAACATACGGGAGACCTGTTTTAATGGTGTCATCAAAATATGTCTGCATATTTCAACTCTTCTGTTTTGCAGTTCAAGCACCAATATGCCAATCACCTTAACCAAAGAGGCACACCAAGCTGAATTAAATAGTAGCCGGGTGTCGTGGCGTCAATAACACAAGTGTCTTGGCTTCAATAACACTAGTGTCGTGGCTTCAATAGCACGCGTAGACAAGCCATGAAGCAGCAACATGGAAGAATAGACAAAAGTCCCCAGCGAAATACAATCCATTAGCAAATACATTTTGTAGCATGAGACAAGCAACTTGTGTGTACTTGAGCTGCAAGAAGCCAGAAGGCAAAATCAAATTACTTGAAACCTCGTCTGAAATAGCCCGAGGCACATACTTTCGTGACTAATGGGAACCTCCCTGGAAACAATTTGCCTTAGCTCGTCCGAGCCGAGCTTTGAACACGGAACCTATTTTTGTACGCGACATCGCGTAGCTCTCACTAAGATTTTTCAACTGCATGCTAGCCCGGGTTTTCCTGAAACTGGCCTGTGCCGCCACAATCAGGCATATCCCTCGTCCGGGGTTGCTCCCATCACTTCTTTACTACAGAGGTGTCGATTCAAAGCCGGTTGGGGGCAGGGAATCCTTGCAGCATACAAATTAGCCAAAAAGTTAGTTGCTACACATTTGAGTTTCTCTTGTCAAACACTGTACTCCCACCAGTGCGTGTTAAAGAATAGACACCACCACTATCGCGATGTATAACGGTCGGGGTGGGACAAGATGTCAGAGTTCCCAAGCACACTATTGAGACCATCCCTCACTAACAACAGGGAGGACCATTAAAAAAACCATTTGCTCGAGTTTCTCTCGGAAAACTAAGGACCGGCCGCCATCTTGCGAATACACTGATCTTCTTTGCTTGAGTCAGACTTGCCAACTGTTGCAGCACACAATTTTAGTGGTGAAGTCACATAGTACTGTTTACAACACAACCACTCACAATGTAGATTGCATTACATATAAGCAGTAATCAGAAAATTATTAAACGTAATTAGTAAATGAGTACAATTATACAGTACACATGATAGTGCACTAGGAAAGGTGACGAGAACACGCATCACACTTCACATATCTACCGTGTTGTGCACACACATCACACTGACGATGGCATCCTGCGACAGCCATAACGTGGGAGAGGTATGGAGTGAGGTGTCCTTATACACAAACATCAGGGTTGCAATACGCTTCGAAATACTACAAGGAATCAATATGCTAAATCCACAACTATGAAACATCTTCCATAGTTTATGTTACTAATATGTTAATGTGAGTGTTACCATCTTGTTAGAATTATTCATTAATGGTGTAGCTGATTTAATAACATCTTGACAGGTAGTGTTTAGATCCTTTGTGGTAACAATCAGAGTTTGTTCTGTAAACATGGAGAACATTATTTGGTGTGTTATTTCACTGCTGGTTTTGAGAGTAAAACATAAATTGCTTTTAACAGTACCTAATATCTATTTTGTTGTATTTCATTTTTATCTAATTCATTTTGATTTCCACCTATAGATGATTTAATTTGGACTTCCTTGCGTAATACGTGTAGCATCACTTCTCGAGTGTTTCACCCATTTCACATGTAATTATATGATAGCTATTTATGTTTTGGTGCAAAATTTATTTCAGTATAAACATTGTTTTTTATGGTTTTATGACATGTTTACCGACTGAATTATTTTTTTTTCCTCTTCTCTTTCAGAATTTTCCTTGGTTGCAGCAAGTTTAGAAATCATCTCTCTTTTTTTTTATTTATTTCTCCTGCCTCTTGCCTGTATATGCTAGGATAATTACTATAGTTAAAATGCATGCTGCACATTTTTGGCAGTAGTTTTGTTATATGTATTTCACCCACCATCACTGATGTTAGTGTTTTGCTTTTATTCTTTAGTTTACTTGGTATTATTCACGCATTATTGCATACTGGTAAAAGGGGCAAGTGGAGGCCGTGGGACTCGGAAAAGTGAATAGTTATTTTTTATAATTGCTGAAAATGGGTGAAATATTCTGTAAATAATTGTGTTTCCACAGCACTGTACAGTAATTTAGCGCACCCTGTTGTATTGTAGTGGCACAAAACATGTAGCATTGCACTAAGTGGTAGTGTTATTTTTGTTCCGTTGTGTTTGTGTCGTGTTGTTTGGGATTGTACTCTCTTGTTTGCGGAGGATTGGCGTGGTGGCGTTTGTAGTGTAGTTGACTCTTCTCCCTTCCCAGAATCTCACAAGGCACAGTGTTGTGAAGAGGATCCAGTTTGACGAAGTGGAGAAGTCGCAGCCACGCAAGGTGAGTACCAGCCCCTCTACACTTCTGTCATATTCACATTGATCTTACTGCAACCTCTGCTGGTTTTGATTTTGTATTGTGACGTGACTTTCATATATAATACTGTTATTGTTGGCAACATTTTGCTTTACTCAGTATTGCAGTATAGAAACGTTAGGCTTTCAAAAATTAAGTTCGGCTTTTGCAAATCTTCCACTTCATTTTTTGAGTCTTACATGGTGTGGGTTATAAATATAACTTATCGATAAATTAGTGAGTTAATGTTACAAGTAAGCCGCTAGGACACCAAAAATATATAAAAGGACGGGAATTCGAGTACTGGTCCGGCACACACACAAAGAAGGATGACACATTTTCCACGTGGTTGCGCAATCGCAACGAGTTGTAGGCAGGTACACCTCCCATTCTCCATCCCTGGCCGGATGGTTATAAATAAGGGTTGCATAGACCCCTAAGGGCAGTATTTGCTTATTTTCTCAACAAACCAAGACAAACACACACATTTTCCGGGGCCTTGCTTCCCAGAACCGCCTAGTCAGGTACAACTTTGGCACTAAATTCTGCTTAACCAAACTAACCAAAACTGTCACAGGGCTCACACCAGACCTCGTGACAGTTCATCACAAACACTGCTTTTTCAAGATTCCGCGTATTAGGGACTTTTACTTCCTCCTTCCTCCACAGGCAGGGGGAAGAGGAAAACAGTAATGTGTACCACGACTCTTGGCGCTACACAGGGGCCCTTGAAAAACTATGCTGCATGCTTGCCGCAATTTATTTGTACGAAGAAAGCCAGGCTATGTGGGCTAGCTGCCCCATACCTGGGCCCGAACTTACGATAAATCAACGGGTGGATACGAGCCTTCGCAAGGGCTTGTACCTTCCCTGCACTGAGGCGGCACTCCAATGATAATAAATGGCAGTGGCCTCGGGGCGGTTAGCGCCTGCCTAGCAGATGTACCTGCTCACCTCGCTGTCCAGCGCTGAACGTCGTCTCCAGGACTCGCCTGCAAGACTGACCGCTATTCTCGCACTACCCCATCTCTCTCAGGACACTTCCTCCAAGTATAAGGCTAGGGAGTCCATACCTTCATGTTGGCAGAACTGTGCCGGGTGCCTATAACTTTGTTGTCGGGGGTCTCCCTCGTTCCACCAGTCCCGCACGAGTGAGAGACCTACGGCAGTCAGGTTACCCTCGTCCTTCTTGGGCAGAGACTGGTATTATATTGCTTTATTCTGAATAAACCCTTTTAAACCACACCTCAGTCTTTTACCTCGTTCCTACCCAGTGATGCACCATCCTCTCAGACTCGGGCAACACCTGAGAGCAAACCATCACCACGAAACCTACTCAAAGGAGACTTCGTTACCAGCAGTAATGCAGCTTCCGGGCTCTCTGTGGAGTATGCGTAATGAGGCTTCCCACCAACCGTAGGAGTACGTCCACTCCCCCCTCCACTTCATGTTAGAAATGTCACAGAGACTCAGTTGAGTGCCCAGCTACCAATGATAACGCAGATTCTCTGGGGATCGCTGAGTTAGGAAGGAGGACTTGCCACCGCCAGGTAGAGAGACACCCTCCGTTGGGAAGTTAACTGCTCCTGTGGCACCGGCACCAGCTCTCTGGAAGACCCGCTCTTCCCTTGTGCACAGTTTAGGTCACCTTGTCTAGCTACCAGGCTTACCTAAGTCTGAGCACTAACCTTGTCACATGCCCCATTGTAGAGCAGGTAGGGTAAAGGTTGAGAAGACAGCTGCTGTTCAGGTTCAACGATCTTGTGGTCAAGGGGCAGACTGTCAAAGGGTTGTTCGTCAATGCCCTAGTAAGACCACGGCCACCTCCACCTGGCAGACACCATCACGGACCAGCAGCTCCAGCTCGGCAGGGTCAGCATACCACCCAGGTTACTTCAACATACCGAGGCCAGTATCACGCTTGCCACAGACACTGGCTAATGCCGCCCAGAGCTCATTGGGTCAGCTACAGCCGTTAAGTACCAACTGGAATTTCCCATGCATTTGCTGTCAGCTAAGCCCAGGGCTGCCAATTATCTTTGAACAAAAATCTATTTGCAAGAATTTATTTAGCAGTAACTTGTGAATTGAATACTTTTATTTTCTTGTGGTAATGCACTTAACAACTACTTATCGTACAGTAGTCATGTCTTCTTATTTTTTCGTGACAGAAATACTGGTGAATTAAACTTTTGTTACAAATTACTTTACAGAGTAGGCAGACTAAAATTGCCAGTTTGATATAAGTGCTCCAAATGGACCCATCATTTAATTCACAAAATCTGTTTTTAAAATTGCGCAACATTAGGATGTTAAAATACAGGTCATTATAATAACTACTTGTGAAGTTGCATAAGTTCCTAATGTTTGCACTTCACTACTGTTTTCTTTGCAGTCACAATACTTAATTAGGATTTTTGGTAGTAGATTTTTTTATTAATCGCAACAACTTCGTGGAATTATTAGCATGTACTTTCCACAACTTGAAAATGTGTGGGCTTCAAAATCATACATATTCCGTACTTTATAGTTTCTTAATTACTACTTTTGTCTTTCTGCGTTGTCGTAGATTTTTTTTACCTCTGTTGGCAGACATAAAACGAAACAGTGTTGATTATTTAACAATTTGCAGTATTGTAAAACACAAAAATCGAATCTTGTTGATTTTGGTTTAATGTGCAGAATTTGTAATATTTGTTTAACGAATTGACATTTTCAACGCACCCTGAAGTACTTTTTCTTCTCGATAGCAGTTCAAATTAATACCATAGAAGTGTTTATTGTACGTTGTAAATTCAGATGCCGGCTACAGATATGTGACTGCAACCTTTTGTCTGTAAACAAAAGTATATGCACAGCCATGAAAGAGAATCTGTGATGTTGCCTTTAAATCTGTTAATCAGTTTGATGATAAAAAATATCTGCAGAAACAGATAAAATTTGTCAAAACATCAACCCTGACCAAGCCTTCTAATGCTCCAACTGTATTTGCCACAACCAGTGCGTCTACTCGCTCCGCTGCCCTCTTGGCACGTCCACGAGTTGACAGACGATTGGTAGGATTACTGGTTTTGTTGTGCTATTTCTGTTGGTGTGACAGAAATGTATGTTTGGTTATTAAATGTCCACCATATTGATTATAAACCAGCTGTGCTCTCGCCATTGTGTGTCACCGCGTATGAAACTTGTGACGACGTTCTATATTGATCAAAGATTGTCTGCAAGTAGAAAGACTTAGCACGTATAATAATGCACGCAGATGATAGAACAGAACATCTTTCATTCCGTACAATTAGCTTAGAATGTGTGAAAAGAATAAGACTAAAAAAAATTATTCTATTTCAGATAAAAAAAAATTTTTAGCAAAGTTTTATGCAGTTTGTATTTTTGAGGTCGTGCTGTAGTATTCGGGGGAATGTGGTATGTCATCACCATTTCTGCTCATCCAGACTGGATAAATGATATGTTCTTTGAAGGATTCTTGCAGTGGAGATACCACCTCAAACAAAACATTATTGTGGACATGTTCCATTGCCGTAGGTCTCGTGTAAAACCAGAATAATGCGTAGAGAAAGCAACACAGGCACAGTTTAGGAGACAAGTTCGGATTTTGTCATTAGATATACAAAAAAAAACAGAATTAAGAACAAGGAATCAAGTCAGGAAGTGAAGTGTTTACTTATAGAATACCATTGTGTTTGTAATGTCTTCGCTGTTTCCTTCAGTCTTTGAACATATCTGCAAGTTTTTCCGGGCATGGCTTTTTATTTGTATTGTCCATACTTACCATTTTTGTTTGACTTTGTGTCGTATCCATTTGTATCTTCTTGTTGCTATCTGACCTAATTCCTTGTTCTGAATTCTCTGTGTTGTTTTCTATACGTGTTTTTCTGGTTCTGTACGAGATCTGCTGCAATGGAGTATGTCAAAGATAATGTTTTGTTTGATGTGTTGGTGCTACGTGTTGCGGTGGCTGCACTGCGATTGTGCCCGACTTTCTCGCAGCTGGACGGCAGGTGGGAGATGGTGGCGTGCGGCAGGACGAAGGACCAGATAGAGCTGACGGAACAAGCGCGCAGCTACCTCATCAACACCGCGCTGCGTCAGCGCTCCCTCAACCTGTGAGGCGGCGTATGGTCCCGCGTTAGTGCCGTCTGTGCCGAAGCCAGGAAGAACGCCAACTGCAATATCGTGAACTTAATGGACAAGAGTCCTACCGCGCACGCTAAAACTTTTCTTTTTGTATTCTAATTTTACAGCTTTTATAGTTCTTCACCAGAAGTTGCATTTCTTCTATCTTTGTTATTGCTGTAGTTTTCTAGTCTAAAACTGTATGTTTTACTCTCTAGTATTTATTTCGCCTAGTTGTGTAGGCCATTGAATTCTAGTGTTTTTTAACACTTCTTTGTGAAGATATACCTAATTTCTAGTATTTATTTACCTTCTGTTAATATAAATATTCTGGTGGCTACTTTTACAAGTGTTGTGTTGAGCTTTCGTCCTTCTTACAAAAATGGTGCTGAATAATTGTTTAAATAATTAAACACACTAAAATTAATATCACTCTTTGTTTGGCTTGTGTATGTGATCCGATATATTAATTTGGTTCACAGGTACATTTGAAAGAAAACTCACTTTAAGGTGTAGCTTATATTGGTTATTGCTGCAGATTACTGTATTTACTCGTGTACCATCCACCAGTCTGTAATACCTGCATCCCAGGAAAAAATATTTCCACTCATTCATATATAAAAACTTGTGTTTCATTGCATAGCTGTATTGCGCAAGCTATATGTATGTTACAATATATATGGCACGAGCTGCATAGCTTTACTCAAAATAAACACCTCCAATTATTGAAAAAATTGGCATCTTGGAAATAGAGTGGGCTTTATATTTGTGATTTTGGCAGTTTTGCCACTTAGCAACATGCGCCTCTGGCTGCATGGCGGGCCAGGCAACCAATAACACTACCAGAAATTGTCTTTCAACAGGTACTGTCTGAGTGTGACAGAGACCGCCTAGATATTTCATCATGTAGCGGCACATCTACTTTAGCTTATGCAAAATGGGAACAGCTTGCCCATTGGACCAACCACGTGCTTTCAAGCAGTTTTATTTTATAATGAACCAAACTATGTTCAGGTCATTCTTCTGCCCCCTTCTCTTCTCAAAAACTTTATCTCCATGTAAGACCCACTTCCCTATTTTTCAAATTGATTCTGAAATAAAATATGTGGGTGGTGTAGGAGTAAATATAGTCTTCTGGTATGTAAAAGTGTTGGTTGTATTGGACAAGTTTGAACTACATTGGCTCAGTTGTCATATTTTTAACTTGCTTGAGGCAATGATGTTCACTTCGTTAAGTTACTGAAAGGTTCTTTGGGAAATTGTGTTAAACAGTTTGGCGAGGTGGTATAGTCAAGTTGTGAATGAGAGGGCAACCAACTCATCTGCGTTATTGAACTGGTACCTAGTAAACGCCGAGGAGTACGGCATGCATGTATTCCAGCCAAGAACAAATACTTGCATTTATTGTCACATATTACTTGGCCAGCTGAGTACAGTGGAGTAAGCACTTTGCATGTCAAGGCCGCCTGTGAAGTCGTTCATAATATGAGAGATTATGACCTGTTATGAGATCGCCAGTGTCTTGTTGGAGTTGTGTTTCTGGTATTCAAACAGTAGGGCTGTGTGAATGTGACTTTTTATTTAACCAAAAGAAAATGAAAAAACATACTACTAAAGTTTGTGAAGCTGAAACTGTTTCATTGTGTGTTGTCAAACATATAGCGGTATATTATCAACCAAACTCAAGTTTAAAAACAAAGTCAAACTTCTTGGTATCATCATTAGGTGTATAGTATAATAAATCATGAAAAATATTTCCAGTAAGCACATGTTGAACCTGATTATTTTAGAATTATTGTAATGGAAACTTAACAAGTGGATGTTCAGAAAAAAATTGTCATCTGATAAGCATTCAAATATTGGTTGAAATTGAAAGTTAAAATTCAGAGTTTCTGTTATTGTTTCAGTATACAGAATATTGACACAACCCTACCAGACCTGTATGTTGTAATATGGGCCACAGGTTGCATTGAGCAGGCAAAGTGTTGCTAGCGAGAGTATTATCTTTTAAGTGGTATTGAAACTGATTAATTCCTTGAATGTATACAGAAGCTAATTTCACGATCATTCCGCACTGCCAACGAAACTGCTGGATTCCGTCAGCAACATATTACTTACAAGTTCCGGAGCAGTAGCGGCACTTCAATGGGAGTACGTTGTTCTTGCAGCCAGCGCAGGCACCAGGCACCGTAGCAGCACTTTGCTTGCTGAATACGCTCGTTGTTTTGGACCAAATGTCGTCCTGAGTGATGGCTGTGAATTGGTCATGACGTGATTGTGCCGCAGACAAGATAAGGGGTCGGCAGATTTTTGTCTTCTGCGCATGTTCCTAAACGTTGTCGTTAGATCCGCCAGCAGTGCTGCCAGAACTGTGTTTTCGGTCAGTGGTGTTCTGTTTCTTCCTACAGTTAAACCTCAATAGAAACCTCTTCAACACAAATTACATTATAAAAAGTAGACAGAATGCACAATTGCTCGTAAATAGACACGCAAACAAAAGTCAGATGAACACATTTTCGACTCGGTCGCGCAACGTTTCGCTGTCTAGGCCAGACTGCAGTGTGCCGCCGCTCGCTGCCTGATGAAGCTGGTCGAGCCAGCGAAACATTGCATGACCACGCATCTGCGTGGGAAATGTGTTAGCCTCACTTGTTTGTGTGTATACGCACTAGTACTGCCCTGCAAGTACTTGAGCTTTCTATCTACTTTTTATAATGTAATCAGTTCTATTCCTGCCATTTCTCTGTAATACAAAGTTGTCTTTGTTCCCTTTGGAATGTGATACATAGTGCCAACTGCAGTGAGCGCAAGTGTTTTGAAGTTGTTGTTTTTATTCAGCGTCAAAATGTTTTATAGCATAAATAGAATAACTCACAATTGTATACCCTTGGGAATTACATTTTTTTTACTTAAATGTAAACAATTTTACTAACGGCTTCCAGATAAGATTATGGTCGCATCATATTATAAGGTGTGGTTAACTGTGAAACATGAAACACTTAATTGTTTATGGTCTTCCAGATTGTAATGAGACTTTGTTACATTGGGCAATGGGAATTTGAATACAATAATATTGCAGTCAATGGAAAAAATTTAATGAAATTAGGAAGCATTAACTGTAAAACTTAATAATTTGAAAATAATAGACTTAGTAGGAAAGTTACAGATGTATGCTCCAGTAATTGTTAGTGTACAGAAGCGTAGGTTAAATCTTGACACTAACTTGCGTGAGATGATTGTAAGTGTGTAAAGTGCTGGGTCCTTCAGGGTGATGGCGAACTGTGAGCTGTCCTGCCTGTAGCGGAATTGAACTGCGTTGCCAGCCACTACGTGTTGCAGTGTAGTGTATTAGGCATTATATTGAAACCAGTGAACCTTGGCCCCTCAATAATTCACATAAGTTGGCTCCTCTGAGTGAATACAGTTTAATGGTAATTTTTTGTATTAAAATGTGATGTAAAGTCCATTGATAAAAAAATTCTATTCTGTATGCAAATCACAAAGTCAACATTTTGTAATTTATTTTTTTTTCAAACGCCTGTTATTGTTAATACCAACTGTATAAAATCAGGTCTCTTGAGGTTAGTATTTTAAAAAAATTTATCGTAGCGTTCTACAACATTGATTGTATCTTGGATCGCGTGCTAACGTAACAGAGTACTGCAAGTGTCGTAAACCTACCCAGCAGGTTCGATGTAGACAGCTGTGCGGAGCAAGAATTCATTGTGGAGCCTGTTGGCAGAACTGCTGTTCAGTGTTGTAATTCGGGGATCGATACATAACTGGGCAGCTGGCATGTAGTGCCTCAGCAGTTGGCACACACTGGTACAAGCCGCCTGCTTAGCAGTCGCTCTTATGGGCGTCGTCTGCTTGGAACTACTGTATGGGAGCGTGCAAGTGCTGATGACGGTGGTGTTGATGTGGAACATCTGTGTCTGGTCGCATGTACTTGCAGGGCACTCAACTGGTCTGCCTCCAAGGACTTGCAACCCTTTCATTTTATGGTGTAAACACACTCTGTTTCACTTTAAAAAAAATACACATTAGAGCCGGAAATAGAAAATAGAAACAAGTATTGGGACATGAACATTTTTTAAAAATTTCATTCATGAGCAGACAGCGCTCAAAAATATTTAACTGTTCAAAATGACAACTATAAAATTGAAGCTCTGCGTTCTGTATGGGGAATTGAGCAGACGAGACCCTTAACGTAAATAATATGGAGGTATCAGTCCCCATTTAATATTTGTAAAGATTAATGATTTTAGAGGAAAATAGTAAAGTGCCTAGGACAAAAGAAAAACAAGAAAGATACAGGAGCAATCATCTCATAGTTTAACTGTTTTCATGGAGCATACATTTCCTGTAATTCTGCGACTTCATGTTTCTGACCATCCTTATCACAGCCGTACAAATATGTTTCACGTTGTTGCTGCAGTATTTGTACTGGTAAATAATCCTGCTGAAATGTGATGAAACTTTTGGCCTACAAATTTGCAGTTGTGTTTTAGTTGGCAAACCCATATAGTTAGCAATGTTCACGCGTGTGTTTTATAATTACATATTCCCTTTGTAAAGTCTATGGAAAAATTTCAATAAGGCACAATTATTTATAAGACAAATATTTTTGGTCTCAGATTTGATAGTGTCCTCAAGGATAGGTCCCATGTGCCATGCTGGATCGTTCTGCGACTGTAAATGTATGTATAATGAATGCTTTAGCTAACTGCCTTTACTGTACATTGAAGACATATCCGAAGTATGAACATGTTGTGTTAGTCTTAACGTAATAGGAAATTATAAATATCTTATGTTTTTACCTCAAAGTAGAAATTCAATGAAAAATAATTTCATAAGAACTTGCAAGCGAGTTCTGAATGTATTTTGTGAGGAGTCTAAGTGATTAACTGCAGCATTAATTTGGGTGTATGCCATTGTGTAACTCTATATTGTACGTCACAGGAGACCCACAAACAACATAAAAACTTATACACAAAAATAACACAATATAATTTTTTTAATGAGCCAGTGTGTAGCATGTAAATAAATTAAAATCATTTTATGAAGTTTCCTTTGAAAAATTTTCCTACTAAGCAGATGTACATCATTTTGTACCTGGTTTATGAACACCAAAGTAATTTGATCGTGTTGAGAAGTTTTCCTGGTTAATAAGCCTAAATTTGTATTAAAAGAGTTTCAGTGTCATTCTATAGAAGGAATGATGTCAATTATCACAGGGAAATACATAAAAACAAATGAATAAGAGTCTAGTAGACAGAGAGGTTGGAGAAATACTGTAGGAAGCTATGAAGACNGAAATACATAAAAACAAATGAATAAGAGTCTAGTAGACAGAGAGGTTGGAGAAATACTGTAGGAAGCTATGAAGACAACACTGGGTAGCACAAGTCATGACTGAACACTTGTATACTCAGACTACGTAACGAGGACAACTCGTAACGTGCTTCCTTCAGCGACGACAGGTGCAGTGTTTCAGGAAGTAGTCTGTTCCCGTCTTCCGACACGCGCANTCGTAACGTGCTTCCTTCAGCGACGACAGGTGCAGTGTTTCAGGAAGTAGTCTGTTCCCGTCTTCCGACACGCGCACGCAGCCCGAGGACCATCCACGCAGACGGGAAGTTTTTGTAGCTGGTGTTGTGGGTGTTCTGTGGCAGAGAATAATTGCGTACATATGTCCAAATTACTGGTTCAGTTAATAAGTCACAAAATGTAACCTTCGCAATGGAGAGGAATTGTCAAAATATTGGTGTCATAAANTTACTGGTTCAGTTAATAAGTCACAAAATGTAACCTTCGCAATGGAGAGGAATTGTCAAAATATTGGTGTCATAAAGAGTTTTGAGATGGAAAAGAAAGTGATACCTGCTCTTAAGTTTGAGTTCACTGTGTGTGAAAATTTTATTTGTCGGCTAAGAAGCTGAAGCGGCTGCTATGTATGCGTCCCAATGGAATTTGTCGTCTGGCTTTGCTCGAGTTACAGTGGCCGGCAGAAAGTGNTTACTGGTTCAGTTAATAAGTCACAAAATGTAACCTTCGCAATGGAGAGGAATTGTCAAAATATTGGTGTCATAAATAGTTTTGAGATGGAAAAGAAAGTGATACCTGCTCTTAAGTTCGAGTTCACTGTGTGTGAAAATTTTATTTGTCGGCTAAGAAGCTGAAGCGGCTGCTACGTATGCGTCCCAATGGAATTTGTCGTCTGGCTTTGCTCGAGTTACAGTGGCCGGCAGAAAGTGTGTGGCG
Source organism: Clitarchus hookeri (assembly GCA_002778355.1). Classification (NCBI taxonomy): domain Eukaryota; kingdom Metazoa; phylum Arthropoda; class Insecta; order Phasmatodea; family Phasmatidae; genus Clitarchus; species Clitarchus hookeri. Next base: position 382,640 of record NQII01000120.1, on the reverse strand, counting down.
AAGTGGAGTCGGACGGTATCTTGCACAAGACATCTAGGTTGTGTAACTTCGTGCTTCTCCGTGCTGTAGCCTTATGAAGCTCGCAGTGGTCTGCCGAGCACGAGGGAAACTACCAACAAACATTGGTTCTAGATAATTATATTGTAAATAAAACACGTAGGGTTAGAGCTTCAGCACTTTGATTGTACCTTAAAATAAACTGCCTGTCGTATGTTGTGTTTCGGAAAGTAACTAGCTGTATCGTTTATTTGTTACAGTGGACATTTTAATAGCTGTGTTTGATTCCAAGAATCTTTATGTATAAAAACATCACATACGAGAATTTTTTGTAACTTTTTGTCCTTTCAGTTTTTTTATTAGAAATTTTTAAAGTTGGAGAATGCGCTGCGTTTGTATGATATTTGTAATATGTCGTGTTTGTGTAATTATCTGTGTGTTAAGAAAGTTATAAAATTTTTGTTAACAGATTTTGTTTATTGTTCTACTAAGACACGTAACATTTAGTTGTAATGCACAAGTAGCTTGGTTTCTTGGATATGTTGTAATATTCATGTTTAATTTGCATTTAACGTGTCATTTTGTCTCTNTGCACAAGTAGCTTGGTTTCTTGGATATGTTGTAATATTCATGTTTAATTTGCATTTAACGTGTCATTTTGTCTCTATCTAGTGATTTTAGTGTGAACCTGTACACATCTGTATTTTGACAGAGTACTTGGAATAATTTCAATAATATATGTTACAATATATTACAGACATCTCACAATATGACTAAAACACTGCTCCAATTAATGCATAGTATAATATGTTACTAAAAAAAGTCTTTGAGATTGAACACGTCAAGTGTTAAAGAGAGTCCGCTAACTGTAAAACATTTCCTGTCAGAATTTAAAATTGCATTTCTGTTTGATTTAATTCAGATATCTGCAATGTGGTACAGAACTCTGTGTTAAAAAATGTTTTAGGAACTTACATAATTCACATTTTTTTTATCACCAAATTGATTCAATGTAAACTGAAAATCAGGTGTGTGTAAATTAATGGGTTACTTTGTAGATGTGTGTTCTCAACTGTTACTCTGGTGCATGCAATAATGTTACCTTTCAGTTTGAAGATCTTAACGGCCCTGCCTACAAGCCAACTTCAAATGTGGAATCGATGTTAAACGAAGATCCTTCTCATTGCGTCAATTTTAAACATAACTTATTCCAAACAGAATAACATTTTGATGCAACTTTCTCAGAGAATATTGCTATATAAAATTATTTTTGAATAAAACTTTTTATTGATATTTTTATTTGTTACATGTAAATTTCAATAGTACTACATTGTAGAAAAAATCAGTTAACGCGTTGAGGGACCGATCTACCAATGCCGCCAGATGATGTGTGAATTAATAATGCGCTGCTNTGCACAAGTAGCTTGGTTTCTTGGATATGTTGTAATATTCATGTTTAATTTGCATTTAACGTGTCATTTTGTCTCTCTCTAGTGATTTTAGTGTGAACCTGTACACATCTGTATTTTAACAGAGTACTTGGAATAATTTCAATAATATATGTTACAATATATTACAGACATCTCACAATGTGACTAAAACACTGCTCCAATTAATGCATAGTATAATATGTTACTAAAAAAAAGTCTTTGAGATGGAACACGTCAAGTGTTAAAGAGAGTCCGCTAACTGTAAAACATTTCCTGTCAGAATTTAAAATTGCATTTCTGTTTGATTTAATTCAGATATCTGCAATGTGGTACAGAACTCTGTGTTAAAAAATGTTTTAGGAACTTACATAATTCACATTTTTTTTATCACCAAATTGATTCAATGTAAACTGAAAATCAGGTGTGTGTAAATTAATGGGTTACTTTGTAGATGTGTGTTCTCAACTGTTACTCTGGTGCATGCAATAATGTTACCTTTCAGTTTGAAGATCTTAACGGCCCTGCCTACAAGCCAACTTCAAATGTGGAATCGATGTTAAACGAAGATCCTTCTCATTGCGTCAATTTTAAACATAACTTATTCCAAACAGAATAACATTTTGATGCAACTTTCTCAGAGAATATTGCTATATAAAATTATTTTTGAATAAAACTTTTTATTGATATTTTTATTTGTTACATGTAAATTTCAATACTACATTGTAGAAAAAAATCAGTTAACGCGTTGAGGGACCGATCTACCAATGCCGCCAGATGATGTGTGAATTAATAATGCGCTGCTATTTTAATTGTTTTGCATACTGACATTCAGTAATCTGTGGACTGCATCTCCTTGAAGGTAAACTCTTGCGAATAATTTCTGGTGTCTAAAATAGACTTTTTGTTCTTTTAATTGCAGGATTATATCCAATAAAATAACTTGACTAGTGAAACATATAATAGTAGGACTTATGTAACTGTGTTATAAAAAAGAATAAAAATCCATTTTAAACAAAAACAATGAATTAAGAAATAGAAACATGTCACAAAGCATTAGTACTGTCACCTTAACTTCCCTTGCACTGTTCAGACAAAGTCCCAAAGATCATGTGAACATTACCTGTAGTGTGTTTATCCTTGTGTGCTAATGGTGTGTAGCCAGTGGTTCTGAAATGTGACGGACCACAAGGTAGAGATTGTCGACCTAGCACTATTCACCTTCCTCGGCACTTCTTCCATTGTCGTACAACAATAAACTAATAATTATTTAAAAACTTTTTAAGAAAAAAAATAAATTAATAAAAACTACTAAATTTTAGTACACTTTGAAACACAAAAGAAGACAGACTGAACACAGCATTAGGCTGAAAATAAAAAACCATATCATCAAAAGTTATTACGAGGCTTTTCGAATCAGTGAAAATTGATGGCAGATGTAGTGTGTGTCACGATCACGTAGGTACAGACCACCGAAAGTCCCTAGAGCTCTGTTATATTCTTGGCTGAGATGCAGTTTGAATGTACATTGATTACACACACATCTCTTTATAATGTGTTGCAATATCTCGCTCGTAAGGCTGGGTTCACAATTGAAAAATTAAGAATTATGACGTATACCAAAGAACTCTGCGTGTGTTGTTTAACACATTGGTGTTGGTTCACAGTAGAAATTGGCAGGTTATGTGCATTAATTGGTTTTACATATGCATTTAAAGAAATCAGTATATTTTATGTTGTATGTCAAAGTTGTGTGGCGGACCAATCAGAACAGAGCAGTCGGTGTTGTCTGAGAATTGTGAAGCTTTGCCTGCTGCATTGCGTTAGGAAGAGTTGTCAACCAAGGACTGGCTTGCTGATGGCTGTACTTAAGAATTAGAATAGTGAATCCAGATGTACTTCCATTTGCGACAACTCCACATACTGTTCTTAATTCATTATTTTCCAACTTTTAACATTTAAAAAAAAAATCTA
>NQII01000120.1:301816-379223 GCA_002778355.1 Clitarchus hookeri | reverse complement strand
CCCCCTTATTAATTGTAAATACAAATTCTCTCTTGGTTAAGACTTAGTTTGTTAAAGCAGTGTAGAATGTAGGTATAAGAAATATCCTAAATGTGATTACATTAAGTTGCAAGTACATCTTTTAAAATTAAATTTTCAACCTGAACTTGAAAATGCCTGTGAAAGAAGACTAAGTATAGCCCATTCACAGTTACTTGACTTTTGTGAAGTCGTGCTGAAGTCCTACGTCCAGGACGTTCCTTCAGATGGTGAAAGCACAGCGTAACTGAGTCTAGAAAATTACACCATAGGGACAACACACCACATTCGTGTGCCTTCAGTGTAATAGTATTTTACGTAAGAACTATTTCTTACTAGGCATTACCAACACACCTATTTCCTCGCTGTTTTTATTATATTAATTATAATTTAAATATGAAACACAAGTAAAGTTCAATTTAACCCAAATTAAGGAACTTTTGTGTTAGCGGACGTATAAAACGCTTGTGACACACGACATATTCAGGAAACAACCATGCATGGGGTGATTTTCCAAAGGTTTGATTCAAAAAGTGTGAAGATACTGCGAATAGACTATGTAAAACATTTTTAACACAGNCAAGTAAAGTTCAATTTAACCCAAATTAAGGAACTTTTGTGTTAGCGGACGTATAAAACGCTTGTGACACACGACATACCTTAGGTGATTTTCCAAAGGTTTGATTCAAAAAGTGTGAAGATACTGCGAATAGACTATGTAAAACATTTTTAACACAGANGGTGATTTTCCAAAGGTTTGATTCAAAAAGTGTGAAGATACTGCGAATAGACTATGTAAAACATTTTTAACACAGACACATTGAATTAATGAAAGTAAGTGTAATGCAAGTACAGTATTTGGAAATGATAGTAGCAGCTTTAAGGGGCCACCCTAGTAAAATGTTTCAAGGTCACATCCGGCCATACGGAAGCATTGCGATGCGACGGGGCATAGCGTAAGTAAGCTTTGTGTGTTCCGTTTGCTCAGAATGTTAAGACGAGACTATACAATATAGCGATGTCCTCAGGAAAGATGCGGCAACTACTTACAACTGTTTTCAATAACCACATTTGTGTTACAATAATCACTTTTATCAGTAGTTTACCATATATTGACTTTTAATTTCTGTCCTGAAAAGATATTTACTAAAATATTTTATAATTTTGGAAAAAATTACAGTAGACACAACTACTTACAATAAGACCCTTACGACGCCCAGGGAGGCCCCTTAAATACTGCATTTTATGTTGTGTTTGTGACGTTTATTAGTGTGAGAATTCTGCATTTATGAAAATGTTATTCTTGAAGTGGGTACGATGTGCGTCTGATTGAGATCTGATCATATTTATCATTAGTCGGTATTGCAATAATGATCAAGCACGGATGTGCAGTATTTAGTCTGTGCTATTCACCCTTTAATTTTTTTTTTAAATACACATCACATTTTGTCTACTTGCCATTGTACAAATTTTTTTAAACATTGGTGCAAATTTATGTTCTTGCCTTTTAAAAAAACTAACTTTTGTGTTAGTTGTAACGTTTATGGTGCTGCATGGCTTAATGCATATATTTATGTAATATATTTTAAATATGTAATAAAAAAGTTTACCCATTGAATTTTTTGTGTAGATTTGTTTTGTAGATACAGTAAAATCTCGTTATAATGTACATGAATAAACCTCAACTTTTATACTCGGTAATGAAAGTACTTTATTCTGCAAGTTTTATACTTAAACCTTTACAGCATGGGCTTCATGAAATTATAANTACTCGGTAATGAAAGTACTTTATTCTGCAAGTTTTATACTTAAACCTTTACAGCATGGGCTTCATGAAATTATAAAACAATTAAACTTTCCAGTGAACAAAATTAATAAGTACTTAACAAATAAATATTTTTTAAAAAAGCTAGGATAAAATTGTACTTTCTAAAAAATGAAAATGCACAAATTACATCCTGCAAACACAGAGTAATGNTACTCGGTAATGAAAGTACTTTATTCTGCAAGTTTTATACTTAAACCTTTACAGCATGGGCTTCATGAAATTATAACACAATTAAACTTTCCAGTAAACATAATTAATAAGTACTTAACAAATAAATATTTTTTAAAAAAAGCTAGGATAAAATTGTACTTTCTAAAAAATGAAAATGCACAAATTACATCCTGCAAACACAGAGTAATGAAAGGTTTGCAAATAGTACACATTGCTTACTTATTGGCGAAGTTTCCACTTACCCATAAATAATAACACAGAAGAAATTTTATTCAAAACACCTGTATATTTTTTAATAAATTAATATTTCAGAAAAAAAATATTTTTATTTTCCTGCAAGAAGCACTTGAAAATTGACATCCCATTCTGTTTCTCAATATTANTAATAAATTAATATTTCAGAAAAAAAATATTTTTATTTTCCTGCAAGAAGCACTTGAAAATTGACATCCCATTCTGTAAAACGTGTTTCTCAATATTAAAAAACGTTTTTGGCGACAAGGGGACATAATCTTGATTTTACACTGTAAATGTTTAAACAGAGTTGCCATATTGCGTTTGCTAGCGAAAACTTGAACATTGCTGAAGGCTCGAAGGGCTGTAACGAAGTATGACTTTGAATATGAAATTGCATTTCTCTGAGATTTCACTCGTTTCGAGAGCTTTCGAAACCTAACACAAAAATTAACAAATAATGTAGAATAATCCCCTTGGTCGAGTTGTAATGGGGCAACAACTGTAGTTTGCTCCGCGCCGCCTGCTGCACACATGTACGGCGGCGATGGCTTGCCATGTTTATATTGTTACGCAGCAAAAATATAATTACTACAATGTGTATAAATTATCAGGCTTTTACCTACACTTTGAGGAAATTTTACTTTGGGTTACTTTTTATGCAGAATTTCAAATTAACCAAACTTCAAAGCATTCAAAATCATATTCTTATGTCCGGGGGCTGACAGCAACTTCAATTTACGCAGAATTAACAAGGTTTTACGGTATACAGCTTCCCATTAATCTAAGTCGAAGGTGTTGCAAGTTGACAGTGTGAATCAGTTCCTTGTGGCTTTTATGTAACCAATATAATAAACACAGCTCCACAATTGGCATGATTTTTTACGTGTCGGATTGGTAAACAAAACCCAATTTAGATTGGAGTTAAAATCAATACCTTTACGTGCAGCNACAATTGGCATGATTTTTTACGTGTCGGATTGGTAAACAAAACCCAATTTAGATTGGAGTTAAAATCAATACCTTTATGTGCAGCCCATGTAATGATATTTAATTAATCCCATTTTGGAAGNAAAATCAATACCTTTACGTGCAGCACACAAGGTAAAATAATCTTCATTGTATTGAAAATTTACATAAATTTTGTACGTTAAAGTGAAATTAGTTTACATACTTTACATATGGTATTTGAGCAGGAATTGAAAATCTTATGTTAAAGTGAAAGGTACTTTAACATGAAGTATGTTATAATGGAATTTTACTGTATTTGGATATTTTTGCCCAAAGGCCATTACCACACAATCAAAGAGTCTTAGAAACAAAAATCATAGTGAAAAGTAAGTTTTGGAGAGAAAAATATCCACATTTATGCTTACAATTATGAACAATTGTTTGCATCAACTCACTTTGCAGATTTGCTCACTTTGAGATTTTGAAGAAATCTTTCCCAAAGCGAAACCTGTCTTGTATGCGGCTACTCTGCTCCTTAATAACAATTTAAGTTTACAATTTGGTAATCAAACTCATTTAAATAATAAAAAATATACACTTTATATGTTAAAGAAGAGCAACAAGATATCTACTGGGATGCTGCAAGAAAATAATGCATATCACTTATTCATATTGCTATTAGTCAAATGTTGTTTCTAATGTGTGGTTGAGGGTGTACACACAACTCATGCCAATGATTATTCTAGGGGACCGCTAATTACTCTGGTTCCTCGCTGGGATCAGCACACAACACTCACAAAGGGGCCTCAGACCTGTCCCAATCAAAAACTTACCCTCTGTGCTATCAATCCAANCATCATTATGCTGAATGTGCAAAGTAACAGTAAAATTATGTTCATTAAGATTTTACATTAACATACAGTGTAACTGTTAAGTCGTCGTAATTTCAAGTTAACTTCCAGTAAAACTTTTTTTTTTTTTTCTATAAGAAATGGCCAAAACAAAACTTATTAATATGCATTGCTCCTATATAGCGCTTCTTGTTCCGTACTCTGCTTAAATAAATCCCAATAGTTACAAAAACATTACATGTTATGTAAAACAACTCTGCTCATACTTTATCTGCTCAACACAACTGTTTACATGAGAACAGTTCCCCCAACATTCATTAGTAAATCAGACTACTGCTAATACAGTTTAAATAATACAACTGGAGATATATTATAATGATTGCATATCCATTTCCTGAAATTATCATTTTTGTATTGAATCAAAGGTTTGCAAAAATAATAAAAATTACAACTAAGGTTACAAGTAGCAATTCAGCACTGAATAAGTACAAAATACTACATATTAAAATCCTTCCTTACACTGTACTGCTGCTGTTATTTCATCCCTTAAATAACCTCACATGATCATTGACAATATTGATTCATAGTGTTAAACATTAATACACTGGCAATTTATTGTAGTTTTCTCTTTTAAAAAAACAAACAGAAACACACTTTCTCACAATTATTAATTCTTATAAAATAACCAATTACTGGTCACTAGTCTGAAATTTACATTATTCACTGTTGCCTCTCCCAAGACTTGAGAAGGGTTGTACGATCATTTACCCCTTGTATCCTGAACACATCATAACCTACTTTCTCAATTTAAGTACGGTCCTTCAAATTATAGAATGGTTCGTTCAAAGTCCTCCGCTGCACCACTCTAGTCAGTTGCCCTCGTCTGTCTTGTCAAGTTAGCAATAGAAGCACGGCTTAAAGTTGCTTGCGCAGCGATGCATTTGTACACGTGTGCGCCAGAGTTATCTCTCGGGACAGTACAGCAGACTGTTCACTACGTTGTTCCATATCGCTAGTCAACCATTTTGTTTGCCAGTTAATATACTATTTGCACACTCATCCAATATCTACCTCACTGCTGCCACAGCCATTTATACCAGGAGGTAGTCGATCACAAGGGGCCACGAGACGGTGATTGTGCCCTAAGGTTGATCGCGTCCTCGTATGATGCTGCCGTTCAGTCTCTCGAACAGTACTGAGAAGCGCGATACCCTGCTGCCCACACTAAACACACTGCAGGGGAACCAGGAGGCATGCCTCCCTACTCACCGATCGCTGTTCGTACCACTGCAGTTCAATGTGCGGGGGACGGAGAACTGCAGCAAGGGTGGAAGTACGTTACCAGTCTTGATCTTACACACGAGTGAGTGTTGGGGAACTGTNGTGCGGGGGACGGAGAACTGCAGCAAGGGTGGAAGTACGTTACCAGTCTTGATCTTACACACGAGTGAGTGTTAGGGAACTGCGAGCAGGACCTCTTCTACTCCTTACCTCGTCACATCCCCCCTTGCTTCGTACTGCATCGTCTAACCTTTACCTTGTTCCTGTCGAGGGGAGAACGAGTCAAGGCTGCAAAATCAAACCAGCATCCTCAGCACTGTCACAAAACAGACAAACCCAAGTATTGACCAGAGACAAGGAGGACTGAGATTCATACTCGCCCGACAACACTGGCCGTGCAGACGAATATCGATACCATGTCGCATGGCCAGAGAGGTGAGAACGAGTTGAAACCCAGTGCTTGCGGCCACTGAAGTCTACAACTACGACTTCTTGATGCGCAAGCCAGTACGAGTTGTGTGTTCTTTTCATTATCTGGTCTCGGTTATAATCCAATGTGCCTTGTTCAGGATAACGTTGAAGTGATTGCTTGATAAAGTAGGCCACTCATGATTCACTAGCAAACACTTCATTAAGTGTTTNTGAGAGGAGAACGAGTCAAGGCTGCAAAATCAAACCAGCATCCTCAGCACTGTCACAAAACAGACAAACCCAAGTATCGACCAGAGACAAGGAGGACTGAGATTCACGGGCCGTGCAGACAAATATCGATACCATGTCGCATGGCCAGAGAGGTGAGAACGAGTTGAAACCCAGTGCTTGCGGCCACTGAAGTCTACAACTACGACTTCTTGATGCGCAAGCCAGTACGAGTTGTGTTCTTTTCATTATCTGGTCTCGGTTATAATCCAATGTGCCTTGTTCAGGATAACGTTGAAGTGATTGCTTGATAAAGTAGGCCACTCATGATTCACTAGCAAACACTTCATTAAGTGTTTCCAATATAGTATTTAGAGGCAGGAGCGAGTTCAGAAATTGGTAGACCACCCAATTTTTGCAAAAAAAAAAAAAAAAAGGACAGCAAAATCTTTATTAGTTAATATTTATGTTGACTGTTTAGTCGGTAAGTAATGTGTTGTGAAATTGTAGTCGGAATTTGCATTATCTATTTACCATGTAATCACATGTTAATATCTCAAAAAAAAAAAAAAACCTAAATGCTTATTTTGTTATAATTATCATAATTTTGATTGCAAGAATAGTAGGGATTTTCATGCACATTACAAGGCAAATTCTTTTTTTCTGTATTCAACTGTAGCCAAGTATATTACTAACAGTGCACAAATGTGATTCGCAGGTCTGCAGGAGTCAATTACAGGAAATGAGATTGTTAAGGCCCTTGATGCTAGTTTCAGTGGCTGTTATTAAGTAATCTCGGGAGTCGGCCACCGTAAAACATGGTGATTAGAAACACTGCGATGGACAGAAACTACATGTCATATGAAGTCATTGTAAAAAAAAAACCAAAAAAATCTGACAGTATTATTTATTGTAGACAAAATAGTATTCACACTTTCTTGATTGTCTGTCAGAAATTCTAAATAACATTTTTAAGTGTTCCGTTTCTATTCACCCTGTTTTACAGTACTGAATTGTAAAAACTCTTCTCAAAACACGAAACAGTGAAAGTACGCACAACTCACGGGCCTCGGAAACTACGAATGCACCTAGCCTCTTGCTGCCGAGTGGTCACCCTTCTTCCCAGCCAGCAAAAATATCTCTTCTATTTTTCAAATGAAAATATTCTTTCAGTAAACAGATTTATTACTACATTTTTATGACATTGAGTGTCTTGAGCAATTAATTGTAACGTCACAAAAATTGGAAGTTATTAAAGATGTGGTTATTCTAAGGCAGAAAGAAAGAAGGGAAATAATGGTTTAAAGTAAGCAATATTATTGCCCACACCATCCCCTTCTTACCAAGATTATTTAAACAGTGTTAATGATTTCTCATGTAAATTTAAGACTGTACAAATAATGTAACAAAGCAATTTCAGAGCATTTTTCATTTAAAATAAAGAACACGTCAGATAATGAAACACCATTGTCTAACATGTCAATAAGAGTGAATATAACTTGCAAATAATTTTTTATTTTTTCTTATATGTCTGAACATATACTGTAGGTTTTTGTACATGCATATAAAAATGAAGCTGCAAATTAGGTTGTGTTCTAACCGAGGTTGTTTATGGTAGAGAGCATTTCAGACTTTTCTAGTATGTAATGTCACCTGCACTTTGACCCGTGCATGGGCAAAGCACTCTGGGTCTGTGGCCATGTACATTTTACATGTTGTTGAATTCACAATCTGCGTACAAATAGATCTTAGCAGGACTTTCAGAAGTGCTCTGCTTACTGTGAACAGCCTAAAATTTCATTTAGTAATCTGCTCTTTCGAGTTGCTTGTTCTGTATTTTACCACGGAGCGACTAACAAGAATGATTAACAAATTATATGCCATTGTCCAGAAGCAAATCCTACTTTTACTGAATATGTTCACGCACTGAAATTTGCATTCCATTTACCTTCAATTCAAGCAAAATTGTTCTCTGGCAAAGCGAAACTTTCACAAAAAGAACTGATGTTTCTACTATGATAAACGATTTCCCTATCTACAAAATTCATATTATTATTATTAGGTAATGCACAAGGTATTAAACTTGCACTTCAGAATAATAAAAAATCTTGCATAGTTAGGTCACATCCTAAACTTTATAATTATGGTGGGATAGATCAGGCAAGCAACGACATTACATAAAGTACACATTTTCCACGCGGATGCAACGTTTCACAGGCAGCAAGCGATGGCACTTTGCAGAGCTTACTTAAAATTGATGCTGAATTCAGTTACCAGGTTCCTGCAGGCCAGAATATCTTTTATGAAATTTTTACTGCTTAAATTTATTACAATGAGCCAATCAAAAATAGTTACCTTTATAAAAAGTTATGCTTCTTAATAACCTTAAATAATGCTACATCTGGGCTGCAAACACCAAACCTGACTTAAGTTTCGCTATGTCCATATTATAATATACCTAAATTAAAAGGTTTTATGGGGGGAAAAATATAAGCTACATCACTATAATTTTGTCATTCTGTAAAATTGCTTGATAACAGGGCTTAGGATTTGATTATAACTAACTCAAAATGTACTTTCATTACCTGTGCACTGTCTGTTATAATTGAAAACAAAATGTAATTTGTGAAATTATCTAAAACAGTGAAACCTCATTAGCATAGAGTTTCTAGTAATACAATGTTCTCTCCTTCCCTATGGAATTAAAAAAAAACATGTATCTGCTGGATCACAGAGCCTACGGTATAGTTTTCAGAGATTTCTTTATCGTTATTTGTAACACCTTTCACTACGAACCTCATTAATGCAAACTGCAAAATTTCTGTTCTTNAGAGATTTCTTTATCGTTATTTGTAACACCTTTCACTACGAACCTCATTAATGCAAACTGCAAAATTTCTGTTCTTGAGGTTCATTTATAAGAGGGTTTACCCGCTTACTGTCTAGCAAACCGATATTGGGAGCTAGGAGTTACAAAAAACACTTAATTCAGGTTTCACAAACTGTATTTATAAAATACATGGGCACAAAACCACATACAAATCAATACACTTTCTTGACACGAAACAAACTGGTGTGGAATCACCACCAAGAAATCACGAATTATAAAATCTGTACAGTACAAATATTTTCCTCATTTCCTCCCTTGTACACATCCAAGTTATCACAGTAGCTGTACACTGCAGCGACTGACTGCAAATACAATTCAAGTACAATTTGAGTAATCCTTATAGTAAGAGATTGGACACAGGCACACTGTAGTATGCTGCCAAGCGATGGCTGCATTCCTTGTGCCACGTCCACAACACTAACGCGCGCACTCGACACACTGTGGGGCGCAGTGGCGGCTGCCGACTGCACCGTCGCGTTCATATAGTCGTGCTTGCCCTTCCAGGCGCACTTCTCGTTTGTCTGAAACACATGTAACACTGCTTTGAGTGCGCTGTGCACACACACTACCAGAAAACTGCTTACTTCAAGCAAGGAAAGTATGTTCCAACACAGAATTAACATCAATTATTGTAAACCAGAATACACAAGCAAGTCCAACATCTTGCTTTTTTCACAGACAACAAATAAGATTTGAAAACTATTATGAATAAAATGATTTTGGCAAGATTACACAGGATTATTTTAGAATTCACTTGGTGAAAGTAAAACAGAACTATTCTTTATAAAACTATTGTAAACCTAGGATACAGAAATATCTGTTTTTTCACTCCAGTTGCAGCTTCCTCTGTCTTATCTTATGTCATCATCTTCCAGCCTATTTCCAAAATTCCTGGGAAAGTTTTTTTGTAGGCATGATTATGTTGGATGGGAGAAGGGAGGCATTCCCTCTGAACATAATCAATAACTGACAGCACAAGTTTCTTGCCAGTTTGGCTGAATATGAAAAGTACGCTCCCAGAGGCATGTTCTCAAGTTCTTTTGTGTTCGCTGTACGAAATGTAAGACTGACTAATAATTTGTCTGGAATTTTGCCTTGTGTAAAATGTGTGAATTTCTGCATGCTTCAAGTTTAATGGAGCTGATAAACAAATGTCCCTCAAGAAAATGACTACCATCCACACGACTGCTGATGTAACATGCTGGGGCAGAGCNGAGCTGATAAACAAATGTCCCTCAAGAAAATGACTACCATCCACACGACTGCTGATGTAACATGCTGGGGCAGAGCGCAGCGTGGGCAAAGGTCACATCACAACAGCCCGTGCCATGCTGATGAGCCAAACATTGAGGGCAATCTTAGACATTTCATCAACCTCTATTACTTGCAAGAAACTTGCTCTCCAAATTGTACAGACATCATTAAAACAAAAATTTTATGATTTAATAGGTATAAACTATCACATTGCAATTAANGTCTCCAAATTGTACAGACATCATTAAAACAAAAATTTTATGATTTAATAGGTATAAACTATCACATTGCAATTAAAGTGGTAATAATATTTAAAACAATGAATTACCGTTTATAAAAATTAAAACTTAATACAAATTGACAAAATATGTTGTGCCCGAGCAAAAGGCCCAAATACTAAAATGATGCAATGTCAGTTGCTGCCAATTAAAAGACTGCATATGAACTGCAACAAACATCAACTTTTCTTGGTGAAACAAGAAGTTTGCGAAGCAAAATTGCGTGCGACCTACCATGAGAGTGGCACGCCTCTCTTCACAAGTTGGGCAGTTTGATGACGGGCGGGTTGGGAATACTCTGGGCCTCGTAGCAGAAGCTCTGCAGAGTCTTCTCGGCCTCGGAGAGCAGCAGCTCGTCGGCCGGCGACAGCTTCTTGCTGACGAGCACGCAGCTCACGTCCAAGTGTTGCTTAGACTTGCCGAGTCGCAGGCATGAGACCAGGTCCCGCAGCTTGTCTGTGCTGTCCACCTGAAACCACACGGCACGTTAACACAGCCACACGACTAGTTACGCAACATCTAGCAGCTAACCACCCTGGTCGCATGGTGGTAGAAATTAATCCTTAGGGAAACATTTTCAAATGTAATGGGAGTCAATTTCTAGGCTTTATTTTCACACAATAATAATATATTTTACATTCCATCTGAATAGTCGCAAAGCTAAAGCATTCACTTTATTAACGGCACAAAAATGATTTTGATCTACTATGGTGCTTTTGTGCCATTAATGATTGTGGCAATTATTACTTCATCAGGCTTAAGGGAACTTCCTAGGAAATATTTTCTGGAGGAAAAAATAGTACTGTATTTGTATGCAAATGTGAGTCTCCACAAATTATTTCAAAGAATAATATTCATCATTTAAGTAGGGTTGCCACTTTTTAATATTGGCGAACTCTGCACGTTCAAAAAAAAAAGGTCAAAGATGGCTAGACATGAGTTGAGAGCTTGTCTGCAGAACTTCGTCAAGACAGGGAAACCAAGCAACATCTGCAGTTCAACCCACCGTCCACATGCAGTAACATCCTGCTGGTGCTGCAGCCTAGTGGGAGCATTTCAAACGGGAAGTTGCATAAGAGTGGTGTCTGCCCAGACCAACAAACAGAGCGCACAACCACTGTCACACAGTCTGTTCTATGTTGTTGAGTGGCATTAAGTACGAATGGAATTACAATTCTCGTGTATCGATCATAGTTTCCTTTTATTATGCGTTGTCTGCATGACAGTTTAGTGCTTTGCGCACAAAGGTGACCAGACATGATACGTGCACTTAGATAGTTCTCAGCACACTCGCAGGCCTAAGTACGTAGCTGCACTCACCTTGACAATGTGGATGTCCTGCTCGTAGCAGAAGGCCTCCAGCAGCACGTGTTGGATGTGGAACGCAGAGTCGTACTTGCCGGACTGCGGGATGATGCAGAACAGAGCACCCACTGCGTCCATCTCCAGGGCCTTGAGTGTTGGCAGCATACCACACGTGAGTCGCTTCTCTGCTTCCGCCTTCTTCAGCACGTGGAAGAGCGTCTTGCGGAGGTCGCCACACCTGGTCAACAGAACAACGCACGTCAACCACTGTCTACATCGAGTACCACATTTAAGCACTAACTGCAACCTACAGTTCTTACACAATTATTTTTAAAATATAACTTTTTTAACTTGTCAGGGTAATTATTAAGAATCAGGGCTTTTCCGAAAAACGGCAAAATAATACCTGATAATGGTTCATGTGGACATAACTAATCGCAATCATACGAATTTCATGTACAGATAAAATCACCTGCAGCATATACCATGAAATGTGCTAGTGAGGGGGCCATCAAGATCGGGGTATTTTAGTAGTAAAACATGTAGAAGTTATGTAAAATATATTTCAATAAGCTTGCTGAACCGTGTTAAATGCGAGATACCTTTGGGAACTAAACGTGATTCACTGACGCGCTAAAGACCTACATGTATAAGCAACGGTAATCAAGAAGTGTCGATAATTTGATCAATTGAATGTTGTAATGCTTACCTTTGCGATATTCACGGAAGGATTGTACTACGTAACACATTAATAAGTACAAAAAATATACATCATGCAAATATATTGTTTATGAGAAGTAAGTGTATCGCCATGATACATTTGCTGAACAATGCATAAATAGGAAACAAATGCGCATCGATTTTGGTCTTCAGGTTTGATGCTCACCTGTCACGTGACCGTTGTATGCTGGTAGCGCTCGGAAGTGCAGTGTAGTGATTTAAGATGGTCATTAAGAGTGTTTCCTTGCGGTTATTTCCATTTGAAATGTTAAATCTAATTATTGTGCGGAAGTAAGAGTGTTGGTGTGGAGCTTAGACACATTAGAATGGAAGGTAAACGACCCCTATATATGACTATCAGCAATGCATCGCCGAGAAGTTGCATATATTCGCCACTTACATGGGTGAGCAACGTAATTTATAGTCTTACTTTTAGCGTGGAAAGGGTATTGGGTGTAGTAAATTGTACTGTGTAGTATTGCATGTTGGGAAGTGAATGGCTTACGTAATGCTGTCGCCCAGCCGTGTCAAATGCAGAAGACGGAACCAAATTAAACCTAACTTCATGATGGGTTATATTGTTACTGTGATGTAACAGTGTTTTGTGCAGGTATACACCGCGAAGCGCTCTTGCATCCACTTTGCATAGAGAATTCCCTCGCAGCGTTCGTGCCTTTAGTTCAGGACCACTATATGTAGGTGACTACGCGAAACTTGGAACTTGCGATAAAAACACTGTTGTGATTAAACAATAACAAAGTTACATGAAGTTAGGTTAAGTCTTCCTGCATTTAGCGCAGCAAGCCAAATTTGTTTACATAATACATTATTATTTAAGTGTTTTACTCCACAATTTCCCCCGATCTTATAGCCATCACCACTATCGTGTTTGGTAAGTGGTATGTGCTGTGAATATCTTGATGCCCCTAGTAAATTCATGTTCTGTGTGATTAGTTAGTGTCGATTAATACAATTTTCAAAGGGTTTTTTTCCCGGAAAAGTCGCGATTCTGAACAATTGCCTTAACTTCGCCAGTATAAATAAAGTAGAAATAAATATTACATCACAGTGCAAAATGTCTTAACATTTTACAGTAAAAAGACTCAACCATTCAATCCAACAGGTCTGCAGCAGCTAAGGTTTATCACACTCTGAATGTTTCTGGTAATAACTCAGACAAAATTTTAATTTCCAAATTCATTAACTACTAGCATTTAAAATTCTCAACTCTAACATTCAAATTCTAATAATTTTACAAGGTGAGGCAGAATTTTGAGAAAACTGTTGAAACAGAATGATAGCAATACGAAATATTTTTTTGGGAACATCAGTAAGATTAATAGAGGCAAACATTAGAAAGGTATGTTTTTAAATACACCTCCAGTGCCTTCAGACTTGCCATGTGAAATGTTGCAATACTTTTTCTTATATTAGATATCTAGATAAACTGTTCACAAGCCAATTGCACATTCCTAATAGCTACAAAGCTGCAACTTTGTCAGCACATATCAGGCAGTCTATTCCCCAACTACTATGCAACTGAATGGCCCCACACACACTTAATGATCGCGATGATAAGATTCTATCAGCTGCTTACCCACTGATTGCCTGGTTGGTCTATCCCCTGCGCAGCTAAGTGTCGCACTCATGCTGTCCAAACCACTAACAAACATTTCTGAACATGCTTGCTGGAAAAATGTAAAACCACCATCAGACACCAAACAAACTATATTACACAACAATATAACTATTTAAAAATTCCTCACTGCAGAGCATTGCCCTGTAATATTTATTGCTAGACCTGCACTGAATTATTAAGCTGATTGCTACTGTGTAAAACACCAGAGTTGCAAAATTAATTAATGTCCAGTAACGCCTCCCCGTTTTTTTTCTAATCTTTGTTACGTACAATTATCTAAAATACCTATTTACAGTTTGAATAGGTACAACTACCTCTGGAATTAGCCAAAAATATATTTTGTGACAGTCATTTATTGGGCTACAAAACAACCACAAATACAACAATAAACCAAATTGCTATAATTCTGAAAGCTGGGTCTGCGTATTTTTGCAGAGAATGGACGTTCTAGTGCGCTACTCCGCGATAAACAGGTTAGCAAGTGGAATGAGGTCGACACGGACCTTGCATAACGTTGCGCAACTTAAGTCGCATGAAGATCCTGCGCGGGATGTTAGCAGCGGCAACCACAAACACTTGACACACGAAAACTATATTTTACAATAGTCTAATTGAATTGGAAGTTATTCAATCTCTCACTTTTCAACATTACTACCCTCGGGGATTTAAGCCCCACAACCCTAGTTTTAAACACGTGTAATTTGGACGCCTAAATGTGTGAGATTAGCGTATTTAAGAAACTTGTGTGTTGAAATGGAAGGATGTCGGGTTAATAAGAGAACACAGTAACTGACCTTTCATTGAGGAGGGTCGATGCAGCGGCGCTGTTGTCTCCGAAGGTCATTGCTGTTGTGCGATGGGACTTGTGTCTCCTGCGAATAACCGACCACACGACTGCACTGACACTGAACTGCTAGCGCACTGTCACCTTAGTCTAGTCTCGTTGCACAACGTGGCGTCACTGAGCGGCGCGCGTCGCCGGCTTCTGGTTTTGTGAACTGCCGCGCATGCGCAGTGCTGCCACGACCGGCGCGTGGTTTCCCGGCCGGAGTTGCCGAGTAACCGCTATGACGCACGACTGCCAACTGCCGCGCACAGCCAGTTCCTGGGAAGGCCAGGAATTTCCTTGAGCCGGCGGATAATCCTAGTCTCCGCTAACGACTGCTACTCGGAAAGTGCAAAATATTCAGACAGAGAATGGCCTCGCAGTTTACCTGCCGGCTTCCAAGGATGCACCCAGAATGCATTTTTATTCCCAAGGACTATTCGGTTGCTCTCGAGTATGAATATCGATGTTCAATTAATATTTTTTTCATTTACAGGATTTTATTAATTACATACAGAGCGTATGCTTACGAATGCGACGCTTGTCAAAATACACAAATATGGTGCAAATCAACACGTGCTACCAAGTAAAATAAAGCAAGTATTTTTTTTTACAATTACCATTCAGAATTGAGCTATTCGTCAACTTGCTTATAATAGACTTTTGTGGTTTAGCCAGAATTCCTCGGCTTAGAATCCGCTTACAAAACTTAAACAAAAACAGCAACGAAGTACTTCGGTCTTCGCTGCGGTTATAAAAAGTCCTGAACTTCAAAATTCCGCGAGGAATAGGGAACCCTCCTCTCTTTCCCCCCACAGGCAAGGAAAGAGAGGAAATAGAAATGGCCAGGTTCCCTGGCACTACCCAGGGAACCTTATTAACTTATTATATGCTAGCAAGTCCGCAGCAATACAATTTGATCTACAGCCAGGCGGGACAGGCTAGTTGTCCCCAACCTGGGTGCTCAGAGATGATATACCAATGGGAGGACAAGGCGCTCACAAGGGCTTGTACCTCCCCCGCGCTGAGGGAGTAGTGTCCCGGTGATGTAAAATGGCGGCGGCGGCAGCCAGAATTCCTTATTTACTAGGTGGAAACGAAAGAGGGGTTGACATACGGTCTTGATTATGAGACACATTCATAGTGTGTGAGAAAAAAAATGTTATTTTAATGTTAGCCTAAACATAGAATATTGAAAAAAATAAATTTTTTTTAAGAATTGTAGGAGGGGGAGGTGTATGAGGACCAAAGGGGTTCAGCAGGACTCTTAACCTCCCCCACCCCCTCGACATTACTTTTCGGGATACGTTTCTCCCAGCATTTTTCATATCATATTACTGATCATTCAAATTTACTTCTATTCCAGGCATTTCGTATAAAATTTTCAAACTGTTTTAACATATCAACTGTACAAATTGCGAACTATATACCTTGCAAAATTAATTAATGCCTTGGAATAAATATTTTATTGATAGTATAATATAACTTATTCACTTTATTATTTTAATTCGTGGACAGTAAATGAGTAGACTAGTAATAATTTACCTAGGTGGTCGTATAACTTAACTTTTTTTTATTTGTAATGTTTTAGAATAATGTTAATACATTTTTTTTAAATTGGTTAAGCTGGCATCCGATATTTAATTTAGATACCAAAATAAAATATGTTAATTATAGGGTGCAGATGTTATCATTCATGCAAATATTTCTTCACTCTAAAGGACAGGCTACATCCTGTTCCGAGAAGAAAGTAGAAGACATTTTTGGCAGTTGGTTTTTCTTGTACTTGACAATGTTGCTAGCGCTGTTGCAGAGCCGCCATTCTGGAGGTGAGCAGGTTTGATGTTGGAGGTACCTCCCACACAGAGGTACGCAGATTGTAGTTGTCTGCGCATGTCAATATAACTGTCAACGTCACATGGTCGACAGTGTGACGTCACGCCGTCGCGTCTAGAAAAACTACTGACTTCCGCGTTTGGGCCACTTGACATACATTAGTCAGTGAGCCGACCAGGGCTGGTAGAGGGGGGTGCCCTACAGCCGGCAATTATGCTATGTCTTTCCAGTACAAGTACATTCTAGACTGTTTAGACACACGTAAATTACGTCCCTCGGTGCGCTAGCAGATAGCCGTTTTTCCACCTTTTCCCCAGAAACTACCAAATTCTACTTCAAGAACGGACATATTTGCCGCCGTGTGACGTCACAGCGAGGCATGCTCTAACACAATATGCCGGCCGGTCCTGGAGGGGCGTAGCAAATATCGCTTATCATGCTACTTCAGTGCGGAAGGTTACACTTCGATTACAGTAAAAGAATTACATAATTCTGAACTTTGCTAGAGAATGTATTGCCTAATCAAGCTGTTTTGATGGCGACCTCCCATGGCGCAGTTGTATGGTGCGCCGCCGGCCTGCGGTACGGGAGGTCCTGGGTTCGCATCCCAGGTAAGGCGTGGGTATTAGTTTAAGTTAGGTCATAAGTTAATTTGTAAGCATAACATCGGGGTACGTTTGTAAGCCTAATACAATATAATACAATACTAAACTTTTTGTGTTACACAAAATGACGTGCCATGAGTCTGTTTAAAAAACTAAAAAGCCGAACAAAAATATTTTGCGACCAACGCCGCGGAGAAAAGCGGGAACAACACCACCATGATCTACAGTATGTAGAACTCGTAACTGTCCTGGGACGTTGCAGCGACATTCGCAGTGCACAACGATGAACTCTCAACATCCTTCATATAGCACAACAGCACTATTTTATTGAATAAATCCGACATATTCTGCGCTATTTAACATAAAATGTATACAAATACGAACATAAATAAATAATTTATTTATTGAGCAAGACACCATTCCACACACAACACTCCATGACTTTTTTAAGTGTCTCACTCAATCCACTCTGACAGTCGCGAAATGCACCACAAGGTTATACAAATTGTATAATCAATAATTAAAACCAATTATTAAGATTTCATATTTAAAATAACAAGAAACAGCGTTTAAAACTAAGAAGTTATTTTATATGAACAAAGATTATATCAGAAATGTCAGAATTATGTGAAAAGTGTTTACTTTACGAGGTTGTATTTTACGTATTGCAATCGGAAAAAATGATCAGTCGTGGTCCATTACTTCTCAAGCGCATGTCACGTGACATGGCACTTGCGACGTGTCACTTGCCACTTGTTACTTCGGTGTGAAAGCACCCTTGAAGCACATGCAACAACGCGCAGAGTATTCTTAAATGTTGCTTTCGAAAATCTTAACCAACCGTAAAACAGCCCTTATTTCCCTACATCAAGTGAAGATCAGAAGAGCGGGGTAAAAGTATGTGGAAGTGATGCCGGTAAAATGTCCCTGAACCAGTGCACACTGTTGTGTATGTTGCACGGGAAGACTACTCTGCACTGCAAGGTACAACATCCAAATGGACTTTCCTGTGGGTAACTAGTTCGTGTACTGTGCCTCCGATCTAGGTTATGAGTGGGTCCTGACACTATCGCCGAACAAGGTTTTTTGTGGTAACTAGTAAACAAGTAATCTCTAGATGTAACTACAGCGTGAATAAAATAAATTGTCTGGAACACCTGAAACTATAAATTAAAGTCCCAGACCAGTGATAATTCTGATTATATAAACGACCCACCTTCAAGGAAGATTTGCAATATTTGGAAACTTATAATTGATTTTTAGGAGTACAATTTCAGGTTATATTAGACTATGCGAATATGAAGCAGACGTAGTTTGAATTGATTTCCAATTCCTACCCCCTCCCCCTCACACACACACGCGCGCGCGCGCACACACACACACACACACACACAGTTTGTTTATGACAGTACTAGAAAAGGTTCCAGATAAAATTTAATTTAATTTNCACACACACACACACACACACACACACACACACAGTTTGTTTATGACAGTACTAGAAAAGGTTCCAGATAAAATTTAATTTAATTTCAATACGTTCACGTCCAAAATAGCTCGTTTTTGGCACAAATTTCCGGTTTTTTTTTGTCCTTGCTAATGTTTTGAAAACAAACTACGTAACCAAAGTACTGCAAAGTCTTTTAAAGTTGGCTTAAAAAAATGTAATAAGTTAAAATGTGTGGTTAATTAAAAAAGCTAAGTTAAATGTTGCATGGTTACGGGTGTGTTGGTGGAGTAGGCCCCAGAAAGCGAAAATATTTGTACACTCCCAGATGTAGGTTATCCTTGTTGGCGCAAGTAGTTAACAAATCTGTGTTAAAACACTGTCGATATTGCTTGTAACGGCCTGTGCTTTAACCTGATTAACATGGCGGTGATTCTCAGTAACCAGCCGACATTACAAACTGTGTCGTTTACGGTTGGTTTTGTATACACACACTGTTCCATTTTCATAACATATGGCGATCGCGAAGACGTTCTTTTTTTTTAATTTTAAAGAGATTCTCTTGCCATTCCACTTCTTAGTAAATGATGAAAGAGCTATTTATTTGCCAGTGACAGCATCGAGGTTTACAGTTGGTTAGCTGTTGATAACTGTCAATCGTTAAAAAACTAGTTCGTTACTAGTGACGACATACTTTATAAGGGTCCGCCTATCTGGTGTTGAAATGCGTTGCAGTATGTTTGGAATACACGTTTTCCCACGAAACTACAAATAATGTGTCCAATGTGCTGTACGAAAAAATGACACACTTCAGGCGAGGGTTGTGGAGAGCTTTGAAGACATCAAGTTAGAAACACCATTTCGGACCACTGCAACATAGGTAAGGGCTACTTTTACAAAACGCTGCATCTCAAAATACCACGTACCTCAAATTAATTTTTATACTTTTTGAGCGTGAATAATAGAGAAACTATTTCAGAATGAGCAGTGCATCACTGATTTGAAGAATTTCGAGACAATGACCCCAGAGTTTCCAAGATGAGGAAAGTAAGTAGGTAGGCCTTAACGTGTCGTCAACAGCGAGGTCATAAGTGACTGAGCAATTTGCTCAGAGAAGCAGGAGTGGCCGTGGCCTGGAGTAAGGAACCACTCCAGCATCGGCCTGGAGTAAGGAACCACTCCGCCAGTTAGCTTGTTCAAGACGAGGAAGGTACAGGTCACAGGTCCAGGGTGGATAAAGACTGTGTGGCGATGTGTGTGCGCAGTATCATCATGGAACTTTCCTGGCACATCGTCTTTTCCAGTTCAACAATTTCCGAAGACCTGCAGTAAACAGGAAATGAGGATGGAGAAAGGACAACTCGGCACCGGATGATCTGACGGGACATCGTAAAGGACAACGAGTGGACGTGTGCAGTATAATGTTGTTGGTTTGTCGCCACAGTGAGTGAGACCTTACTGCACGGCATTGTGATGTGTGATGAGGAGAAGTGGATCTTCACATACAAAGTGGGCTCTAGCTGGATGTTAGTGTCAGTTTCAAAGCAAAGACTGGCGCCACACCAGGTTGTGCTGGTTCACCCGACGTGATAACTGGCCACAGAAGTTACAGAATGGACGTGCGCGTACGTGCAAGTAGTGTCGCTGAAATTAATTAACAACTTCTGTCGGATGTGATTTACCGTAGGTCAGTATAGATATGCAGCTCTATCAGCTTTAATGTTCTCATTTGTTCTTTACGCGACTGGATCCAGAGCGCTGTTCACCAATAGCCGCTGACTCCGTGCGTTACTTGCTCTGAACAAACACTGCCACCAAACTACCTGACACTGCCGTCGAACTTTCCATGGCGGTTATTTACACTTTACACTCACATACAGTACACTCGTAGAAATACCAAAAGTTAGTTTTTATTGGCGAGCCTTACAGCAGTTCTGAACAATTGCTTCTGTTGCGGCATTGGCTTACGTTGTTCCACATCATCACAACCACGGCGAATGTACGGAAATGTTCAGTAAGGAGTTGTAAATCTAGTTTTTTCTCCACACATCTTATCCGAGAATCCTCTAGTAGAAGAGGATTTCAAGCTTTGTCAAGTATATATGGCGAGAAGTGATCTTTGTCACTGTTGACTAAACTGCAGGTTGTTCGCTGTTAATTAAACACTTTCTAAATCAACCTTAGATCAATGTCGCTGCTTCTAACTGCGTCAATGTCAACGGGCACGCTGACGGACTTGCGCCCGGTGAGGTTGATAAGGCGGAGGAAAGTAGTTCTATGACTTAACGTTGAATTAAAAATGGTGGGTAAATAAAATATTTGTGGAAACTCAAATAATTTATTTTGCTTTGTGTTATTTAATACATATAATTATAATAACTATAGAATTTGTAAATTATATGTTTTTCTAATAATTTTACATTTACCCTTGCACGACGCATGAATGAAGTGGTTATGCCTATGGAAATGTTAGTTTCACATATGGCGTAAGAATACACGATGTGCATACAAATAGAGCTAAGCATGGCTTTCAAAACTGCTCAGTTTACCGTTAACATCCTATAGTCGGTGGTGTTTACGTCACTAAATATGGACGGAAATCAAATTCTAAATTTTAAAAAAAAATTTTATAGCCTAGATATTGAATTGATCTCCTTGTGGCCTGGGAAAAGAAGAACTTAGATTAACAAATAGCGCTGTCTAAACAATAACATTAATATGTAGATACATATGTATCTGTCTCCACATTAATGCTCTTTTAATAAGCGCCTGAAGTTAATAAGGTTTCAAGTTTGTAAATATCATATTGTATCTATCAACTGGAGTGATTAATCGTTTAATCTGAAGTTGTGCAATTCAGTATTTGTCAACTTAATGTTACATTGTAATGCATCCATTAGTTTTACTTTGTACGTTACGTAATTTTCTTAGTATCTTAATTTATGTTATCTTCTTATGTCATAATGTTATATGTAGAGTTTGTTAATAGGATATTTAAATTTTAATACTTACAGCTTAGGATTCTCATAAGTTTGCTTTAAGGTTGCTTGCTTTTGTTATCTTGATTCATCAATATCCTCATTCCTGTTTTAATATTGTACAGTTATGCAATGATAAAGAATTAGCCACTTGAAAATTATTAAATATTAAATGTTATATTATTAATAACACCATCAATTGTCATATAAGTGTAGTTTTCACCATGTTATAGATTAGTTGTGAGATCTAGATATATTGATTTGTGTAATTTTCTTTTAATTTATTTTGTGTGCTGATTTTTTTCTATAGCATATGCATGTGGGTGTACAATGGGTTCAGTGAAAGAAAGAAAATGTTAACTGCGCCTACAGATAAATAAACACGAGTCTCGTGGATAGGAACACAGTGGCACATAGGAGAAACTAGACATATTTCGAAAGTGATTATTCAACTGTGAGGCAACTATAAATTTCATCTGGTGGCACTTACACTCCGGAATCTTGTCAGTTTTCAAAGCATTTTCCACCCGCAGTTGTGTAAAATAGTCTATATGACGATGGTGTTAACTTGGTCACGTCACAAAGAACGCAACCCGGTCCAGACATGTTTCCTGCAACGAACACTGTGGAATGGAGTGCGTTGTGTTCTGTGCCGACCGTTGAGCAATACTTCAAACATTGCCTAGCGTTGTTAATACGTTAGCGGCACAGACATTCCTGTTAATTGTTCCGACATATACGGCCGCAGTTCGAGATGTTTCTCGCATGACGTGGTGTCGCCTTAACTGAACCACGCGCAGTTCAGGAATCTTGCAGTTTACACTTTCAAAAACATCAGGCGTGGTTCGAAGTAGTAACGTTTATGACGGGAGTTGTATTTGGAATACTGTAAAATGATCGTCTACTCTCTGTCTGATAAGTTGGCAATATGTTGCCAGTTCTAAGAAAGTAGCGCCAATGTTGTTGTTTCTCTAGCGTATCCTTCGCCTCGGCTGCTGCTGACACAGAAACCATGCTATGCTACTTATGTCAGTTGTCGATGTTTGTCACGGGAAGGTGATTGATATCAACTGGTGACTTTGGCTTTTTATAAATGCATGTGCTTAAAACGTGAGAAATTTTCTACAAAACGGAAAACTGCCAGCTTAAGTAGAAAAATTTCAATTTGTAAAATTTTTATTTTAAATATTAGATATTAAATATAAATTAAAATTAATCTTGAAAGCTAATTATGTTAAGTGTTTTATTTAAGTATCAAAACACTATCAGTTAATCCTTTTATTCAACTGTAATTTGCATCGTACAAGTTGCATGCAAGATAGGCCTATATTGCAGAGATGTTTAGCTTGCACCTGTTGTAGCCTGGTTGTTTTGAGTGAGTGTTAAGTAAGGTTTTTGATAGGATCCACAACCTTTATGATGTCCCTGAAATAAAATTATAATCTTGGCGATTTCAGTGAGGGGGGGGGGGGGACAAGTGGAGCTGTGCTTGTTCATGGCCACTTTCGTTTTATTTGTTTTCTTTCCCACAATAAGGCTTCCTATCTGTTTTTAAAAGTATGCAGGGTTATTATTGCCAGTTTAAATTTTCTGTCGTCAAACTTGGCTGTACTGTGGCCTTCATTGTACTCTTTTTCTAAATGCTGCCTAAAAATTTAGTACAATCGCATTTCTGTATGAATAACTTTCGGAGTCTCGTTGAACTCTGGTAAAAAAAAATTGCATTTTTATTAGTTATTTGAAACTCGTGATAATATTTATTCTAGGTTAACTGTTGCTTACTGGCACAAATAGTAGTAATGCTTGCAATTTGAACTTTAAAAGTCTTCGGGCACAATTTTCATACAGTTTATATCTAATGCTATAATTATTATACACTGAGACGACAAAAGTCATGGGATACCTCCTAATATCGTGTCGGACCTCCTTTTGCCCGGCGAAGTGCAGCAACTCGACGTGGCATGGACTTTTAACAAAGGTACACTTTACTCGCAACCTTCATGTTTAGAAAGCTTGCATAACTTCCATAGAGCTACGTTGTACTATCAGAAGTCTAAAACCTATCCAGTAGCCTGCAGATTCATTTGGGGCAACGTAGGTTTATAATATCTGTGCACCACCGCTTGCTGGATAATATTTTTTAACATTCACCGATGACGTTTCTCGATACTGTCGTCTTTATTTCTTATAAAAGAAAAAAGTTCTCGAGAAATTTAAAGAATTCAAGAACCAAGCATTACGATTAACTGGGAAGATGATAAAATTTATTCAAAAGGACAGTAAAGTGTCTGAGTATTGTAATCAAGAGATTGTCCAAAGCATACGTACACCTCGACATAATTCCATCAGAGGAAAAATAGAACACTTCTAGAAAAAGCGAGATGTCTCCTCATTGAAGCAACCCTTCCAGAGTCTTTTTGGACTGAAATGGCAAATCCAGCAGATTATTTAACTAAACGTTCTCCTTGCAGATCAATTCAAGACGAAAATACATTTCAACTATGGGCTAAAATAATTCCATTAGTCCGACACCTGTATGTACTTGGTTCGGAGGCTTTTGTCTTGAACAAGAATGCATCAAGGAGGAAACTAGATCCTAAGGTCGTTGAAGGTATTTTTATTGGCTATTCTGAGACATCAGAGTATAAGTACAATGACGAAGGAAAGTTTTTATCTCAAGAGATGTAAAGATATTGAACAAAATATTTTACCCTCCAAGAAACTAGAAAATAACGGAGAGAACATCAACAATACAAAAGAAGCAAGTAAAATGACTGAATAAAATTCAGACCAACGAGTATGTCACAAACACGCCTAAGAAAAGGTGACAGAAGAAATCCGCTATCAAGATATAAAGAAAGATTCACAGAAGTGTGTCAACTGGATGTTCAAAACAAGAATATTTCCCAAAANATCCGCTATCAAGATATAAAGAAAGATTCACAGAAGTGTGTCAACTGGATGTTCAAAACAAGAATATTTCCCAAAATGAAGAAATTCTATTAAACAAAGGCATTCTGGAGAAAAATGAAAATCCTCAAATAGACAATAGATCGAAAAATGAAGAGGACGGANTCCTCAAATAGACAATAGATCGAAAAATGAAGAGGACGGAAAACAACAAGGTAACAGACCAAAAAATTGAGAAACCTCTCAATACGGACGAAGGACTATTACACGGAAGACAACTCATCTATGAAAACTTATTATGGCGAATTACGAAGAATGTTTTCAATCAATAAAATATGAAATCAAAGCACACATCAAGAATGGAACTTGGGTCGTAGTCGACAAAAGAAAAGATTCAAATGTTATAAGCTCGAAAATTATCCCCAAAAACAAATGTAAGCGGAATGGAGAGTTAAAAAGGAATACAACAAGGCTTGTTGCTGGAGATTTCAGTAACGATTACGAAACATTTTCGCCAGCATTTAAACTCGCGTCTCACATTTCTTCTAGGTTTATCAGTCAAAGACTTCGTGCTAAATCAACTAGATGTGTCCACTGCCTTCCTCAATAGTGTCATCAGTGAAAAAAATTATATAAAAACGTAGAAATCTGCAAAGAATTCTCCAGGAAATATAATTGAAAGGAAATGAAAATGAAGATCAAACCATTTTTCAACCAAACAAAGATATTGGCTGAATATCTCAGAAATTCAAAAGAATAAGAAGAAATTGTTTGCTCAAAAAGTGCTATATTGCAATAAACAAGTTAAAAGAAAATAAACTGGACCATAAATCAAGATAACTTGGGTTTCTACCATGCCATTCTGTCTCTTGCATTTATGTACAGGGCTCAGGGGGAGATAATGTCACTAAAGCAGTGTATGTTGATGACTTGATCTTTGGACCCTCAAAACAAACGAGGATTAATAAGATTAAAAAAGGAATTCATGGAAACTTTAGAAATGAGAGATTTAGTCTTTACTCTTGATATAGAATTTAAGCTTGACGAAGTAAGCATCACTGCTTCGCAAAATAAATATGTCGAAGAAATTCTCTGGAAATTTGGAACGAAAGCCTACAAACATATATTTCAGCGCCTCTGCAGATCGGAATTAAATTAAACACAGGTATCAATAATGAAGTAATGTATGTTCCATATCAGAGCTTGATGGGATGTATATGTTGTCAGATATCATACATACTGAGAGTTACCTCAGCCAATAAGACTCTCGTTTCCAAAGAGAACATTGGTTAGCAGCAAAGGGAGTTGTCTGCTCACCTTCAAGAAACAGAGTGCCTAGCTATAACTTTCTGCAAAACAAGTAACAAGTCAAGCTCTGGTGGAAATGGCGAATGCAGACTGGCTTCCTGTCAATATGGCAAAAGATACCACATATCACATTGCTTCAAATTCACAGGAACTCTTATCAGCTGGGGTCTAAGAAACAGAAGACATTGACTTTATCTACAGCAGAGGCTTAATACGTTTCTCTCACAGGAGCTGTGAAAGAGACTATATATACATTTAAAGCAACTTGCAATTGGCCAAGACATAAGAATTTTTTCTATCAACAATAACAGCCAATCTGCTGCGTGTCTCGCAGAAAACTCAAATCATAATAATTTTCATATCGCAAAGCAACAATTAGTTGCTATGGAGCAGCAAGTACATAGACAATTAGTTGCTATGGAGCAGCAACTATGTAGACAATTAATTGCTATGGAGCAGCAACTACATAGACAATCAGTTGCTATGGAGCAGCAACTACATAGGCAATACACTATACAGCTACTTCAACTCTCCCGCTCGCGAACAGAGTCGTTCACAAGTCCCAATCAACACTTAAACCTGTATATTTGGTTCCAGGTAATGGCTTTGCGAATAAATCTGCTTCCAGGTCCTCTGCTGATAGGCATACCATTTTGACACCTTCTCGAGCAACTAATTTTTGTTTTGTTATATGAAAGTTATTGGTGTTCACAGAGTAAAATATATGTGTAGCTTCTATATTTAAAGATTTCATTTTAGTTTTGTAATTTAAATAAAATGGTATTAGAACCGACACTTTGTCAAGTATAAAACTGGCTGCTCACTAAGGCGGCAGCCAATGGACAAACAGCTGTGACTCCAGTGTACACAGGACTGCGGAGTTCAGACATAATTGAACTCGCAATATTTTCTTGTCCCTGCATTTACCGAATATTCGTAGAAACATTTTCAGTTTATCAGAGTGGTCCTTATACTTTAAGGAACTGCACATTCTAATGGATCATCAGGATATTTGAAATATATGCAATATGAATATATGTGACGATAACTGAAAATAAAATGCTTATATCAACAAATACAGACATTTCGCAAAATGTTCATGTTCTTGTATTTACCGATTATGTATATTGTTGCGCGGTGCGGCACTGNCCCCTTGCTGGAGTAGTCGACGGCGTTAGAAGATGAGCAAGAATTTTCTGGGGTAAGCCTTTGGTCGGCGTAACTTGGCATTTGGAGAATATTCTGGGCCACAGTCAATGACACTTTAAATACCCCCCGCAGCCAGAGAGCAGTTAGTCTTGTGGGAACCATCTGGCTGAAGTTCGGTAATCTGGAGATTCTGGTGCAGCGAGTGACAGCTGAGAGGACGGACGGCGACAGCAGACGAGTATTTCTGCAGTGTGGACAGACGAGAGGGCGTGCCACCCGACAAGTTGAAGTCTTCTGTGCACGAGGGAGCTCACAAATCTCTAGGACATTGACTGGTGGGATCTGGACTGAACTGAGGTCGCACTGTATGGACATGCAAAACGGACTTTATTGTAAATATCGGAATTGTCAAGCATGGACATATAACATAAAATAATGTAATAGGTTTTGATACACTGTTTAGTGGGACTGATTTTAGTTATTTAACTACAGTAATTTATGGGGTAGCTGTAAATTGTATTGAATGAATTTATTAATTGTGAATAGGAACTTATATAAATGTATTGTGAGATATTGAGCCGAGAGTGTTTTGTTTGCAGTTGTTGTAAATAAAGAAGTAAATTATTACAAATTAGTATTTAATTTAATGAGGACCTCCATTCCTTAACAAACCTGGCTAAGCCCACTGACTTTATGTAGAATCATTTTCAGTTTCTGAGAGTGGTACATACAGTTTTCTAAGGAACTGCTTCTTGTAATGGATCGTCAAAATGTTTGAAATAAATAAAACATAAATATCGGTGATGATGAGTGAAGATAAACTGGCAAACTGCTGTATGCGAAGCCAAACCAAGAGAGAGCGCCCGAGAGGGAGGGAGGGGGGTAGGAGACACGATGGCTGACGCAACGGGCGACGGAGCGGGAGCAGACGTGGGCCATGTGTACAGAGGTCGCGCCAGTGACTTGGCAGGTTTGCCACCCGTCCCGTGGTTCCGCCAGGCCCTCTACAGTCCCGCCACTCTGACGCAAGCGTGCTTTCCTAACGGACATTCTTTCACTCGAACTGGGCGCCGGCAACTTCTTCCACCGCCACAGGCACGTGTTCGAGTTAATATAGGCCGAGGAGTGCGGAATAAGAAAGAGTTGCCACGCCCAGGTTTCACTGCCTCTCTCATTTCCTTGCTGGATTTGGGTCCATAAACGATTTTGTTGCCAACCATGTAGCATAATATATATTTTTTATAATTTGCATAAATATAATTTATTACATAAGGAATAAAATAATTTTGAACAAAAAATATTTTCAGCGCATACGAGTGTATTGCAGTTCTATTTTCAAGTGTGTGAGTGTGTGTAAATTTTTTGTCCCTGCACAATGAAATCGTTAGCTACATACTTCCGCTAAGATAATGATAAAAATGATGTAACTGACTAATATATTGCGAACAGTTAGAAACAACTGTAATGTTTGTGGAAGGAGTGAAAGTAAACAATTAATAAATAAGGGGTAGAGTACTTGTTGGGAAATGTGAACATTGCATTCGTTGCACAGAGCAAATATAATTACAAGCTGTTAGCGAAACACTTGTATCTACTTTAGAAGTGAAACAGCAGTGTGAAGTAGCAGTGACCAGAGCACAATATGGAGTAACGGCTGGTAACGGTTTAGCAAGTTCAAATAACAGGAATGCTAACAAAATGTATCGATCAACTACACCACCATGCTTTATAAACCGATAATTGCTGACTATATTATTTTTTCGGTAGTATTAAATAGTAAAGAGGAATATCTTGCCAGAAAATTAATTCCATTTATAAGTTAGGTGAGTGTGTGTGTTACTTCAATGTTGGTCTACACACAATCGTCAATACTCACTAAGAAGACTAGGCGCCATCTAGTGTATGAGTGTATGGTGTGAGAGCAGAGTGGAAACACTGCACTCGACTGTACACCAGAGCTCATTAACAATGAGTACACACGCTATCAACATTGTCAGGAAAAAACGATTATTTTGCATGTGAAAAAATATGCATGTATTTTGTAATACTGTAAAATGTATTTGTAGAATTTACTTTTTTTATTGTTTTAAAAATTAATAAATAGGTGTATATTTTTTAATGAAAATTTCAGTCTATTTCTATTACGAGTGCTTCCTGGTTGTGTGTAATAAATAATGGGAAATAATATTTACCAATATTTTTGATAACTGATTTTATGCTGATGCACATTAATTTCAGCTATAAAATNATAATGGGAAATAATATTTACCAATATTTTTGATAACTGATTTTATGCTGATGCACATTAATTTCAGCTATAAAATTATAAGTTTTCTAGTTTAAACTAATTAACTATAAAAAGATTTGTTAAATTTTATTACTAAACTTTAGCACAATATTTGAGTGGTTTTCATTCTTCTTTCATCTGCAAAATAAATCGAACTGTTCAGACAGTTTGTGTCGTATGTGTGCTACTGGGTGATAGTGCNTCATAAGTTTCCTAGATTAAACTAATTAACTATAAAAAGATTTGTTAATTTTTATTACTAAACTTTAGCACAATATTTGAGTGGTTTTAATTCTTCTTTCATCTGCAAAATAAATCGAACTGTTCAGACAGTTTGTGTCGTATGTGTGCTACTGGGTGATAGTGCATTCTGTACCTGCTTTCCTTCTACTCTCAACGCAGACACACGCACTTCCAATCACATCTGCAGCTGCACCTGACATCGCTATCGCAGCTAAGACGCCGAACTGTGAGTTGGTTTCCTGATCATAGATCAACTCTCGCACATATCATACATGTCTGAGATACCTCAAATGATTCGGTTATTGTTCTCCTGTGTTAAGGTCGAATCTTATCTCGACAGACACCTCGAGTGGTTCGTTGTGGATGGGGAAACCGCGTTTTAGCGAAAGAATCTGTTAGACTTCAATAGTTTATATACACGCCTGGAGCTTTCCTTCCGTCATTGATACGCACAACCTATTATAGCGAGAAAACTAGGTGTATATCCCTGTCTAGGTGTATTTCATAACACTTTTGTCCCAGGCAAGTAGCAAGATGTCTGTTCACGAAGACGCGAAGCCAAACTACTTAATAATTTCACGCCATCGCCTGCCATAACGCAAACGTCCTATTCATTTGAGTGTCTCTACTCACCGGGCATTATGCTGAGCTGGTTAAAGAAGCCATTTNCCGCTTTCCTTCTACTCTCAACGCAGACACACGCACTTCCAATCACATCTGCAGCTGCACCTGACATCGCTATCGCAGCTAAGACGCCGAACTGTGAGTTGCTTTCCTGATCATAGATCAACTCTCGCACATATCATACATGTCTGAGATACCTCAAATGATTCGGTTATTGTTCTCCTGTGTTAAGGTCGAATCTTATCTCGACAGACACCTCAAGTGGTTCGTTGTGGATGGGGAAACCGCGTTTTAGCGAAAGAATCTGTTAGACTTCAATAGTTTATATACACGCCTGGAGCTTTCCTTCCGTCATTGATACGCACAACCTATTATAGCGAGAAAACTAGGTGTATATCCCTGTCTAGGTGTATTTCATAACACTTTTGTCCCAGGCAAGTAGCAAGATGTCTGTTCACGAAGACGCGAAGCCAAACTACTTNTAGATTAAATATATGTTAATAATGATTGTCCCAGGCAAGTAGCAAGATGTCTGTTCACGAAGACGCGAAGCCAAACTACTTAATAATTTCACGCCATCGCCTGCCATAACGCAAACGTCCTATTCATTTGAGTGTCTCTACTCACCGGGCATTATGCTGAGCTGGTTAAAGAAGCCATTTGTGAAGCGGAAGTAACGGAGACATAAATATTTATTTATCTTTTCCGAAAGTAGTAATAAATTATTTATAAATTTAATACTACGCTTTCTTTTTTTGTGACGTTACACACTGAGCCACACAGCACACAGTTACTATGTAACTTGCACACAGTCGCTATGTAACTTGCACACAGTTGTGTACACTGGGGCAGAATGTGTTTGAGAACCACTTCATACAATGGAACCCTGTTATAACGTTTTTCAGAGGATAAAGTTGAAAAAAAAAATGTTATATGCAGGAAAACTTTATAAACAGGAATTAATGTTATTCATCTAAAGATAGACATAAGACAAAATAAACTTCAGTTTTATTATTAATCTGTAGAGACAGCAAGTTAATTAGCTTGTTTAACTTACTTTCCCAAAAGCCATCAGTGTTACATCAATTATTACACAAATATGCAATACTGCAAGCATAAAATACTGTAATTGTCCGTAAAAATACATGTATCATAAAATGTAATGATTTTAATTTATTTGGTTGTGTTTTTTGTAACCACATCTAAATACAATGGCACGTGCCACAAAATAATTTTGGTTACCTACACAAGTTAAGCTTTAAACATCATGTGTGTAAGTGTTAAATGCAGGTGTATTACTCCACAGGCACTTGCAACGGAGTGAATAGTGATGCCGCTTCTTGTCTCCGACACAAACGAGGGACGTGGTTAGTAACAGGAGGATATATTGTTTTCCTGCTGGGAATGCCTGCGTAACTTCGCATGCTGCAGTTTACATTCGCAGGCAGATAAGCTTCAAGGTCATTCCAGTGCACGCAATTACTATGGAGCAACTCTGTTTTCGTAGGCGGGTCTGCGTTGATGGCTCGCACTTACGTCTTTTGTTTTGCTAAGCTCGGAAGTGTTTTTCATGCATTCACAGCAAATATTTGTGATGGGCAAACCAACACACTATCCGCACAGTATATTCGTTCGATGTAGAACATCGAGCTCTGTGCATCACACTTCAGGCCTATGCAAATCTGGGAGTGGTAACATACAATTTATTTCATTCAGGAATTTGCAATAATTATTAAATATAAAATAAACTGGGTACTATTTGTCGCACGAGGACTGTTGGAGCTTAAACTTTAGGGTTTATTTTTTTCACGTTACGAAGTATTAGCTTTGGACATACTAACATGTGTTTTAAAGAGCTGATAGTGCAAATAACGTAATACTTCTTTTTTTTCAGTCAAGCTATCACCAGATTCTGAGGGTGGTTCATACAGTAATATAATCATAATCACACTGTTAGAAAAAAGTGTCCGTAGAATTACGGGAAGTACCGGTTACAAGTTATCCAGACATCTTCCTGAAATTACTGACTCTTCGTTATTTTTAATAACGTTCTCTCCTTGAAGTTCACATAAACCTCCGTGAATTCACGAAACGCGTCCATAAACTTGCAAGTTTTTTTTTATGTGCACTTTATACAAAGGGGTTACAAAAAAAGTTTTACTTTCGTTATGTGGGCGTTTCACTGTGTATAAAAAATGACTAAAACAATTTTGACCGGCAGCGAGATTTGAACTCTGAAAACAAAACTAGCAGTCCAACACCTTATCCACTCATCTCCCACGCTTTCACAAGAAGTGTTGTAGATACGGCGCACATGCAGGATTATGTATGTACACCTCTCAATCATGTTAGTGCTTGCGAGTTTATGTTATTTCAGCTTTAAAAACACAGTTAAGAAAGAGAGGTTTTTTTTTCGTAATGCATTTCCCTGGGTATAACAGGGAAATTAAACAAAGTTTAAATATTTTGTCCTGTAGTAGGATTGTAACACGAATCGACAAATTAACACTTAGTAACGGTAACCACCCACATAGCACTGGGTATCCACTGGATGTTCCAATTACATCCACAATATCTTACAGTAATGTAAGTCCTGAAGTGAATCTCGTTGGATATCTAATAGTAGATATCAGTTCGTACCACTTCTTGGATATCCATTAGATGTTACAAAACCTCAATTGGCTATTACTTATGGTAAGGGTCTAAATCTAAAAATGTATATAGGATATCCACAATATCTGTATCCTTGTGTGGATATTGGGTGGACATTTGGATATCTTCTGGCAGTTTTTTGGATGTAACTTAGTTATTCCTGGATGTCCCTGGATAACCAGAACGTCCATGGGGACATCCATTAAATATTCTTTGGATGTCTGTGTGCTATATGGGCACTCATCTACCTCACCTTCACACGAAGTACTGTATTTCGTAAATATGGATTTTACACGAAAGTGACGAACGTGCCTCTCTTAGTTGCAAGTCGTGTTAGAGCGCTGGATATATTGTTTTATTTGCGGTTTATGAAACGAGGTTACGAATAAATAGTTTTATTTTCATTGTGTGCGTATTTCACTGTGTATAAAGAAGGTTTTGTCCTGTAGCAGAATTTTAAAAAGAATCAAAGAATTGGCACCCCATGAGTGGTTTTCCACTCACCTACTGCTATTTTACACGAAGTAGTATTAAGAAGATGTGATTTTATACGCTTCAGGTATCATCGTCGTAGTTCGTGTCTCAAAGTTGAAACCATAAGAATACGAAGAGTTTCCGTATTTTATATTTAAGGAGCTCATTTCCGTTATTAGTCATTACGGAGTGCCTTTCCGTAAAATAACTCTACATGTCCGTAAAATTTTCCGTAAATCTACATAATTGTCTAAGAGTGCATAAAGTCTGAGACAGAATTGAGAAACCCAGGACAGTCTACAGTGCAAGCTATTTGCCAACCACGACTTGGATATCAGGTTGACTGAACCGTCCAATAGCTTGACTTACAGAAAACTAAATTATGCATGCTTTAAATTATATTAATATTCGTGTTAAGTATACGATATGCCAGTCGGATGTGACGAATATGAACTGCGCACGATTTGAGAATGTGCGAGACCTATTCCAGTAACTCGTTTTATTAAATAAATATTGTGAGTACAACACACATTGCTTTATTCCAGTAATCTCGCCTACATGTGTATTTAAACGTCCCAAACACGCAGAACTAATATGGCGGTTATTTGGCAATTTTGTCAGCTTGCAAGCTGAAGAAAACGCAAAACGCAAAACGCAAATTACAAAAATATGTTATAGATTTTGTAAACAAAACGGGTCACGCGACCATTTTGATAACAGAAAGCGCTCATTGATACAGAGTTTCCGTGCGCCTGTTAAAGTAAAGTGCAGTTACCGGCAGTGATATGTTTGAAAGGTTGACACCATGAACGTGCTGTAATCACTTGCTCCGGCAGCGATAGCGTGTAAGCACAGCTAGCAGGTCGCCTTGGCCCGGTTGTGGCCGGGATAACTCCGGCTGTGGAGGAGGAAGTTGGCACTCCTGCTGGTTTTCCCCTAGTGCCGGCACTCCGTAGAACACGTCCTCTTTTCCCCGTCACGCCAGTTCCTCAATGTCATCTAGGGTCAACACTCGCCCAGTGTGTTGGCTCTCACTGGTACGGCGGCCCTGTCAAGGTCACCTCGACACGTCTCGCTAATTCACTACGTACCTTACCTGCCTGCATTCCGTCTAACGGCGCTTTGACCGGTTTAAAGTTCGAGTTAAAACTGGTGGTCAAATACACAATTACAGAACAAAGTAAAGAGATTTGGGCGGCTCTTAACATCGAGGTCTTGACAGCCGGTGAAGATGAAGCGAGGTTAGTATGGAGCAGGCGCCGGAATTAAAGGGCGGGTGAAACGGGAGATCCCCGAGAAAACCCCCACCGACCAGCGGCATCGTCCGGCACGATTCCCCCATGCGAAAATCTGAAAGCTACCCCGCCAGGAATCGGACCCGGTTCGCCTAGGTGGAAAGTGAGTGGTCTAACCACAACACCACCGCGGCCCCTATAGAATAAACGTAGCTACAACTGAGTGGGGCATAAATGAACGCTTTAAGTTTCGAGCGTATTGACATATATATTCAAGAGAAGCCAGACAGTGGTCGCCTACGTCCATCTTAGTTGAAACAAGTTCTCTTGGTGGTCCCGCTTATTAGCGTGATTGATGTGCGTTACACTGGCCGCTGCTCCATACCGCACGGCGTTCAGTATTGGCTGGCTCTCCACCAATACAATACCGAGATCACAGTCTTCTATCAAGTTATCTTTTATGGTTAACACAAATTACTGTCCGTCATGTTCATTTGCAGAATAATACAACAAATTTGGTATTTCGTTTACGAAAATGTTCGTTGACGAGGTGAAGTATTGACAAAAAATAATGATAAAAAAAACTATGAAGGAAATGAAACTATATTCGTTTTATTTCTGGCTTTAGTTGTTGAGATATTTCCGGGGTTGCTTCGCCAGAGCTGCAGTTGGCCATAGTTCTCGAGGATTAACACCGTATATACAGTATTTATTGAAGTCTGCGTGTGTTTGGGAGTGAACACAGGGAAACTCGGACAGGAAGATCCTAGATAACTGGAGTCCACATCATCATTCCGCTTTATAATTCAGTAGCAAAGTGAGCGGAATACAAGTATATGTGAGTGTGACGTGTCTCGTTGTACCTCCGCTCGCCCGACTCTACCTGCTGGGCTCCGAACCAATCAGGGCTCTGGTAGCTTCACTCAGTGTGGAACAGGAGAATGAGTTCTGTCTGTGGTGGCAGCCAATGAACAAGTGACCTCTGCTCGAGCATGTAGAGGACTGTAGAGTATAACTTGGTGCCGTCTTATATCGCGAGGGTCTCCCTAGATAACTGTTGTTGCCCAACTCTTCTGCAAATGTCTTGCCAAATGAATGCATTTATTTTGCATAAAAATAACTACTTTCGCAATAACTTGTAAACATGTACGGCTCTACATAAACACATCGCTGTGGTAAAACACAAATTTCGTAAAACCAGTTGCATGGGATTGTTTTTTTTTTTTTTTTCCTTTGTTTCTCTATAACGGTTCCCATGAGCTTTTATAGCGTTACGATCAACCACGGATGATTCACATTGATTCTGAGAGTGAAGATACGGTTATAAATGCCCAAGTACAACAGCCACAGTGCGGTTGATCAATTTGCATCACGCAGAGTTCACTAAAAAGTAGTGCACTCACTATCAAAATTGTCAGAACAGTACGCTTTATGTTGCATTTCAAAGAAGAATGCGTATAATTTGTAACGCTGTAAAATATTTTGATTCGTGTACTTATTTTAATGTTAAAAAAAAATCACATAATATGAGTTTAATTTTAATTAAAATCTGAGCATATTTCCATTTTGCGTGAACACGTTTTTTTTTTAAAAGTTGTGTAAGCAATTCGCGAGCTATCGTTAGCGACATGTATATAAGACTGAAATGTCACTACCTCATTTTGGTGTGTCGGAATAACACGTGGGCCCTTGGTAAATGAAAGTGTATTACAACATTGAATAAGAGTACTGGAGAGCTTGAAAGTGTCTGGTGATGCACGACCCTTACCTAATACGTTCACTAGTTATCGCCGACATGTCTGAGATGAAGGTAGCAGCTGGCAGCTCGCTGCGCTGAACGCGACACACAAAGAGTAGGTAAGTATACAGAGGAGGTAAAGTCACAGAGCACTTGACAATACACATGTGAAACAGCCGCTTGTGCCGCGAACTTGAGCCACACGCTCCAGCAAGATGTCGTCACTGGCCAGCGACATGTCGGGACGCCGCTTGCCAATAAGCACGTGGTAACTCACTCAGCAGCCAGCAGCCCAGCACATAGTAGCCAATCAGACGCAGGACCGTTTCCCAGAGGCTTGCGCAGCCAATCAGAGAGCGGGCACGCCCACATCAAAGGAACCGCCACGTGGAACGGAGAGAGAGAGAGAGAGAGAGAGAGAGAGAGAGAGAGAGAGAGAGAGAGATCTCTGTACGGATCCAACATTGAGGTCTGGAGAGTCGATGAGGGTGAAACGAGGTGAGTATGGAGCAGCGCCGGAATGCAAGAGCGGGTGAAACGGGAGATTCCCGTGAAAACCCGCCGACCAGCGGCATCGTCCGGCACGATTCCCACGTGCGAAAATCCGGGAGCGACCCCGCCGGGAATCGAACCTGGTTCGCTTTGGTGGGAGGCGAGTAATCTGACCACTACTCCACCGCAGCCCCGAAATAATGCCACGTAATTTCGCTTCGGTGAAGTTGCCTACTCTGTGACAGGAGTACGGGATAGAGCCTGCGGGCTTTCTGTGACGAGCCAATCAGAGCGTGGCATATCGAGGCGCGAGAATCCTCGCTCAGCCGTGGGCATTTAACAAGCGACGTTATTAAAAAAAAAGAGAGAGGGACCTAATTTCGTGGCAGACGCCAAGTGGCTCCTCGCTATAAACATCCTCCCGAAATTTCTCCAGCTTTTATTTTTGTCTCCAATACAAATCTTGCATGCAGTCCAGTTCATACTTTTAAATTATAAATACTTTGAGTGCAGAATCCGCTCTTAAGACCTCGATGTTACGAGCAGCCCAAGTAGTTCCACTCCGCTCGAGTGCAGAACAGATTTGCAGACATTAAAGACACAGTAGAAACCAGTCACTTATATACATCACATAAGGAATGCCAGTTATGTTGTTCTCTGTATCTCTACTCGCCACAGTCCTACTGATACACACTACACTACATTACACTACACTAAACTACATTGCACGGCACTACACTACACTACACTACACTGCACTACATTACATTACACTACACTACATTGCACTATACTACACTACATTGCACTACACTACATTACACTACACTACATTACACTACACTACACTGCATTACACCACACCACACCACACCGCACTGTACTACGTTCATTGCTGGCTGGCCATCAGCCAAGTAGATGGCAATGCTCCAATGAAATGTTATTTTCTATATAACGTAGTATGCAATCCACCCGTGTTCATTTGAGCGATGTAAACTGTGATTGCCTCCGACGTGTTCTGATCCCTCTCAGTCGCGCGGGCGGGTCCATGATGGAGGACGTGTTGCACGTGAAGGATATTTATAGTCTGCATTGTACACAACAAGGAACCAGTTGCCGGTGTTGTGAGCGTTTCCCTTGTGGCAGATGTGGCTCGTGTTGTTCATTGCTTACTACTCCTGGACCAATAATGAAGGAGGGGGGGAGGGGATATATCAGCCGTATCACGTGGAACGCAGTTAAGAGGACAAGAATACCGCCCGCCTTGGAGAAGGATCAAGGACACCATGAAGTAGCCGCCCAGGGTGCCAACTCCGGCCGCACACGCCAGCAATATGACGTCAGAGTTATCAGCAACATGGCGAAACTCCATTCGCCGACCACCGTCTATCAGGTTGGCAGATATTCGGCAAGCAAAAACCAGAACATGCTTTGTAGACATTGTTGTTTATATACCTTTAATTACCGTAATGAATTTCCTATACACTCTTAACAGACACGCAATAAATGAACCAGACTGAGAAATTGATGCATCTACTGAATAGAACCAAAAATATTACATAAATATTCCATATACTAGTTGTTTGAAAAATAATATTAAGTTTTCATTTTGCTTGCAAATGCGTTATTTTATAACAATCACTACATGTTTCGTTATAATTGAAGAATGTAAACAATTTGTGTTTCAATAATTACCTGAATTTCTCTTTCGTTCATCTCTCCATTTGACGTAACATAAATTTCATATTTTGAGATTTTAAACATATCCAATGTAATTTAGTTATATGCATTATAATGCGCATTTCTTCAAAGGATTCTACCATAAACACATTTTTTTATTTGATTATTTTTGTCAATCTGTTCTATTAATAAAATAAAAAATAAACTAAACATTTAGCGCACTTTTAGACACGAGAAGAGTAAGTGGAACAAACCGTACAAAAACTGAACTGTTCCTGGAGACAGTGATCTGGCAAACCGTACCGCCTAACGACTTCCTCTTCAGCCAGTAGTCCGTCAATTAGNCATGCAGTAGCCTATTATACACAAAGCCCGTTTCCAGAGCCTCGTGCGGCCAATCAGAGAACTGGAACCCCTGCAACAAAGGAACAGCCGATCTGATGCACTTTTGTATTCGGTTACCTGGCGTGGGGTGGAGCCAAGGAGGCTGTGTGTAGTGAGGCGAGGTCTTTTGCGGGGCGGGGGTGAAGCCAGTTCGTCAGAGTTTTACTTCACTTCGTTATTTACATTCCCTTTGTTTAACAACATTTACACCTAACGTGCCATAGAACCCTGCAACACACCGTATACGTATTTCGCATTTCTTATCCGTTCTTTTTATGTTTCCATGTTATAATTAACTACTCTATCTTGTTTCCTTCTCCGTTTCCTGAGTTATGCTATTTCTTACTTTATCTCGGGGTTTTCGTTATTTTTCCCAATTCGTCACTAAATTTGTTATTTTGTTTGTTTCACTACCGTTTGAGTATGTTTTTTTTTTCTGTAACTCCATTTCAACAGAAGAGCTAATTTTGTTGCTGGCATGTTGACTTTGTTCATTTATTCCTGTATTGTGTTTGCAGTCATGCTGTATATGTTTTCATGTTATCGTAATAAAACACTTCGTTGCTTATAAAAAAAGTCTTAAATTTTTATTGGAACAGAGAAGTAAACACATTTTTTTTGTAGCGAGCGAAAAGCATCTCTGTTAAAAATACTTTAAAAATTACTAAAACTTTTTTTATTCTACGTTATAAGATTCCACTACTAGTTGTCCTAAACACGTTTGTCGAGGACCAGTATCACGGTTGGATGATTTCAACTCGCACGCGTCTTGGGTGTCTGCCAGCCAATCACGGGCTTCCAATGTCGGGGTAACTTTATCTCATTGGCCAGTCGAGTAGGAAATGTTTTCACACACAGGTACGCAGCCAATATCCGCAGGAAATGTGCAAACCTGGATGAGAAGTTGGAATCTAGTCTGTGCTTGCATGTTTTCGCGTAAAACAGGCGGCAATACAGTTATATAATGTACTCTTAACGTTACAGGACATTTCTAAACCTCTCATTTAGCTTCTATATTAAATTCCGTTCCTTTCTCTACATTTCATAAGTTTTCATATCACATCTATCTCTCCAAATAAAAAACTTAAGAGCATCTTACTTTTTACGCTGCAACTTTTTCTAGGAATTTTGCGTATACTTTTAGTAAATATTTCTTTCTTAAATTGTTTTATATTATTAAAATGTATCCAGTCCGTGGTGGCAAGGAAGAAACCGTTATTCAATCCCCAACACATATGGGACAGTTTGAATGAGCAGTTTCGGAGAAATTACGTGATAAGTTTAGTGGTTTTTCGCGTACTTGGGCGTTCTTCCAGTACTAAAGTTTGCTCCGAGAGCGCTCTCTCGTGCTCTCGCTCTCGCGGCAACGTCCTTAACGGCGTTCGACCCCAAAAAATTAATAATTTTATTTTTGTACCAAACATTGTTAATCTTGTACACATTATACGTGATTACATTTTCCCCGAATAAAATTTTTTTTTACTTTATATTTTTTGTGTAATTTGATGTCAAATTCAATTTTTTTATTTTTTCCTGCAGCCATAATGACACATACAAAGTTGTACAAATGAAAAAATTTACAAATAAACTAATGCCATGGGCTACCGTGTGACATATATGTACGTAATCACCAAATAAGAGTTCACACATTAAAAAAAAAAAGTTAAAAATATGCAAAAAAAAAATTTCTTTAACAATTATTTTCATATATGTGGCTTGTTATTTGGTGANTACAAATAAACTAATGCCATGGGCTACCGTGTGACATATATGTACGTAATCACCAAATAAGAGTTCACACATTTAAAAAAAAGTTAAAAATATGCAAAAAAAAAATTTCTTTAACAATTATTTTCATATATGTGGCTTGTTATTTGGTGATGATTTAAATGTTACGCAGTAGCCCATGCCATTAGTTTACTTTGAAAATGTTTTCATTTGTACAACTTAGTTAGTATTTGTTATTATGGCTGCTTCAAAAAAAAAATTTTTGTATTTCACATCAAATTATTCAAACAATTCCAAACTGCCAGTATGTAAACAAAATTCTAATGAAAAATCTTCCGTTACTATATATTTATCTAATGCAAATGATATATTTTTGCATCACAATATGTAAACATGGTTTTCTGGTAAGTTTGTGACACCCAGCTTCATTTCCTAGAAAACTGGGTAAATCCGCGCCAGCCGTATTTTCCACGTGGCGTGGAAAGCTAGTGGACTGTAGTGGAAGGCCGGAGTTGTTATTTAAAACTGCTATTATTCCACAGCTTTCCACGCTCCAGCGGCTAGTGTCTTGTGGAACCAGTTCGCTAGACTTACTGTACTGGCTGGACGTTTCCGATAGCAAACCGGTATTTCCACTCCGCGATGCGATTCCAACCACTTTGTGGGTGGGGAGGGGTAGAGAAACTGGTATAGGACTTCCGATCGCTTATATGTTTGTAGTAGTTA
Source organism: Clitarchus hookeri (assembly GCA_002778355.1). Lineage (NCBI taxonomy): Eukaryota > Metazoa > Arthropoda > Insecta > Phasmatodea > Phasmatidae > Clitarchus > Clitarchus hookeri. The sequence continues at coordinate 337,842 of NQII01000120.1, read as the reverse complement.
CAGCAATCCTCCTTGTAGCTGCGCTAGTTGCCAGCTAAGACGGCCATCTTTGTTGTTTTGTGCGCCTAGCGTATGTTCGTTGAGGTTATGTGAGCCCGTGGGTACAACTTGGCCTGGGATACTGAATAATTTCAATGCTCCTTATTTGTGGGCGAGTAAATGCGCCCCCTTAATGTGTTATGGGGTTTCCGGGGGGCCCTAAAATTGCAGTGTCCTTGTCACGTGTTTTATATTAAAGATTATACGTATATGTTGTGTGATTGTGTTGTAATGTGAGCACTCGTAAGCGTGCCACGGTGTTCTTCCCAGAATGCACCAGCACCAGTAACTCGGCCCACTCCTCACATATGTTGCAAGTGTTCCAACAACAAACGGTTGAGTAATCGTCACAGCAAGTTACGTGCCTGTTTTCAGTGATAAGACGGGGCTATTATAAAAATAAAGTAAATATTGGTGAGCTGTGTTTGCCAAAGTGAATCCCGTCTGTGGTCTACGGAGTAAGAAGACGGGAACGTCGATCCTTTTCATCGAACTACTAGAGTCTGCAATTGCGACACAGCCTGGCCATTACCTAACTTATGATGTTTGTTTTCTTTTCTCTTCTCTACTCTGAAAGTTCTGAGAACACGATCTTGCCTTACCATATAAACTATTATCCTTGGTAAATCCCATTTTTAATCAGGTGAATATTTCAGTATGGAAAGTTAGCCGCTCATCTGAAGGAAATGTTCACGATACCGGAAATTGGTACGTATTGATAGTACTATTTATAACTAAAGCATGGTCGCAGTGGTATATGCCATACACAAGCTAATAAGATACAAGACAGAGAGGAGGGAAGTGAAAACTAGGAGAATGTGGGGTAAAATACATTTTAAAAAAATACAAGGAAATCATTAAAGATGTAATAAAAAGGCCACAAAACTCCACAAATGACCCCAGACTGTGATTTCACACAAAAATCAGTGTAACTCAGCTTCTCATAGTGCTAACAATAGTGTGAGTGTCTGTGAGTGCATGTGTGTAAGAATACGTGCGTGCGCGTGTGTGTGTTACATTGATTAACTCCTTCGTGGTTTTTTTTACCAAACTCGTACGAGAAAATGTATGCAACGATCCGGGAAAACAACATGAAGCAGTTTACTTGGCGAGGCCTCACGTGCTCTCTATTGCTCGTGCTTCAGGAAGTAGAGTTTTAGTTATAGTTTATTGCATCCAGTAGATCTGTTAAAAGTACAATAACGTACAGAGATATACATATAACAAGACAATTGCACATGGTACATTGTTAACACACTGAAACATGGCAATAGAACATAGAATTAAAACTTCTTCTTCTATATCGTCCAACAACACCACGACCTGTGAAAACCAAGAGCAAAAATAACGCTGGCATACAATTAGCTTGCTGTTCACATGCCCCACACCCAGCATATGGCATTGGGATAGGTACGGGAAAGTAACAACTGAAGAGCAAAAAAAAAACTGGTATAGGCGTGCGTATGCCAATAACAGAGGTACGGAACCAATCAGAGTAACGCGATGGGGTTGGCCGCTAGATCGGTTACTGCTGCTACAATGACAGGTTATCAAGATTTAAGTGAGTTTGAAAGAGGTGTTATAGTCGGCGCACGAGAGATGGGACATGGCATCTCCGAGGTAGCGATAACATTTGGACGTTCGCGTACGACCGTTTCACGAGTGTACCGTGAATATCGGGAATCCGGTAAAACATCGCATCTTCGACATCGCTGCGGCCGGGAAAAGATCGTGAAAGAACGGGACAAACGACGACTGACGATAATCATTAAACGTGACAGACGTGCAACCCTTTCTCAAATTGGCGCAGATTGGATTTGTGAACTGCCCTGCAGGATTCGTGGTGTGAACTGCCTCCTGCATACCTTCAGACATTAGTCGAGTCCATGCCACGTCGTCTTGCGGCACTTCTGCGTGCTCGGGGGGCCCTACACGATATTAGGTAGGTGTACCAGTTTTTGTGGCTCTTCAGTGTATTTGGATATATGTAGTAATCAATGTATTTGTTTTTTCTCACATATATATTCACCGATAGAATAAAATTATGTACACATTAAAAAAAAATTTAGTTTCTTCTTAAAAATGTTTGAATTTGAAAAACATAGTTTTTGCAGATATTGGGGTAAGTTCTTAAAAAGCTGACTTGATGAGTAAGGAGTCCCTTTCTGAAGTTTTTTTAAGTTAACAAGAGGTAAGTGTATGAGTTCCTTGTTTCTCGTGTTACGGTTATGAAAATATTAATTTTTTTAAATGTTATTATGGTTTTTTGATATAAACATAACTGAAGAGTATGAATACTCACACGATAGTAGTAAAATTCTGGCTCCCTTGAACAAAGACCTTTACAAATCTGAAGGGGGGTTTTTTTGCCAAATTATCCTTAAAGCTCTTTTTTCGTCCAAAGCTTTTTTGACGTGACAACGNATTCCAGTAGTCTCTCTACTAAGAATTGCCACAATATTGCGCAGAGCAAAACAGGCGGAACTGAGTTGTGGCAAAATTTGCTCAATATGAGATTGCCAGTTTAAGCGACTATCTATACGTAGTCCAAGGATTTTGGTATATTCTGCTTCACTGACGTCCTCCACTATAGCGAACAATTAATTATGTTTGCTTGCTATTGAATGAAATGTGTATTTTCAAGGCTAAGGCTTAATTTTTTGGCTTTAAACCATACATATAATTTACTGAATGGGGTATGAATAATTGACCTAGTTCTTCCTTCGACCTGCCAGAGACTAATATACTGGCGTCATATGCAAAAAGAATTGGAATTGCACTTGGATTAAGGCAGCTAGGCAAGTCATTTATTCAAACAAGGAACAGCAAAGGCCCAAGTATTTAGCATTGGGGAACACTGTGCTTTTTTTTCCTGGTTTGGAATGTGCAGCGATTGAGTGGTCTTTAATACTAACGTGTTGCTGTCTGTTAGATAGATACGAACAGTGGCACAGATTTCGCATGGAATACGTAACTATGTTGTGGCTGTGGTTTAGGTTATGGAGGCGGGCGGGAACAGGAAGCTGGCGAGAACAGTGAGGTAGTGGAATGTGTCGGGGGAATAGTGGTCTATGGTGAAAGAGGTTGGGCGATTTAGAAAAGGGAAAGAGAAGAAGTGCTTGCCATCTGGTGATAGCCCAGTTTCGAGCTGGAAAACTATTATTCAAATAAAGGGCAAGGGTGGTATTGCAAAATGACTTTCTGCAGTAGTCAACTCTTTTTTTTTTAAAGCAATAGTGATGTTATTGTACTCGCGTATGTTTGTGGCGGTTAAAACTCGTTGGCAGTGAGAAGTAAGTAGTGCATATGATGACGTTTGTCTGGGAACTGACAGCGAAACATAGTCTGGCAGGTAAGCTAGGAAATGTGGTGATCTGCAGTAATGTGGAAGGCTGTGACGTACATCAGGGCCTCATCTTGCCTCACTTATCAGAACATAGTTATTGCTCCATGTAATTATGGGCATTACGAACTGGTTCAACTTCAACAAACTAACCTCGAACAGTACCAACTCGAGCTCATGTACCCTAACTGACAGGAAATAATATAATCATGTCCAGGACAGATGTGAGAAAAGTTTTAGAAGTATACGCTGATGAACATCTAAATTAGAAAATGTGCTTTGCCGTAAAAACAGTATTGACGAAATGTATTAGTCTTCAGTGTATGAAAGGTTTTACCATGATAATGTAGATTGTTATGTATCATGTATTATTTTTCGGGGTAACACCACCAATGACAAGGATTTTCAGATAACGAAAAGAATGATGCTAAGAATTATGACTAACAGTAGCAATAAAACATCATGCAAAAACGTTTTAGAAAACTTGTCATTATAACTTTTTCAAGTCTGTATATATTTACGAAATTGTATTCTTTGCTTATGAATGCACATTTTAGAGGACAACTGCAAAATCCTGATATTCATATGTATTTATCGCAGAACAATTATAAATTATACTTAATGTTTCATAATACATCAAATTTCTCAAAACGTCCTCTCTACTATTCCATTAAGTTATACAACACATTGCCATCTAATATAGAAATCATTAAATTATTAAACATATTGAAACAAAATGTAAAATGTATTTTACTTAATGGATTACTGTTTTTGTCAATGATTTTCAGTATACAAAATCAATGTACTGCAACTTTATCTTGGGAAATACATGAAACACACAAGCAGAATTTACAATTTGAATTAAGATGATAAAGTTTTATGTTATACAAACATGAGTAATTTACCACTGCATGTTGATAATACTGTTAAATCCTTTAAACAAAGGTAGCACAGAAACCATTTGATTGTATGTAACATTGCGTTTAGTCTATTTGCAGTTTATTCACGCTTTTTGGATCAAACCTTTGAAAAATAATCCCATATAATATGACATGTTTCTTTACTAAATATGGCAAGTATCACAGGTGTTTTATAATTATGTTAACATAAAAGTGCCTTATTGTTAGGTAAATTGAACTTGTTATTTATATTTGTCTATAAAATATATTGTTTCAATTATAATTGATATTAATAAAAAGAGAGAGATAATAGTTGTGTTGGTAGTACCTAGTAATAAATAGTTCTTATACACAATATTATTACACTGAGCATGCACGAATGCGGCGTGACAATTCCTTTGGTGTAATTGTATAGACTCTATTAAACTTTGTTTGCATGAGGCGGAGGAATATCCTGGAAGTAGTACTTTATCAGGGCTTCAGAAATGTTGGAAGTAACCACGAATGAACTATATGCATTATCTACTGTAATGTTGAATTTTTACTGTAAGCGATTTGATGTTCTTCCAACTGTAATGGTTTTGCACCAGTTATGAATTGTTTGTATTTGGGTTTGTTATAATCGTTGAACAATGTTTGTAAATGTGAGTTTTTATCATTTACTTATTTAAAATAGAATTCCAACACTACATGCACATCGCACAAATGTGTAGTCACATGGAACAATGAAGGAATTGAAGTGATTTGAATTGTTATGTTTTTGTTAACCTGTATTATTTTGCTAACAGGCTAAATTGTTTTCTATTAATATTGTTGTAAGATTGAGTTTAAAAGCACAAAAGTAAATTGCATATTTCAAAATAAAGTTACCTTCCTTCAGAACCCCTGTCTCTTCGTTTCTTAGGTATTTATGTGGAATGCCTGTATTTTAAGCATATTAAGGTATGTAAATTTCTAGGGTTATATCAGCTAAGTGTAAAATTGAACAATCAAATTGTATTTTTAAATTTACGTTTATACGTGACAGTTTCACAAAGTTATTTCCGAATAATTGTAAGGTTTGCATATAGCCTACCTTAAAATCACATGATTGATAGTCGTATTTAGGCATGGGCACTGTAATTTCTTGTTGAATCATGTGTGTACAGTGCTCATCATGTTAACTAATAATGCAACATCACGCCTTTCGCATTTCAGAGATTACAGATTCAATCACTGTTCCAAGTAAGAGAGATTTGTGCGGTCCACCTGATCTGTATGAACACATAATGTGCAGGCGAGTGTGATATTACCAGTTTTATATAAATGTTATAAGATTTGAATATGCTTGCTGTGTTGTGGTAAGCAGCAAAATATTGTTTATGGGTTGTGTTAATTTTTTTTTTTTAATCTTGGATACCATTTCCACAACAAATTCTTTGAAGTATTTTCTGTTTTTTACCCACATCGTGCATTTTATTTACTCCATACTAGTCGGTTGTTTACACAAACCAGAATCAAGTACTTTGTAATGACACCCAGCTATATTGTAAGAGATCGCAGTGAACATTCAATATTATATACACTAATAACACGTTGAAAGTACAAGGAAAGCATTGCGTTATAAGTATATGTAACTGTCATTTCTCATGTCGTTCTAATGTAATAAGTGCTGGGACTGTCATTCGTGTTTACTTGGTAACACATACTGTATTTTTGATTGTGTTCGTGAAATAAATATTAACTGCAGTAATTTGCCATGGTTTAAATCTACAAATAATCGCACGCGCAATATAACACGATTTATTTAAAATCCAAAGTAGATTAAACACGCCTGCGCGTAAACAAAAAAAAAGTTATTTGTGGGGGGAGGGGGGGGGGCTGCTGTGCGCATGCGCAGGTTTGTTGTTTCCAATTCTCGCCACGTAAATATTGTCGCCGCGTCGTTCTCACCGAGTCGGGAGTTAAAAATAAGCGACACAAGTTATGCAGGTAGAGCTCACTAAAACAAACACACAAATAACACACGAAATGCAACACATTGTTTATTTACAACGTCGCCGCTAAATGCCTTTTTACAGCAATGTTTATAATAATTGCTCAAAATTGCTACCACCGACAGTAATGCAAGCTTGGTAGCGTCGGTGGAGTGATTGGCGAACAGATTCACGCACGCCACCATTGTCAGCCAATCACGCAATATGTAGAGGTCGCCAAGCATGCGTGACTGTTGGTGGATGCATTTCCAGCAACTGTTTTAACATTTTCTGTACGGAATCACTCGTTAAGTATGCTGCTAATGAACATTTTATGTTTCCGTTAATCTGTTATGTTTTTGTGTTTGTGCCTCAACGCGTCACTCCCGCCCATATATTCCTATACAGTAATTGTTTGGCTTAGTGAGTTCTACCACCCCTCAATGTTTGTCCCATTATTTTAGAATCAACCTGTATGCTTGAGTTTCGTCTGTTTCCGTAGGAGTAGATGCTCGTTAACTCCAACCTTGCGAATTGCGACTTGCGTCTTGCGTCTTCCTTGCGGGGATTGGTAGGTGTAATTATACGCCTGTCACCACTGATTTGTGTGAGGAACCCAGTTGACGCGGGTTAAGGCAATCACCTTAAATGTGTGTGGTAAGAGTAAAACAGATCATTAACAGTAGAAGTCGAGATCTTACGAAGAAATTTCCTGTAGGAATTTCCACAGCCCTACAGCGTCGCTTCTGCGAACATGATCGGCGTTGTTTTTAAGAAGCGCGCAGATATCGGCAGTGGTTTATCCCACATAACCCACGACTAATTTCATATTAATCGGTAGTATAATTATTGGTTGTTCGCGGTAAACATAGCGCACTACTTGTATGCACATAGTGTATTCTTCCGCCATATATCAAATTAACAACTTCATAGACCTGATCACTATTCACGTGTCAGTTAAGTGAAACTTTAAAATTACCATACAAGCAAATATTTTACAAATTTACTAATTCTTACACTTTTATGTATTAAAAACAAAAACGAAATAAATAATGTCAGTATTGACAAATGTCTGGCAAACACTTATAATAGAACGTACAAACATGGAACTCTTCCCCTTCGTCGTCACCAAGTTCACTGGACGTGTGCAGGTGGGGGAAGTGACTTTGCTGAACAACATTTGACTGAAACATATACAAGACTCTGCTCCACTGGCTGACGGCCAGCCGGTAGGTACTCAGCACGCCGAGGGCCTCCGTATTGGGGCCTCGTCCACGCCCTCTCGGGTTATAACACGTTTGAAAAGTGCTTAAATGACAGTGTGAACAGCCTTTAAGTATGAACTGGGAAATTTCGCGGATTCATTCTCGAACAAGCTATATTCCAAACACATGTACATTCCTGTCATGTTTGCAATCGGATCACAGTTTATTAGACACGCTCAGGTGAACTCTGAGCCAGTAACAGACCTGGAAGGAAAGAAGCACCGAATCCCGTGCCACCTGGCCTGAGGTAACTGGCTCCACGTCAGGGCAGCAGCCAATCAACAGAGAGCTGAGGCTCGACAATACATAGCGCAGTGGAGTCTAACCTACAGGTCGTTTAAAACGCGAAGTTTTCCTCTCCCCAGCTATAAGCTGTGTTTCCCGCTGTGCGTCATTGCTCTTGGAGTGTACCTCGGGTTGCAGTTGTACGAACATTTATCTGCCCTTGAAAAGAAATCCCGAACCGATACGAGGCCGCGGTGGTGCAGTAGTTAGACTATCGTCTCCCGTCAAGGCGAACAGGTTTGACTCTCGGTGGTGTCACCCGGGTTTTCGCAAATCGTGCCGGACGATGCCGCTGGGTCGGCAGGTTTTCTCGGGGATCTCTCGTTTCCCACGCCTTTGCATTCCGTCGCTGCTTCATACTCACCTCGTTTCACCCTCATGGGCTCTCACGAACATCGTACTGATGAATGTTTGTATGGCTATGCTGAGTAGGGATATGTAAATGTGGCGAGTTGACGGATGTGTAGGCTGGACTGCCTGCAAGGGGGGCTGTGTAGACGCCAGACGGTGGCGGCACCTGGCGGGGCTGGGGCAGGATACGGCAGAAGTGAAAGTAGGAAAGTCGCCATTCCACGGCAAGTGGTGGAGTGTCCGGATGTCTCAGGAAAGTGAGCCGCTGACGTAACTCTCACTGAGTGACGACCTACATACTGCGGCGCCGAGTAACCCACGAGGCTCGGCCCAGCTGCTCCAAGGCCGTTCTGCTGCACTCTGTGCATGCACTATGATATGCATAGCAAGGCCACATTGTATCTGTTCGTGTATGCCTTTGTCGACTGTCCTCTTTGAAAGTTACATTTTGGCGCGGAGCTTTTAATTTTGATCTTTATTTGTTTACGGCTTATCAATTTTCAAAAAATACGTATAATAGACAAATTACTGCATTTAGCAGTATACCAAGGTGGACCCCCTAAAAATGCTTTACATACGTTAGTGAAACTTGTTTCACAAACTGTATATACAAAGTGATAAAATGTTATACAAAACTAAAATTGTTAAAAAAAAATTATATTTACACCCTTTTTTTAAGCAACTGAACGTAATTTAAAGCTTAAAGAAAACATATAAAAATTTCGCTGTATTCGTGCTGTGAACTGAGGTATAATAGTATTAGCAAACCTACAGCATTTGTTTTTTTCATTTCGACGATCCAGTTAATGTATTTGCAAAAATGTTTTTCTTTCTTTTATAAATTCGGTTTTGAACCAGATCAACGGAAATAGACATTTTGTGATTTTTTTCAATTTTTGCTTTTTATTAAAAAATGTGAAGAAATGTGTGTAATTATTATTTTAGGGTTTAAATTTTGCATAACATTTACTGTTTATGTATTTCCATTTTGTAAAACAAACTTCAGTAATGTGTCTCAAGTATTTTTATTTTGGCTCTCTTCGGTATATTGCAAAATGTAGTAATTTGTCTATTATACACATTTTTGGAAAAATTCATTGTCCGTAAAAAAAATGATAATAATAAAAACCATGGGCCAAAATGCAACTTTCAAAGAGGCCAATTAATTAAAAAAGTTCATGAACAGATACAATTAGTGTTACGTGGATGGAAGTCCTTTATTCTAAAAGTATGGACGACATCCCTATATTTTTGGTTGCTACGTATAGTGTCCACGTATGTTACATTTCTGCGATGTGAGGGGTAGCGATGGCGTAGTGGCCAGGGCGCTCGCCTCCCACCACGGCGATCCGGATTCGATCCCCGGCGGGTTCACTCTCGGATTTTCGCAGATGGGAATCGTGCTGGACGATGCCGATTGCCGGCGGTTTTTCTCGGGGTACTCCCGTTTCCCCCGCCCTTGCATTCCAGCGCCTCTCCATTCTAGGGCCTCACTTCTGCCATGCCCGGGGATGACGGTCACCTACGGGTCCCAGTTGGGAAGACCGTCACTCGGAGGGTGTTGCCTTGCCCTGGGTGCCCTCCCCACACGCCATTATTATTATTATTATTATCTGCGATGTGAAACCAAACCCCAGCGCAATGACAGTACAAACAAATACTGTTAATTTTGTAACACAGATCAACACTTTCAACACTCGACGAAATTAACGTAGCGAAATTACAGCTTGTAACATGCTAGATGTAAAATATCTAAACAAATTTGAGAAGAGGTGAGCATGACTTTGGTCGTTGCAGTGAGCTGGGGCCGCGGTGGTGTGGTAGTCAGACTACTCGCCTCCCACCAAGGTGAACTGGGTTCTATTTCCGGCGGGTCGCAGGATAAGTGCCGGACAATGCTGCTGGTCGGCGGGTTTTCTCGGGGGTATCCCGTTTCCACAGCCCTTCATTCCGGCGCTGCTCCATACTAACCTCGTTCGGCCCTCCAGACCTCAATCTCTTCACTCACTAGTCTAGCCACTTGCACCACGGTGGCTCCCCACAGCAAGGACATTTGGAGGGCTTCGGCAGGTGATGGCGTGTGACTCGCCATCACTTGATTACTAGGAAGTCGCGTGCGAGTGTTGACAAGTTGCAGCAGTGAGTAAAGTTTTCTGGAACTTGGTCCGTAACTCACGGAAATGCGATCTGTGATAGCGAAACGCGTTACTGTTCTCCGTGTTTTAAACTTACACCGCAGCGATCGAACTCCATAAATATATCCTGCGTGTGTCCTTTATTTATTTAATTTTTTTTAATTGATTTTAATTAAATAACTTTAATATTCTTTAAAAAATGCTAAAACTTATAAATTCTTAGGAAATGTCAAAACAGTAAAATATCTCGGTGAGAACAAAGTAGATTTCAGCGCTGACCAAGAAATTCTACTTTTGCCCACCGCTGCGCTCTGAATACACAGACATGTGATAGGCCGGTCGATCGCACCGCCGAAAGATTCAAAGGTCTTTTGCAAGTGATGATGAGCTAAGTCTTTACTATAATGTAATCTTCTTTGCCTTACTATCGCCTGATGTAGTCATAACAAATTGCAATGGCACTGTAGCGGTTTATAANAGACCGCAATTTCAAATTGCTGCCTGGAATCGGCGGTGGAATAGAAAATGTATTCGGATATATACGATTAAGGACGCATTTACTCTCCATTTAATACATCATAGCATTATGTGGAAAATATGGAAGTTAATATTTTACGCAAACATACTTTGTTTATGCCACAGTCAGTGACATCTGTTTGTGACTTCTAAGTGTTTCTTTTGGCGGAGTCAATACAAAAATACATTTCTAACTAGCCTACTTTATCCAGGACAAACTTTGTTTTGCAAAAGAACTTCTCATTATTTTTAAATTTGACCACGCAAGTTATTTAGGTTGCAATTACTGAAGGGAAATGCAGTTAGACCCTGCGTCACAGGTAATACAAATGTTATGGAAATCTCTTCGTCGTTTTCTAATGTAAACAAAGGTTCATAAATATTGCAGCTCTACACGAATACCCCAGTGTTAAATATTAAAAATTAGTGTCCAGGTATGTTTGGTTACTATTGCCTTTACGAGAACGTGTAGTCATGGCCGTGGTTTCAATCGATTTGTGACGTCGCTACGACGAATCGTCGAGAAAGTTGGCCGACTTCCACGTCTTCGCCATTAACTGTTGACGGCATCCAATCAGGATTCAAGACACCGCCACAGGTGAAATCAATAAGTTTCCTCGCTGAGTGGTAGAACGGGCCACTATGACCGCCCGCTATCATTCCTCCTCTGCACGATGTCCGTGTTCATTGAAAAGGTGAAAATAGCATTTGGAAATAATTTAGCTATAGACTATTCGCGTTTTATTCACACTTTTTAAAATCAAACCTTTGAAAATCATCCCATGTATGACACAAGTTCTGTGGTTTCCTAAATATGTCGTGTATCACACATCACAGGGTTTTGTACTTGTATTTACATACAAATGCCTTATTTTTAGTTAAATTGAACTTTTACTTGTAATTCATGTATACAATATAATGTTCCATTTATAACTAACACGGGGGGAGATAATAGGCGTGTTGGTAATGCCTAGTAAGAAATGTTTCTTATGCATAATATTATTAAACTGAGTGCGCGCGAATGCGGTGCGTTGTCCCTATAGTGTAATTATCTCGGCTCTTGTTAATCTTTGTTTGCATGAGGCGGAGGAATTTTCTGGAAGTAGAACTTTAGCAGGGCTTTAGAAAAGTTGGAAGTAATGGACTACAACTTGCAATCTAATGGGGACCCTCTTTCTCTAAAACGAATCATTGTCGTCAAACAAACCCAGTAAATAGTTTCACATCTTACCCACCTAAGTGAGACCGCGGTGTTGTAGTCAGAATTATCACCTTCCGGGTTCGATTCCCTACGGAGTCATCTGGATTTCAGCATGTGGGAATCGTGCCGGACCATGGCGGGTTTTCTCGGGGATCTCTCGTTTCCCCCACCCTTGCATTCCGGCGTACTCACCTCGTTTCACCCTCATCGGCTCTCGAGACCTCGTTGTTGACTCCTACAGCCGCAATGTCCTCTATGTGGGTCGCTGCACCGGAAGTGGCCTTGCACTGTACATAACAGGAAGCAGTGTCATTAGGACAGTCCGTCATGTGTGGAAGACACCGCACACTGTCGAGTCCACTTCCCGTGGTGTCTGTCACCCCTGCTGTCAGTAACAGAAGCACAGGCGACTCTGTATTGGTCCCGATGGCAGAGCGTTACAACATAGAGGACATGTGTAAGTAGAGTACTCGTCCGGCTGCGCAGTACATCAGGCGAGTGGCGAGTCACTTGGACTGTGGGTGGAAAGCACGTCAATACATTGCTTCCAAACAACAAATCCGCTTTATGATCTTCTTCTTCACTTCATGCTTTAGGCATTTGCCTATTGCGTTACTCATTCCTTCCTCGGTCTTCCCGGACCTATTCGGTCTTCTGGTTTATATTTCATTATTTTAAGCGGTAATCTCTGAATATTCATTCTATTAATATGATCTCTCCATTTTGTTTTGTTTTCTTGAATTTTTTCTCTTAAACTGAAAATGTTCAGTTCTTCTCTTATTTCTTCATTTCTTAGTTTATCTGATCTACTACATCCTTTATGTTTCGAAAATAATTACAGTTCACTTTATTTATTTAGCCTACATTACTATTAGTGTTTCCTCGCGAAATTAATTAAATTGCAGAGTTCAGAACTTAAAAAACTAGCATTGATCTCAAAACTCGAACTTTCAAGACATTTTCTTAAAACATTTACGGCAAAATTCGCAATCGTTTTATAACAAAGAAGATGTTAAGAAAAATTAATAACTTACCTCATTTATAACACGTTCGTTACCTGGTTATTTATCGAGTATTGATGCAGAGAGTTTTAAATGGAATCGCAGGCAAAGAGAAGTGGGCATTATTATTACTTAAATAAAGTTTTAACAGTACTGAATCGTTCAAAAGTTAACAGAATACTGCCGCAATTTGTAAAACTGAAAGCATAATTTGGAGAATAGCTATCAATGCACGTGTTGCAACAGTCATAAAGGGAACAACAAACTTTGCCTAAAGATATTGTGATAATAAAGCAATTTCTGCTGATAGCTTTGAAATACCTGAACGTATACAACGGAACAGAATACTAGTAATTAAGTCTCTAATCCATTTGAACATAAATCACCAAATGTCAAAATGGTATCTAACCCCACTCGCCATCATATGTACGTACTTACTAGATTAGTCAAGCCTGAGAAAAACATTTCCACATTTCCTCGAGTATAAAATGAATGGCCAAAAAAATGGAAACAAAGTCGCATGCAAATGAATCCAAGAACTGAATGCAGCCTACTTATTTTACGCATTTTAAGAATTGTCTGTACGAGATGCTTGACTACGCCACAATTTCCCTGATTCTTTGAAGTTCTTCTCACTCTGTCATTTTATCGGCTCTTGACTTATTCCAAAACATATTTTTTAATGAATCACCAAGAAAACTCTGCACGTCTCAAAATGGCTGAGTTAGTCTGCAGCAGCAAATTATTAAATTATATACAATTATTTAATGAAAATGAGAGATTTTATTTACTTGAAACATCATGGCAGTAACATAATTGAACCAAACTTATAAAAATTAAATTGCTTAAAATGTAGCATGAATTTGAATTTTTGAAATCACACTTTCAATCCATAACTATGCAAAATTCTTACATCATAATATGGTACTGTAACCTTGCAAACTTGTCCCCCCGAGCCAGAAAAATGAAAAAATATCCTATTAACTAAGTTTTAACAGATCAGCCCTCTATTTGCAATGTACAAACCTTCCCAACAAGATTTTCTTTTAATCGCAGGAATGAATATATAGCACGCTTCACTTAACTTAAATCTGAACCAAACGAAACATTTCAAGTGAATCATTGCGAATGGCATAAACCTATATTCCATGCCAAGTGCATGGCAGTTCAAAAGAAGTTTTCAAATGTAGTGTCCTGGTTTGTATTTTAGCATGGCTGTATGATGATACTTGTTCACTTTAAAATAATTTTCCAAAACAAAATTCAATTAAAATAGTATTGCAACTAGGCCTTAGCAACACACCTATTTTCTCCCTGGTTTTATTAACATTAATTGTAAAAGAAAAATTATAATTTATACATAAAATATAAGTAGAAATTCAATTGAACCAAAAATAAGATACTTTTGTGTTAACGGAAGTATAAAAGGCTTGTAATATGACATATTTAGGAAAAAGCATACACTTTTTTTCGAAGGTTTGGTGTAAAACTTGTGAAGATACATACACAACTTGCCTTTGGTTACTGGCCGCAAATCTTTTTGAGAAGACATTTTCTCTACATGATTGGGCCAATCATAGTTAAGTTACTTGGACATGAATGACCATGATTCGTGGGCAGACACATGGTAGGTTCTCTCAAGAAAGTGGATATGGACCAAAGTGTTTTGGAGCACAGCTAGTGGTGTAAAATGTTCGTGCATAACAGGCGCCTCTCTGGTCTCAACTAATGTTCTTTCTATAACACGCAGTTCCGGTTCCAACTGCATACTGTGTGCTTGTGTGCGCGCAGGTGAAGTTGAGGACAGCTGGAGATTGGAAGTGTGATGGTCGTGGTAATCTCCAGGCATGCAGTGGCAAACAAGGAGACGGTGTTGATGAGGAGGAATCCCCTAGAGCGGGTGTTGACGTCACGGTGGCCGGAGACACGGCCTTGTCTGTCTTCACGACCTGCCTAGTTCCTTCTGCGACTCTCGTCCGCTCTACAGGCCTGCTTTCAACACACTACTCCAAGAGCAACAGCTTAGTAGATGGAGCTTTAGAACGAGCATGCTGTGTTTACAAATATCTACAGATTACGCAAACAATGTGAATTACAAAATNGATGTGAATAGCATGCTGTGTTTACAAATATCTACAGATTACGCAAACAATGTGAATTACAAAATCTATTTATCACCTTCCACAAATTATTTTAATTAAATGCAAGCTTTACTTGTCATAACTTAATCGTAAACTTTATGTTCAAAAATACAGCAGTTATACAAGTTAATTTTTTAATAAAAAATACTAATTTTATCCCTCGTCGTTTGTAATCTTCCCGTGTGTGTCTGTAACTAGGGCGTCCACATCTCCTTTCAATTTATTTCATTATACTTAACTTCCCGCCATTTTCAGCTCACCCCTCGTTACTCGCTGATACAGTACGTGTAACAGTTTTACTCTGGCAAGATGCTTAGAGTAATTACTCAGCAGTTTTGGGACACAGCCAAGAGGAGCGAGTAAACCATCTACTCAGAGTGTTTTGGGACAGAGAATAGTAAAGTTTACTCGCAGAGTAACGTGTTAGTACATCGTCCCGGCGAAGTCACTACGACAACTGTGCTTCACGTCTCCGTCAGACCGCGTGCTGTCTGTGTCTGTCTGTGTCTGGACTCACGCACCAAGGACCCTCCTCTGGCTTCGTGCCCCAGAGAAACACGTCGAGAACGTGACGTCACATTGTCGCTGTCCTGATTCTCGGCAAGTGCACGGGTGCACCCTTGAATGTCCCTTCAGCCAAGGACTCGAGCCACGTCCCCTTCACACGCCCTGCAAGGTCACTTATACTTGACAGTTATGGAGCTCCTTCCTGTCATTTCCTGGCCTCGTGGGCGTCGCCAAAGTCTCTCACAAGGGGAGGCATAGCAATTAGAAAAAGTTTCCCTCAAAGGAGTGTGAGATTTAGAACTAGGTTTACCCTAAATGCGTGCAACAAACATCCACGACTTGTAACGTGAATACATTTGTTTATCATTAACAATGTACAATATAATATTACAATAAAATATTGAATACAAACGCACAAACTAATATCAAAATAAAACGATGAAGAATCCCAGCAGGGACTTGCATTTTTACGTAACGTCGCTAGTGAGGAAATTATTTGTTATAAAACTGTATTCCACATTTCATATATAAAATACATTTTGCAGGGGGGGGGCAAATATCCCCCTTGCCCCCTCCGTCTGACCAGAATAATTCTGGTCACTGTACAATTATTTAGTTGTACCAACATCATCTATATGTATTTAGCACGCAACTATTTTCCAAGTAGGTTCGATTTATCTGCCTGGTTACTGTAAACATTATAAATATCACGGTACAGTCAAATCAGTATTTCGTTTGAAGCTAATAAATCGTTTGGTTATCTGGAATAATCAGCTTGGTCCAGAATTAGGCATTTATTTTGCTTGCTGTAGGGTAATCGGGTCATTTGATTGCGACAATGTTTGTTTGTGCATTTATTGATGCTTAGTAACGGCAAAAAACAATCCCACGAAAACAATTTCAACATGAAATAAACAATAATAATAGCTATAAAAATTGAAAATATTTATTAAGGTGCAAGTCTTATATTAACGCATTGTTTGTTTCCAAACGTGCCATCTCCGTCAGAAGTCACGAGTCACGTAACGAGGTCGCTAACATGTGGCGTCGGGTTGACAAGTTCCGGGTTAGAAACCCGGCTGTGTACGCACTGTTATTTATAATAACCGAACTGTTTAATCCAGTTAGAGCCATTAAAAACATCTTACACGTTTGTGGTAACCAAGAATAATCAAAATAATTTGTTTTCAGCGACAAAATATTTAATTGCCCCTATGCAAACAACACACCCAATAGGCTACTGGATGTAAATGAAAAATATTAAATTTGTAAGTTAACAAACACTAGTAGTGCATTTTGAAATGAACCTTTCTTTAACATACCCATATTTGTTATTTGATTCGAAACATTCTTGTACGATCCTGGATGTAGCGCTAGTGGACCTGAGTGTGTGGTTATGCAGCAAAGTACTACATGCAAAGTAATACATATAAAGTACTACATGCAAAGTACTGCATACAAAGTACTACATATAAAGNTGCATTTTGAAATGAACCTTTCTTTAACATACCCATATTTGTTATTTGATTCGAAACATTCTTGTACGATCCTGGATGTAGCGCTAGTGGACCTGAGTGTGTGGTTATGCAGCAAAGTACTACATGCAAAGTACTACATGCAAAGTAATACATATAAAGTACTACATGCAAAGTACTGCATACAAAGTACTACATATAAAGTACTACATGCAAAGTACTACATGCAAAGTACTACGTGCAAAGCAAAAGCACCTTCCAGCAGCAGCTAGTTTACCTTCATGTCGACCGAATGTCGTACCACAGAAATGCTGTGTGATGTTAGAGTGCCTGTCGCGGCATTGTCAACTAACTTAACGCTTCACAGATTGTACACATCCTGATCATTCTCATTTTCCACCATTTGTTATTGGAAACAAGTTATACTTCCAAAGCTGCTTCTAAATTCTAATATTACAATACGGTAATTATTTGTACTGTGAAAAAGTTGAAATTGTACCATTGGTACAGCACCAAGGGCACACAAAATTATATAAAATTTCAGTGGTTGGTTACGTGTAAAAAGCAGGACTTTTCGCAGGACACGTGGGTGAAGAAGTACACTCCATGATTCTATTTGGCCTCTCGCATCCTGCAGGACATCGCCTTTTAAAAAGAACTGTCCTTTGAAAAGCAGGACGCCTGGTCGCACTACATTCCTTCCTATATAGTCTATGTTCCTTGATCGCGTAAAACAAACTCCTGTAGCCATGTACTCGTGAAGAATGCCCGTACTGTCGACGGAGATGTAGAGATTTTGCTGAGAAATGCCGACTCTGCGACTCCTCCAGCGAGGGACAGTGTGTAGATAACGCATGTCGAGATAACACACCCTGTGATGCTCTTATCAGACTAGCAAAATGGTCCTATCATTCTCTATCGTACACATCTAGTGCACTATCACAAGTATGTTCATGAGTAACCTGAGGATTTTCCGAACACACATTCGACCATTAAAAATAATTTTTTGAATTTATCAAAGCAAATGGATCATATCCCTGGGTCCATAAAGGTATAAAGTAAACAGAGAATAACATGTTATGATAATAGGCTAAATTTTCTTGGTTTTGGTAGGATAGTACTCTTGATTATGTTTATTATGACATACAAGTTAAATTGTGTCGTTGCGAAAGCCGTTATCAATGTAATATCACTATTGTTCACTATAATGAGTATACTACAATTACTATTTTGCATTTTATTTATTGCATAATATTTTTAATCATTATGAACTAAAGTGTTTTTGTGTTAGGCTTGTAAAGAAATGGGCCACATTTCTGGTACCATACGTATAGAATATAATTAGAGTATATAGCATAGATTGCGGTTATTCCTTAACTTTTATTAACTTCTGCATTTATTCTTGCCATGTGAACTGTTAACACTATATTTGGTGACTTGTATTATTTGTGTTATCTTTAAAATAGGTACCTTAAGATGCACGTAAATTGTTTCACTGCCAGATCTCTGAATGGAAGAAACTGAATATTAATGTTATGTTATATGGGGGAAAATATCATTTGGTATTTTTTATATTCTTGTATGAAAACATTATATATGAGTGTATTTGTAATCTACTTAACTCGACAAATACGTGTATGTTACAATATATGGCAATGATGGAAGCCAATGTACAAACTAACTAAGGAAGTTCCTGCCTTGGGCTTGCCAGGTGCAGCTAGGGGTTACAACGTTGTCCAGTTGTGAATGTCCATCTCAACTGACAGCTTGTTCCTCTAGGATGCTGCAGTTCACGTTCTGACGTCATTGCTCGGTTACTAAGTCAGAGCTTTTGTTATTGTACGGCCAAACAAATACGCACAGTTAATTGAAACCAAATATTTTCTATCTACAAATATTATCTTTACTCGACAAAGCCGTGTCGCAAACGTGTATTTGTTTTCTCTTAGATGCAGCAAACTTATTTTCTCGTATTTAAACCTTTACTTAGTCAAATACAAGAAATATACAGTTAGAGAAACTACAGGTTTTCAGCGGGCGAGTGGACATTTTATAAAAGTAATCTCTTAAAACAATCCCATCCGTAACTTAATATACAGAATGAGTCTGAAAAAGCCGACAAATTTCGTCTTCATATTCCTTACGACAAATGACGTCGAACACAATATGTGACATATGGTCTACGATGCTTCGTAAGGGTGATACGTGTCCTTGAAGGTGGGGCGGATGAAACACATGTTTATTGTAAATTTTGCAGAAAGTATTTGAAATGGAACAATGGCATGTAGGATAGTGCGTATTTGAACGAACATCGGCAACCACAGTGGTCGCTGCCATTAAATTATGCCATAGAGAAATTAAGGGTTGCAACCCTGTTGTCGCATAAAATTATGTGATGCCGAAGTCTATTCAGGTTCCCAATGGTGGATTATTCAAGAGCATGTTAAAATTAACGATAAAGGTCGTCGTGTGTTATGACGCTAAACCCAACCATGTGCAGGCACAGAATGCCCATGGACTCCAAGTACTAACTTTGTGAGATTATTCATTATGGAGAGTCTGGTAGGAAACATAATACGACCTGTGACCTAAGGTGATTATTGAGGAAGATACCCACCCCTTGAATGTAGAGGATTTAGCAAAATGTCAGAAACTATGGGATGAAACAACAAACGGATAACCCAATTTTGTTGATTAACAATATGGCACCACGTAAATTCCTTATGATAGGCTGGGATATAATTCCTGATGATATGCTAGGACATAATTCCTGATGATATACCAGGATATAATTCCTGATGATATGCTAGGACATAATTCTTGATGATAGGCTAGGACATAATTCCTGATGATAGACCAGGACATAATTCCTGATGATATGCCAGGATATAATTCCGGATAATAGGCCAGGACATAGTTCCTTATGATAGGCCAGGACATAATTCCTTATGATAGGCCAGGACATAATTCCTTATGATAGGCCAGGACATAATTCCTGATGATATGCCAGGATATTATTCCTGATGATATGCCAGGATATTATTCCTGATGATAGGCCAGGACATAATTCCTGATGATAGGCCAGGACATAATTCAACCGATAAAGAAACGCAAACGACGCTACATTATTTTCAAGTAGATCTTGTCTCCAAAATGTTAACGAGATTGTATAACAAAAATATTAAGCGAACTAAATACACAAATGGGATATTTGGCTCAGCGACGCAGTACCCGGTACTATCTATCCCCGCGATGTGTGCTCACTGGGTGGCTTGCACTATCGTTCTGATGCAGCGACGCAGTACCCGGTACTATCTCTCTGACGCAAAGTCACACCAAGTTGCGGTGTAAACTGTCTTCCGCGAGTGACACTGCGTACAAGTGCGCGATAATAAAAATATTTGTAGCAAAGTTTACACTGCGTAACGACCGGAATATTTCGCCTCATCATCCGAGTAAAAGCTGCACTTCAGACTCTCGTGTAGTTTAGATAACTTAGCGAACGGACCACAGTTCACCGAGGCCGATTCACAATGAAGCTAACAGGGCTCGCTATTTTCACTTTTGTGTTAACTCTGCGTCAATTTTTTAAAAATGAAATCGTAGCTGCGTTCACATTGAAGTTTAGAAACGCTCAACGATAAGTTGTAATTCAGTACTACCAAACATGATGTATCTGCGATCTGAAGAAAACGAGTATACACTCATTTGCAAAAAAAAAAAATTGGTCCTCCTGAAGGTACCCTCGCATGGACACGTAAGTCGGTACAGGCACGGGACACGGTAGTATGTATACAGAAAGCTTCAAAATATTGTACCACGCCATGCGTGTATTGCAGGGGATCAATACTTGCAGAATGCACTTAGTATGGAGCATGGAGCAGGCGGTGATACAGTCGGGCATGGAGGCATACAGACGGATGTTCTCCTGGGGAAGATCCTGCCACAGCTGGGGCAACTTACCCTCCAAATCCGCTGTAGTTGCCGTCCGATCTGGTCCCGAACGTTCTCGATGGACGAGAGGTCTGGGGANGGGCAACTTACCCTCCAAATCCGCTGTAGTTGCCGTCCGATCTGGTCCCGAACGTTCTCGATGGACGAGAGGTCTGGGGAACTTGCTGGCCAAGGAAGCATGTTGACATCACGAAGGCAGGCCACGGATATCCGTGCTGAGTGAGGCTGGGCATTATACTGCTGGAAAATGGGGTTATCAAGTTGCAGGAGCACAAGGTCACAGACTCACCTGGATGTATCGCCGCACCATCAGGGTTCTACCAGTGTGGTGCGGGAATAGTTGGCAATGGCACACCACACCACGACACCTCTCATTGGAGCGGTGTGCCGCTCTGCAATGAAGCGTGGGTCACGGCGCTGGCCAGGACGATTCCAGACAGAACCGTCATTCATCTCTGAACATCACTCGTCGCCAATGTGCAAGCTGCTACGCTGCATGTTTCCCGGTAGAAGGTCACAGTTTCTCGGCGATGCTTAGGTCGTAATGGACGCCGCGACGACAGATCCCGCTGTGCTAGTCGCCTGGACGTGGTACTGGTGGACACAGACGTCTCCCCAGCTGCCGTGACATGTCCCTGGATGGTGCGCAGCGACGCCCGTGGAGTGCTCACAGCCTGTCGCACGTCGAGACTATCCTCCCTGCTGGTGGTACATGTGTGTGCACCCTCCTGTCCCCACTGCGTCCAACACCGACTCTCAGTGTAGGCAGAACAGTTCAAGTGGCGAGCAAAGCGCCCAAGTGTCCAACCTGTCTCTCGGAGGCCGACGAGGCGGTCTCTCTCAAACTCATCCAGCTGGACAATGGCTTGTCGAATGTGGCGTCGGGGCATGCTGTGTGTTCAGTGAACGTGTCTCAGTGACTCGCATTTCTCACAGAGCAAGTGAAGTAGAGAGGCGACATGTCCATGTATTACGCCGAGCTCTTATNGCAAAGCGCCCAAGTGTCCAACCTGTCTCTCGGAGGCCGACGAGGCGGTCTCTCTCAAACTCATCCAGCTGGACAAAGGCTTGTCGAATGTGGCGTCGGGGCGTGCTGCGGGTTCAGTGAACGCGGCTCAGTGACTCGCATTTCTCACAGAGCAAGTGAAGTAGAGAGGCGACATGTCCATGTATTACGCCGAGCTCTTATTTTCAGCTTCAAAATGTAAACAGGTCGCTGTGATATTGCCGACATAACAACATTCGTCGATGCACATCAACACTATGGAACGCTACGAATTCAGATATTGGCTACCCGGTGGAGACACTATAGGGAACCCATCTTTGTAAACATGGCATAGGTAACTCTATTTGTCTTAAGTTTTTTCCTACTGTTCATCCAGTTAGGAAGTAGTATACTTTGTTTCTGGGGTTGACTTCCAATTCTTTCTAAAATTAGGCTTTAAAGACTGGCGACCCTCATTTTTTCAAAAACCTGTGCATTTTATACGTCCTTCTAACAAAGCAAATCGAAAATCAACGATCTCGTCTCCATAAACATAACACCGTGCAAGTCACAAAGCATCAAGTGGGACTGGCAGTAACTGTGCAACTGTCGTCGAGTGAAGTTACCTTATTGTCGTTGTGTCATTAGCTATATTTTAAAAATGAAATTATAATTCTAACCATCTCGTAGTTATAAACCGAGCATAGGTATTTTGGTTGTTCCTAGTTTATATTTTTTACAAATAATAATTTTCCATTTAATTGTTGGTGTTGGCAACTCGGCTGCGATGCGAGACAATAGTGTGTCGGAAGGGCGTATTAAGCTTCACCCCCTGACACTGCGACCAAGGCCTCACTCGGTGTCTGCAGCCGTGAATGGTGGAGGGACATCCATAGTACGCCCCGTAGTTACACATCCACGCAAGCATACCGCATGAAACACAATTGGGACACATGTCGGCCATGGCGATACTGTGTGGCATCCTTCGTTCTACTCGCGCGATTCCTTCATGCTCATCATTTTTTTGCAACTAAGTGTAGGTGTATATTTTCAAGTAGTTTTACACATAAGCAGTTATAATATTTAAAAACCTTTGCATGTGTGTACCAATAATACAATCTCTCACCTAATTTATACCCACACATTTCTTTAATTCCAAAGTTTTTCAAATAGCTTGTTAATTTATCATTCTAATATACACAAATGAAATGATATCTTCAACTCCTGTTGCTATCCAGGCGTAAGACAATACACAGTCCAGACGGAATTGAGTAGGAAATACAAATGTACACAGGAAAAAAAAAAAATATTCCTTTGAGTGGCAGACACTACATAAGATGCAAATAACAATTTTTGTTTTTCTCGTAAGCTGGTGGAACATTTTTTTTGAAGTAATGCATGCCTCCATATAAACTTATTTTCTTGCGAAAAATTTGTATTAAGACAGTTGTTTTCAGGACTCCGAAGAGTTAAAATAGTTTTCTACACATGTAGCACATTACAAACTTTTACGTTGTGATATAAAACAACAGTATGTGGCTCTGGAGAAAATGATATTTAAAAATAGAATAAAACATGCTGCGGGAATTCCATTTTTTTTTTTTTATTTTTTTTTTTTACGAATTTCAAAATTTAGAAAAATTAATACATTAGGATACAGCGCAAAATAATTGTCCGTGTTATTACAACGTCGTGAATTACACTTCTTCGAAATTTGTTAGTTGGCTCTTCAGCATTTACATTTTACATTTTGAGATAAAATTTAAAGACGGAATACTTCTAAGTGAAAATCTTGCCTCCAAGTGTCGGAATTCAATTACATTTATTTGACTTCAATAAACAATATAGCTGATATAAAATATTATTTTGAATATTTTTTTTAATACGTATGAATAAATTTTTCAATTTTAATTTCTCATTTACGCTTACAAAAATATTGTTATTAAAATACGGGTTTGTGTTTTAATTATTGACATCGTGTTACAAGCACAAAAAATCCTCAAATCTAGCAATTAGTTTAGCTCTAGAACAATTTGTATTAAGCACAGCCGCCCTGCACTCCGGGTCGCTGGAGCAGAGTGCATGTTGGCAGCAGTGAACAGGCTGGGTTCACTGTCTGCCCGGCGACAAGGACAGTGAGATAGTTGGCAGCAGTGAACAGGCTGGGTTCACTGTCTGCCCGGCGACAAGGACAGTGAGATAGTCGCGTGCCTGGGGGCATTGCCGCTCGCTGACTCACTGTCACATGTTCCCCAGGCAGCCCGGGAGTGACTCAGATACACCTCCCCCCTTCTTAGACATCACGTCAACAATCCAACTGGAATGTAGTGCACTTCGCCCATCGCCCCGAGTACGCCCACTCTCTTACATTCACACATCCATTAGCGGTCTAAATATGTATACATTTGTTTATGAATTTATCTAATGGCGAAGTTACGGCAGATTGACTCCCCTTACACTTTACCGTTTTATACGTGGAGTATTTGAGCAGCAACATACGATCACTGTTAAATATCTCTATATACATTCTGCGCAGTTAATTATAATAGTCTATTCGCGGTTTATCCACACTTTTGAAATCAAACGTTTAGAAAATCACCCCTTGTATGACGCGTTTAGTTCCTTCCTAAATATGTCATGTATCACAAGTTTTTCATACTTCTGTTAACATTAAAGTATCTTATTTTTGGTTAATTTGTACTTGAAAGTATAGTTTATCTATAAATTATAATTTATATATATATTATTATTAAAAAACATAGAGCAAATACGTGTGTTGTTAATGTCTAGTAATAAATAGTTCTCATGTAAAATAGTATTACACTTAGTGTGCACAAATGCGGTGCGTTTTCCCTTTGGTGTAATTTTCTAAACTTAGTTAAGATTTATTTGTATGAGGCGGAAGAATATCCTGGAAGTATAACTTTAGCAGGGCGTCAGGAAAGTTGGAAGTAACAGTGAATGGGCCATATTTAATCAACCGTTTACAGTGGAAATTAGTTTGCGGCCAAGCTCACGGCGAAATCCAGGCATAGAATATAGAAGTTGACACAAGCGACAACTCCGACACTGGTTGGCTAGGCATTGCTCTTGGAGCTGCAGCGTGTCTGATTGGTTCTGCCGTGTTGTGTATGGTTCCCTGTTGGTTCACATGGCGTCCAGCTAGGCACTGATTGGTGGATGACGTAGCTCCACGGTCCGTTTTTAATAGTGCATCCGAATTTCGCAACACACACAAATATCAAGACTTGGGGTTAACATTAAGTGGCTGCTGAGAAATCACTGAAGGCAAATAGACGTGAATCCCACTGTTGCATTACACTTTATGCAAAACGCATCATTATTCGTCCACTCGGGTAAATATTAGTTTATATTTAATAATCCGTTGCCTCATTTAGCACATATATCAGACGGGTACCGCACTAGGTCTAAAGTCTCTGGCTCGAAATAATTTTAACGTTATTTCCTTTGAGAATACTAACTTCATAGCTGGTCACTTTAGGGTTAGTAATTTTAGAGTTGGTTATTTTATGGCCTCTGGCCTTTCATTTAGTTACTTTATGATTAGCAAATTTATTGATTCTAGCCTCATGGCTAATGACCTTAAGGCCACTGACTTATGTCTAATGACTGAAGAGCTACTAACGTTATGCCTAGCTACAACAGAGCTGGTGACTTAAGTGTTAATTAATTTATAGATACATACTTCTTATTTAGTTATTTTAGGCGTAGTAATTTTAGGAATTCTGACTAGTGGCTTTAGGGCTACGAACTTCTTATTTAGTTACTTTAGGGTTAGGGACTGTATATGGCGTCTGCCATCACTTCTATGACTTGTGAGCTACAGACACTTTGTATTTAGTTACTTTAGGCTTAGTGCATTTAGGGTTGATTCATTGCTGGTGTCTTTAGCACCAATGATTTCATGGTGGTTTGCTTTATGCCATTGACATAGGTCTACTGACTATATGACTGGTGGCTTTAGAGATATTGACTTCATGGCTGGTGACTTTGAGGCTACTGCCGTGAGTATCGTCGATTTCAAAAACTCGACCTTTTGTGTTGCTGATAATAAACAAGTGAGAAAATGCAGGTACAGGGAGGGACTGTGATTGTGTTAGCAAGTAGCCTATTAGCAATTGACTACGCAAGTAAACAGGCGGCTGTGAACTTGAGAATACTCGAGAATAATCATACGCTACTTCGGAACTCACAACACGTGCATTGGAAACATTACTGTATGTTCATGGCCTCCATCATACTTAAGAGCGTCTTTTTCAAACTGCTCTATCTCTAAATGTACGGACCGGATACACAAACTACGATAGACACATGTACTGGACCTAGCTACAGAGTCACGTACAATGCAATTATAAGGTCACCATTCAAAGTCACGTTGCGGCGAGTCGCCTATTTTAGACTGCACGCCAGTAGCGCCTTGCGCGTAGAGGCGAGACCGCCTTACATGCGCCGGTCGACGTCGGCCTTAGCGTTTCATTGGTTTTTACCTCACTCGCACAAACATACCCCTCACTCGGCACACATCCCCTTTAGTCACAAGAACTGTCATAAGTTTGTTTCGTGGCCACGATCTTCAATGGCTATAATAGTCACCGCTTTATCTCCTAGCAGGAACTGTGTTGCACTCGTACAGGTAGTCATCGCGGTGCTTGGGACGTCAGACAAACAGTTGTTTACGTTTCTCAGAGACGCTGTTGGATTATAAGTAAGGGCTTTCGCTCAAGAGCCGCTGCCACCCCGTCTCTATCTATCTCTGTCTCTCTCTCTCCCCATCTAGCCCAGAGGTGGATAAAGATCGGCGCTGTAGAAGCAAAGCTGTTACCAAGGTAACACTAGTGAGGGCTGGGGCTGTTGCCAAGGGAACACTAGTGAGAGCTGGCTGTTGCCAAGGGAACACTAGTGAGGGTTGGCTGTTGCCAAGGGAACATTAATGAGGGCTGGCTGTTGCCAAGAAAAAACGCTAGCGAGGGCTGGCTGTTGCCAAGGGAACACTAGTGAGGGCTGGCTGTTGCCAAGGGAACACTAGTGAGGGTTGGCTGTTGCCAAGGGAACATTAATGAGGGCTGGCTGTTGCCAAGAAAAAACGCTAGCGAGGGCTGGCTGTTGCCAAGGGAACACTAGTGAGGGCTGGCTGTTGCCAAGGGAACACTAATGAGGGCTGGCTGTTGCCAAGGGAACACTAGGGAGGGTTGGCTGTTGCCAAGGGAACACTAGTGAGGGCTGGCTGTTGCCAAGGGAACACTAGTGAGGGCTGGCTGTTGCCAAGAAAAAACACTAGCGAGGGCTGGCTGTTTCCAAGGGAACACTAGTTAGGGCTGGCTGTTGCCAAGAAAAAACACTAGCGAGGGCTGGCTGTTGCCAAGGGAACAGTAGTGAGGGCTGGCTGTTGCCAAGGGAACACTAGTGAGGGCTAGCTGTTGCCAAGGGAACAGTAGTGAGGGCTGGTTGTTGCCAAGGGAACAGTAGTGAGGGCTGGCTGTTGCCAAGGGAACACTAGTGAGGGATGACTGTTGCCAAGGGAACACTAGTGAGGTCTGGCTATTACGTCAGAACAAGTAGAGTAGTTAGTATGGTGACTCACTCAGATGATCTCGGTCAACAACACACTGACGAGGCAGTTGAGTTGGCTGCCCTGCGGTGCGTCGGCGGTAATAACCGACTGTCCACTTCCGGTGTTGGCTCACCTGGCCAACCCAACTGCACTGCACACTGTCTCAAACACACCTTTTCGACACTATAATCCATTCACTGTTACTTTCAACTTTTCTGAAGCCCTGCCAAAGTTATACTTTCACGCTATCTCTCCGCCTCGCGCAAACAAAGCGTAATTAGTCTAGAAAATTGCACCAAATGGTCAACGCACTGCACCACATTCGTGCGCAGCTGTTTAATTATATTTTTCACGGGGATTGTATCTCACTAGACATTTCCAACACATCTATTTTATCTCTCTTGATATCCATATTAGTTATAAAATAGTTATTAGCATTTATACGCAGAATATAAGTAAAACTACAATTTAACAAAAAAAAAAAACTTTTATGTTAACATAGTATAAAATACTTGTGAGAGATGACATGTTTAGGAAACAATTGTGCACGTCATACCTGGGGTGATTTTTCTAAGATTTGATTTAAAAGAGTGAAGATGCTGCGAACACACCGTACCTGTGCACAAATTGTTTACGCACGGAAACACACGCACTTCACAGCGGCCACAACGACCGTTGCTAACACACCATTCTGTAATTTACTAAACTGTTACCTGTCATGAGTTAAATTAAAAAATAAAATCCCGCCAAATTATTCGCGCAACATAGTATTTGCAACACCTTCTTGAACTGTTTAAAAATGTTTGCAGTTTTCACTACCTTTACTAATTTTCAACTGGCAAATGCCGGTAAGAAATAACTCTTGCTATTTGGTCCTGGGGGTTATATAAATTATACGAGCAGATGCAAGCCAAAACTAACAGTATTAGAAAATGTACAAAACAATATCCAATACCAAAACCACCCAAAAAACAAATCTCAAATGCAGCGTGTGGCGAACATTCCACTAATCAAAGTCGGCGGATAATGGTCCTATTTAACGAGGCCAAAATCAAAATTCTTTCGCTGCGGCACCGTTAAATATAACATGTGAATAAATGTGAAAACTGTATAATAGTCCTGCACTGAACTTCGATACAACCCTCATAATAATAAAATGACAGGATTACTCCTCAAAGTGCCATACTTACTCGCGGACCGACCATTGCTTAGCACCCAGAGGCGATTGGGCAGTGGATACGAATCCCATAGTCGCCCTTATTGCTTCCTGGCTGCAGTGACTCAGACTCACAGATTGACTCCAGGAAGGCAGGAGCTAAAATTTAAGATAATATCTATTTCAGTTGCGTAACATCCGCAAAGAAAGGAGTGTCAAAACTTAAATAAGATTGTGCTAAAATAAAATCTAAAACATAAAACACATTAAACTAGCGTGTTGATGTGAGACTAAAGTGGTAAATTCGGCTCTCATTTTCAAAGACAAATTGTTGACTCAGTGATTTGTCGCCAAATGGTACGTGTATAGGATAAATGTCGAGACCACGTGGTCAGGCCTGACCACAGTATGTAACGTTGTTTGTTGGTGGTTTGAAATAGTGAACGATTTCCTCGTTTGAACGTACCAGTACTTAAGAACGTCTGTAATTCGCACGCAGACATCTAATCAGAGCCGGTGAACTGCTGATGCAATCACAAATGTGAAACTAAGTCAGTTGGTTTTCAAGTTAAATAAGCTCGAATTCTTTCACAAAAAAAAAAAGTCGCTCCTTAAACATGATTCTGAATGCTTCGTGTAGTGTTCATTGAAACATAAACACTTTCCTTCAGACTTATTACTGCCGGTAATACCACGCGCTCTATATTTCGAGGGAAAACTTCACACACATTCAGTCATTTTTTTCGGTTTCATACATACGTGCACATTATCGTTCATCCAGGACGCACGTGTTTATAATACACGTCTGTACACGAAAATATATGTATAGACACATACACAATGATAATCTTCAATGTTTTATAGTAGGATTAAATAGATTTGTTATCAAAGTGATACAGAACTGCTGCCTCGTTCACAGAATATTTTGATTGTACACGTTAGAACAGACTTGGCAAAACGCTCACCCGATGGATCTGGTTGTATGATTCATCATTACTCACGTCTTGCGCACATTCTTAGGCGAAGAGTACTCGAGTTCTCAATGTTCCCACGCAGATGTTATGCCGTTCGTTCCAGGCTTGTTCTTCAAAGTTTGCAGACATGATCGTATTTTCCCAATTCTATAGTTATCTTGCTGAAGCCTAAGTCTTCGCTCGCTTGTGTTTTGTGATCCTAATTATATTAAAAACATATTTTGACACTGTTTGCGTCCGTTGTTGACTTCAAAGACATCGTTTCGAGTTTTATTGCGGTTTATACAGTTGGCCGCCGCTCTGNGTCCGGAATGGCGTTCGCCGCCGCTCTGCTGCAGCTTCTTATTTTAATATAACACGAATGAAAACAGATCGCCCTGAAAAAAATACATTCAAATCAAATATCCGAGTAGACGAATACCACAACGCAACTTGCCAGCTCTCGAATTCAATCTGCGAGTGAANAAATCAAATATCCGAGTAGACGAATACCACAACGCAACTTGCCAGCTCTCGAATTCAATCTGCGAGTGAAAGTTCTCGATAGTTAAAAGAACTGGAATACCATATATTCTATACGTGAGAATATTCGCTTGTACCCATCACTAGGGACACATTGGCAGCGTGTTGGTCCTGGGTGTGCGAGGCAGGGGAATACCAGGCGATGAGGGTATCTCGCCGTGGGAGTTGTAAACCCNGTACTTCCCAAGCATCCAGCCACGTCTTCCCCTCCCACCGAGATACTTCAGTGGAGTCTGGACATAGAACAGGCAAGCGCACAGACTTGGGATGTCGCGACGCGAGGCTCTGCGGAGGGCCTTGCGCGTGATTGGTCACTGCGTGCTGCGACAGTTGCCCTATTGGCTGGGCTGGCTCGCTGCCTGAAGGCGGACCGACATGTTGCTAGCCGGTGTCGCAGTTTCGTGTGCGGCCGGAGTTCGAGGTTTAGAGGTCGTTTCACTTCTGTGTTCTCAACCCTTTCATTCCCACGATAAATCATGATTTCTGATGACGCAGATAAGAATCTGTTGTTATTACAATATCACAGTCAATAAGATGTAGGCGTTGTGTTCGGCGATCAGCGATAAGAACAAGCCATAACGTACACTCTGAACTTGAAACATTGCAAATTGAGCCTAATCAGTGCCAGATAAATAATTAATGTAGTAACTGAATTTCACTAATTTATTTGTGAGTGTCACTGAACGTCAGTAATTCCACTGATATAAATCACTTGTTCCCAGTTAATTTGCTTGATTCGCCTGTCAGCAGCAGCTTACCAACTGACTATCAGTGAACGTCATTTCACTTCTTGATATCACTTGTTCGTATTTAGAACTTAGAGCAGTAGCACGGTTTACGAATCAGTTACTCACAGGGAAGGCCACTGGGCACTGAGCTTCACAAGGTACAGCGCTGGTCAAATACAACCTTCCTGTGCAACATGTAAACTATTGTCTGCACTGGGTATGAGAGGCCTGTGGCCTGGAACTCCGAGCATGGTGAGCTCCCTTCCCAGTTAGGCCGTACGTCATAATCCTATTCACACTCCGACTGCTGTGATGTGCCCATTGGCAAGAGCAATAATATATCCCCGAAAAAATATTTGAAAACCTATTTTTCAAAATACTGCAGGAGAGTGTATTTTTAACACTTTAAGGTCCGCTCGCTGGCATTCCAGACAAGTTATAAGTAACTGTACTATACGCATCGCTGTAGTAACTCCAGTTATGTTGTACTTTGTATTCTCGCTCACCACTGTACTACTGATACACACCACACACTTCACTACACTACACTCCACTGTACTGTACTGTACTACGTTCGTTACTGGCTGGTTATCAGACACTGGGTTGCCGAGTTGAATTTGCTCCAATAAAATGTTCGTTATTGTCAAAAGGCTTTACAATAAATCGAGTCAACTTGAGTGGTTATAATAATAAAAGTAGCTACATTCGAACGTAACATTAGAAGTGTTGAAGTATTAAAAAGTCACGGCTGAGTCTTTTTCCAAAGGTTGACCTCGGAGGCCACGCGCCTCTGTGGAGCACCGGTAGTTGGAACTGCCTGGTGTGAAGTGACGTGGGCTGGAACTTTAGTCGTGATCAGTAAACTTAAGACTTTAGCAGTAGGTGCATTCAATTTAGAGCACACGACAGCAATGCCACTTCATAAATTCGGCAAATAAAAATATGTTAACATACGTTTCCTTGAAATCTAAACGGAAATATGTGTTTATTAAGTCGTCGTTTTATCTTTCGCAAATTTTTAAAGCATAAAATCACAGAAACAAATACTGAAGATCAACGTTTTAACCCGTTCAGTCTCGGATTAATTGACGAGGTCAAATGTTGCAGTCGTTTAATGCTTTGATAGGCGCTGTACTTGTGTGGAGCATGCTTCTAGCAGCCAGTGAACCNGTCAAATGTTGCAGTCGTTTAATGCTTTGATAGGCGCTGTACTTGTGTGGAGCATGCTTCTAGCAGCCAGTGAACCTCTTACTGGATGTTCGTTGTGCCAGCATTAACCATTCACAAATGAGAAGTGTAGAAACTTCGATAAATCATATGTTTCACAAGGAAGGCGTCCAGAACACCGGCTAGTGATCACTTGTGTACAGAACCGACCAAAAATATCCTTCACGTGCAACACGTCCTCCATCGTGGACGCCGGGACTGGACGTGTTGAAAGGATTTGTAGTGAAACTAGCCCATATACGTAATTATAACACGCAAAAAAAATATTAATAGTTTAAATACTAATTGTTGGCATCCTTAGGGGCAAATAGGGGGTCACAACCCGAGCCCCTTCGACGAAGCCACCGCTATTTGTGATTGGGCTAACTTAATACTAGGAAAATTGTATTTCTTGTTTCAGAATTTCTCCGCCATAAAACCTGAGCATCGATCAGTTGCATATTATAAGGTCAGTTCGCAATGTAAATCGTAAGACGTAAGACGTGTACGTATGGAAATGTTAAGGTGTATTCCTAGGCTACTGGCCACACCATATCGTGTACGTGTCGTGTACGTGTCGTGTACGAAGCATCATCAACGTGTAGACGTGTGCGATATTTATATATTTTTTTCGTGTCGTGTGCGTTATGGCCTTCATTCAGTAGGCTGAAGTTCGAAAAGAAAAATAAGAAATAGGTTATTGTATTTACGCGTTCATAATTACGCCTGGTCGATGTTATTTTCTTAACAAATCACTAATATACCAGAATTTAATTAAATACGCTTCATGGTGGTCAGAATTAAGCGGGCACGTGTTCACTTCCCGGTGAGGTCACCCGGATTACGGCATGTGGGAAACGTGCCGGTGGGTTTTCTCGGGTATCTCCAGTATCCCCCTCGCCCTTGTATTCCTCCGCTGCTTCATCTCGCCTCATTCCATCCTCAACGGCATTTGAAATGCGCTGTAAGTGTTTCAAATACGTTATTTTTACGAAAGTATATAACACGTGCGTCCACTGTGCTTATCTAAAAGTACAAGCACTTCATTCTATGCTTCCCGGTTACTTTCAAGACCGAATTTGTGTTTTCTTGAAGTCAGTGGTAACAGCTGTCTGAGAAACATCCTTTGCAGTGACCAACCATCTGTAAAGCGGACTCAAGCAGAATATCAAATACACGAGACACACTCGCACGCACATGAGCTTTCCCACACACAAACACTTTTTTTTTGTAGAACTGTGGCTCAGGCAAAGATGGACAAAGTGATTTTTGTGTGAAATTGATATGGTGAAAGGTAGGTGAAACACGGCCTAAAGTAATTTAACATGAAAAACACTATTCTTTCACTCGGCCGGTCCAGCACTAGACAGTCGTGTTGCTCAGTTTAATTATAAGGTATTCACGTTATAATGAGCACTTTTAATGGTCCTCCCAACTTCTATTAACCGCTAATAAATAAATTTATTGTGGCCTCAGACGTTAACTTTTGAGAGTTGTGAAATGTACACACTGGTAATGTTTATATTAAATGTGGCAGGAAATAGAAATTGGCAGAAAGGAAACAATTAGCAGGGCCTTATTAAGTGCTCGCTTGACCGTTAACAGACTATAGTTTCTAAATACAGACAAGGGGGTGTGATAACAAGATCGTTCGGGACTGAGAGAGAAAGAGCACAGCGACACAATGTATAGTGCACGTGTGACAACCTGGTCTCAATGCAGACAGCCAGTGAAGCAGAGCAGTGCGCTGGTTGCAGCCGGGGAGAACCAGGCCAGGATGTAGCGGTGTGGTCTGCCAGTGTTGTTATCGCGAGTGTACTGTCAGTCAGCCATACACCACGTCCAGCACACGTGCTCTGACGTGGGCATCACGTGCGTGCACTATGCGCATTGTACATGCGAGCTGCAGCAATGTCGCCAGGAAACAGCGACGTCGCGGCGAAGAGAGTGCGTACTTTTACAAGCCCTCTCGTTTAAAATAATAGTATATATATATTTTTTTTTAATTTTTTTTATTTTAGCCTTGGACGTTGACTTCCGAGTGCGGTGGAACAAACATACTGTGTTTATTTACATTACTNGCGTGCACTATGCGCATTGTACATGCGAGCTGCAGCAATGTCGCCAGGAAACAGCGACGTCGCGGCGAACAGAGTGCGTACTTTTACAAGCCCTCTCGTTTGAAATAATAGTATATATATATATATATATATTTTTTTTTATTTTTATTTTTTTATTTTTTTTATTTTAGCCTTGGACGTTGACTTCCGAGTGCGGTGGAACAAACATACTGTGTTTATTTACATTACTATATTTATTTAAAAAAGATGGATAAATGATCAAAAATGGCTGAAAGAAAAAAGTAACCAGGTCCTGAAAAGTGCTCACTTGACCGCGAACAGGCCATTGCTGGTACACATGAGAGAGAGCGCGAAGCATGAGATTACAACCTCCCACATGACGTAAGTGCTAACAGAAAACATTGTCCGTGGCGATCACGTATCTCACACCCCTTCATATTTTCAATGCCACTGATATACGTATCAAAGTATTCGTTACTAACGTCAACCCCCCCCCCCCCTAAAAATCACTATAACTATCCGTTTTTCGAAAATTTTGTTTGCAGTAAATGTTTCCTGCAGAACTACATATTAATATTCTATCAATAATTACTTAGCTGCATGCCACAAATAAAAAGAAAAGGTCTCCATCCTGGAAGACTCCAGCCGTGCAATTTGACAAGAAAAGGCAAGGAGTGTGTGTTCACGTCTAGAAATGATGCATTTCTTGCTGCACCTCAAACATGAAAAAACACGTGATAACTGCAAGTGTTGCAACGCGAATACCCACCCCTTCCTCTCCCGGGGGCGTGACTCCACACTACACGTGTGCATGTATTTACATATGCGTACGTGTTTGTACGTATTTATGTATGAATTTATGCAACTATGTATTTACTGCATGTGTAAACACATTCATCCTAGGTATTTTCATCTGAGGAACTATCTCATTAAGATTTGTAAGTGTTGCTGAAGTTACTATTCATTCTGTACGCGTTATTCATTTCTAGCACCTTGACATTCCTACGGTTTNAGAGCAACGTATGTATGTATGTTATTTACAATTGTATACCGTCCAATGGATCTGGACCAAATGGGGCAGGCATGACCTTGAGTTGCCAACATAAAATACTGTGTATGCTATGATGGACTCGGGCCCCAGTTTGTTGGGATCCGTATTGGCTCGTGTATCTCTTGTTGCCGTATTATACCCGTGCAACGCCGCGTAGTTGTGCTACAAAACTGTTCCTAGACACACTACAACTCAGTCAAAACACATGTCCCTAGAGGTTACCACAAGGACGCGAACTCAGCAAGCAACAAGATACACTGGAAACTGACGCAGTCTGCACAAAGCCGACGTCCATAAACAAATACCGACGAGGATAAACACGAGCACGTCAAGAGCGCCGTCCTTGACCTCCCGTCCCGTCATCTGTCACGTTATCTGCCTCGCCTCAAGCCGGCGGCGCACTCCGCTTATTGATCTCCTCATCTGGACGAAGGCCGACCAGTGCAGCCAACCTACTGCGTACCACCGGCGTGCCATAGTCCTACTTGCAATACCTTCACACTTTGTGCATCGAACTCCTGAAGGGCCCCTTCCCCAACACGTATGACGTGTTTGATGGTTCTCAACTATATGCCGCTTATCACAAGCGGGGCCGCGGAGGTGTAGTGGTCAGATTACTCGCCTCCCACCTATGCGAACCTAGTTCAATCCTCGGCCTGTTCACTCCGGATTTTCGCAAGTGGG
>NQII01000120.1:281808-301732 GCA_002778355.1 Clitarchus hookeri | reverse complement strand
TTAATTCCGGTGTTGCTCCATACTCACCTCACTTCACAGTCACCGGCTCCCAAGACCTCGATGTTAAGAGCCGACAAAATATCTTCTCACTCACTTACGTATCACAAGCGTTTGTTTCTTTTATTAAAATAGAATATTTTATTTTTTGTTAAACTAGACTTTTGCCTACATTTTATACATAAATTAAAATATTTAATCTACAATTATTATAAATAAAAATAGTGATAAAATAGGCGTGTTGGTAATGCCTAATAAAAAATAGTTCTCATGCTAAATATTATTAAACTGAGTGCGCACGAATGCGGTGCGTTGTCACGTTGGTGTGATTTTCTAGAATAAGTTCAGCTTCGTTCGCGCGCGGTGGAGGAATATCTTAAAAGAATAACCTTGGCAGGGCTTCATAGAAGCCGGAAGTAACGGAAGTAACCATGTGTGGGTTGGAGGGGAGCGCACAGAATAGGCCAGTTGACAGGCGAGAACGGAAGGGGCGTGTGCGAACTGACTAGTTCGTCACCTAGTAACTCGCGACTTGGCGGGTTTCACTTCGGGCGTCGTCGGCAGAACAACATGCGCGTTGTGCAGTCGTCTTCCACATTAAGGCTCCCGCCTACCTGGGAGTATCTTCAACGTTCGAGTCCGTGATGCGCGGGACGCAGAACTCATAAGGGCGACACTGCCACGCGCAGCAGGTGCGCCATCGCCGCTAAGCGCGAGGCTCTGAACTGACTTGCAGGATTCTCGTCGTGCTGAGTGTACATAAGGGACTTCCAGCGGTGACCCTATTATTTTATTGATGACAAGTCAGTATGAAGGTTCAACGCAGGGCCCTTGAGTGGTTTTGTGTGTATATGACGCCTATATTTCGAGATAGAGCACTTTGAAAATTCCGTTCTCAGCTGTTGTTGGTGTACTCTAAAAGGTGTTTGTAAAAAGCACAACAGCCCTCGTCTGAAGTGTGTGTTGTTTCGTAGATGAGCACATTGGACGCACGTGTAATAGTTTCTGTTAAAGACGTGTATTTGGAACACACTGCGAGGCAGTTGAAGCGAGAGCCAGGTAGACGGGGGCCTTAATACCTGTTGTTCAATCTCGAGCAGCACAAGCACACTGCCGGGTACAGGGACGGCCCTGTGTACATGGTCAGTGCGGCATGATTGTCAGCGACTGCGAGGCAGTTGAAGCGAGAGCTAGGTAGACGGGGGCCTTAATGCCTGTTGTTCAGTCCCGAGCAGCACAAGCACACTGCCGGGTACGGGGACGGCCCTGTGTACATGGTTAGTGCGGGATGATTGTCAGCGACTGCGAGGCAGTTGAAGCGAGAGCCAGGTAGACGGGGGCCTTAATGCCTGTTGTTCAGTCTCGAGCAGGCAGCACAAGCACACTACGGGGACGGCCCTGTGTACATGGTTAGTGCGGGATGATTCGTCAGCGACGTCTGAGTTATCGCGTGCGGTGGATGTCCTCATCCAGCCTTGCTTGTTGTAGCTACAGTACTTCCGGTGCTGGCCACTTCCGCCGCGCTGATCTGCGGTCCGTCGCACCGCAGACACGGCAAGTCGTTCTCCACACTCTGCCCCTAGCCGCAACTAAGTGTCATGCGTCCTGTGAAGTTGGTGACGACGGAGGGAAAGTAGTTCCATGTTGAATTGACAGTGTTAGGTAAACATTAGTAAAGACCGAAATTATTTATTTTGCTTTACGTTTGTATCAAATTCAAATTACTCTAAGAACTAGCAAATTTGTAAAATATTAACATTTCTGATCATTTCACAATTTTACTTGGTCGTGCAAGAATGAAGTGATCGGGCATATTGCAATGTTAATTTTAAAATGGTGGAAGGATGTACAACGTGTATACAGGAAGATCTTAAGTAAAACTTTCAAAAGTGCTCAGTTTACAATGAACAGGCTATAACACTTTCGCTGCTCGTCTGCTGTAGGGCTACCAACTTTTCCAGATTCACCATGCGGCGCATCCCACACCTCGACACAACTGGAAACCAACGACACGATAGAGAAAAAGCGTTATAAATAACTCTTTAGTATGCTATCTGTAATGTGCAAAATCAGTATTATACTGCTGTCGTAATTTTCTCTGAACATAAACAACAAAATATTAGTAGCAACTGCAGTCATAATTCAGTGTGATTTGAATTAGTTATTTACTCGGCTTTAAAACAGACTACACCGGCACATACTGGGGAAAGAAGTTACTGCGCACATCTCGACAAGCGCTACTTCCAAGAATGTGCTGGCAGTATGCCCAAAGAAGCTACTGTACACATATCGACAAGTGCTACTTCCAAGAACGTGCTTGCAGTGTGTCCAAAGGTTTTAGTTCTGGTTGAGTAAGGTTTAGAACCTGCGTAAGAGGGCTGGACACAGGCCAAAAGTACTGATTAAAAACATTTCTGATAAGCTTAAAATCTGTGTTGGTTTGCGCTACCGATGAAATTAAAGTTACTGATATGTTTCAACAATTTTAAAAGTTAAAAGTGAAGACAAATAAAAGCAATATGCCAATCAATTATTTCCTATCAGTAAACTTAAACCTAAGTTTAATTCTATACAAATTGAAGGTATGTATTTAATTTATAGTGAAGTTAAGGCATTATGGCCTCACACTTAACCACAAATTTTTTTAAAGTTTTAAACTGGAAGTCGAATTAAAAATAATAAAAATATTAAAAACTGAACATTAAAATTATATTTTTTTCCTTACCATATATGTTAATATGGAGACTTTACCATTAATAATTTTGACTATAGAATAAGTAAACCTAATTGAGCAAAATCTTCAATTATACTAACATATTAAAATAGTTTGAAAAAAAAAAAAATCACCGTTAAAGCTATCCAAACACGATTTTAAAGAATATAAGAAATAAATTACAATGTCTTAGAGCAGAAGTACTCAGACTTTTTTTTTAGGGTGCCATATTAAAAAAAACTAAGACCGCCGAGGGCCGCACTTACGACACTCGACATAATAATATTAGTGAACTAAAAGTAGGCAGGTAATTCGATGACATTTAAAACTCAGAGTGTCGTGTATCGTCTTGCAAGTCGTTTGTTTATTCGTTAGATACGGTGATGGCGGGCGGAGGTAGTACATCAAAAATATGTACAGAAGTCGCCTGACTGATAAAATAATGAAAAATATCGTCTAGTTTCATCAGTGACTTTAACTTTTAATAAATTCGTATTGTGTGTTGCTTTTTCTATTTTTGTAACAGACACCCTAAAAATAAGAATTTGCTGACTTGTATCTACTGAAGCCGCCGAAAACAGCGCGGGCCGGAGTTTGTCCTCTCCTGTTTTAGGGCCTTCAATAAAGTGCTCAAACATGTGCAATTACTGTGATTTTATCGCCATCCTATGGGGAGACAGTGTACGGTTGTAACAACTCTAATATTCGCTTAACTATCCACGGTATGGTGAGGGGTACAATGGGAAAGACACGCGGCTCGCCTGTACGGACCTGCTCAGCAGTCTTGCGTCGCCCTCCGCACACTTTGTTCGCTTGTAGAGGGACCTACTGTGTTTTGTCAACCAAAAGTAAGTATTTTTGATCGATTTCTCTCTTGAGTTGCTTTGTTAATATTATAATTTACGTTTTGAGATTTTTGCTACGTAATTGGTGGACTTAAGAGGTAAGTAAACAGTAGTTAGTTTTTGTGTAGGTTATTTTCTCTCGTCTCTGAGTCAGTTTCACGGGCACATTTGGGGCACGGTTGTAACATTTTTTTGTGGGTGCGGTTGTAACATTAGTAACATTCTTGTTTTACATTGTAGATGCCCAGGAAACGTGTCAGGAAGATATCGAGAGGTGTAAGCGACATATCACGTTACAAGGATGCATACGACGAAGTTAAAAGTGGGAGTTCTTTGGGACGAGCAGCAGAGTTCTACAGAGTTAACCACGTCTCTCTGCTACGATACATACGAAAGAGAGATGCCACGAACGAAGGTGCCGAGGCAGAAAATATTAGTATGGGATGTGTAGCTCATAAGAGAGTCTTTTCGGAAGATCAAGAACATCTACTCGCCAAATACCTCATCCGTTGTGCAGATATATACTTCGGTATTTCTACTAAAGGGGTAACAAAGTTAACATTTGAACTCGTCGTTAAATACAACTTAAAGATACCTCCATTTAGAAGTTGTTTTGTTTGATAAGATACTATTTTACGAGCTTCAGATTTTTTTTTAAATATGACGTTAACTTGAAAATGTTAAATTTTATAAAGTGATCAAAGGAGACCTTTTAAAATGTTACTAAAATGGTGCCATATTAACCTTAAATAATGTAAAAGTACTCATATGTGATTTATTAGTAATAAAACTGATTGAAATGCGTGCATTGTGCATTATTTGTGTATGTTCCAACTAGGGTTGCCAGGCGTCCGGATAAAGCCGGACATAGTTAGGCTTTTTGATTGCGTGTCCGGCCAAAATAAACGGTGTCCGGCTTGTCCGGCTTTTGTTAGGTTTTTTACATTTCGCAAACGAGCGAGCGCCGAGCGTGGCCGAGCGCAGGCGAGTCGACTGTCGGTCGCTCCCGCAGTCCCGCCCGCCCCCCTGCGCCACGCCGCGCCGCCGCCAGATACACTCCCGCTCTGTCAGTTGTCTGTCTGTTCATTCCTTGATTGTTAGCGCACGTTGCGTCGTCAGTTTTTGTATTCAGCGACAATAATTTTGGTAAGTATTGTTTGTACTGTACTTTATTGATGCTACTTTAATTCAGACATTATTATGGGTGCAACTGCAAGTGATGCGATGACAAACAAAAAAACAGTCATTTTATTTATTTTCAGATCTCAAAATGCCAAAGAGGAAATGTATTTTTTCAGAAGAATTAAAAAAAACATATAAAATGTTTAAGCCGACAGCAGAACCGTCGGAGGTGAAGTGTGAGCTTTGCGACCAGTTAATATCAATAGCCAGTAAGGGAAAATATGATCTCGAAAAGCACTTAAATACCGAAAAGCATCGGAAAAATATTAGGACCGCTGCGTGTTCGTCGAAAATAGACAATTTTGTAATAGCAAGATCGGGACCAAAAACAGAAGTGCAAGCGGCTGAGGCTACTTTAGTTTTTCACACGGTAAAACACAATCAGTCATTTAATTCATTAGACTGTACAGTACCACTTCAGAAGTGCCTTTATGCTGATTCAAACATTGCAAAAGGAATAACCTGTGCGAGAACAAAGGCAGAAGCAATTTTGAAAAATGTTCTTGCGCCATATGTTTTAAAAAATATATTGGAGGACTTGTCTGATATAAAGTACATAAGCGCTTCCACTGACGCAAGCAATCACGGTGCTATCAAGTTATTCCCGCTGTTAATTCAGTATTTTGACTATCAGAAAGACGGAATTCAGGTCTCCTTAATAGATATTCAATCACAAAAAAATGAGACATCCGATACGATATCTAATTACGTCTACGATTCACTGCGTGACAAAAACCTCTCAGACAAACTAGTAGCATTTTCGGCTGATAATGCTGCTACAAATTTTGGCGGCAAAGACAGAGGAGGGCAAAGTAATGTTTTCTTTACATTAAAATCTCTAACGAATAATCAGAATATTATTGGAGTCGGCTGTGTTGCACATATTTTCAATAATTCTGTCCATAGTGCTCTTGATTCCTTGCCATTGTGTCTTGAAAGTATTGTCATGCAGATTCACAATCATTTTGCTACATTTACCGTACGTACAGAGGAACTCAAAAGTATTAGCTCAGAATTAGACATTCATTTCAAACAAATACTTTATCATTCAAAGACGCGCTGGCTGAGTCTCTTCCCAGCGATAGAAAGGATTTTACAAATGTTTGAGCCCCTTAAGTCATATTTCCTGAAAAAGGAAAAGAATAATGCATCCAGAACTTTGAAAGAATTTTTTGAAAATGACCTTAACGAAGGCTATTGTTGGGCTGTTCATTCTTTCATGGCCATTTATCAAAATCGCATCAAAGATACAGAGAAGGCTCATGTTTCTGTAAATGAGGTTTTGGAAAACTGTTCTGAGATAATGAATAGCATAAATGCAAGGATTGAACAAGACTTTTATCCACTGAAAGTGACTTCTATTTTGCGTAAATTCAAAGACAATAACGAAAATTCTGAACAGGTGACTGCTTTCAAAGAGGATATTAAAAACATGTACATTATTGCAGTACAATATTTACGATCTTGGACTGAAAACTTATACAAAGACACAAAACATTTCACATGGATGACTTTAAAAGATGTTCCTGAATGGAATCAAGTTTCCGATACGATAAGTATCCTATCACAAAACAACGTTAAAGTTGACGATAGCAAATGTTTTGACCAACTGCAAAACCTTAAAAGTTTTCTGAATAATAACAAAGAGAACGTTGATTTCAAGAAGCTGTTAGCACACAAGAAATGGGTAGTCTATTTTAAATCGATGAGTAGTCAAGATTGCTTTTCAGAATTCCTAACTATTTGTCAGTATTACTTTGCGATCCCAGGACATAACGCAAACGTTGAAAGAGTTTTTTCCTTGATAGGTCAGCAATGGTCAAAAGAACGCAACAGATTACATGTTGACACTGTAGCTAAAATGTTGGTTGTAGAATTTAATTTAAAACATTTGACGTGTAAGGATTTTTACAATTGCATTTTAAAAGAAACTGAGCTTTTAAAGCAGGTTTCTGACAACCAAAAATATGAATAATTATTTTTATTGTTTAACTTAAAGAGAAAAAGTTTTGTTTTGTTTAGATTGTTTTTTTATTTTGTTTTGCTTTGGGAAGTAATAGCAGGTAAATAAGACTTATTTGTGCAATTGCCTTTCATTAGAATTTAAGAAGAATTTAAAAATGTTGATAAATGTTTATCTAGAATCTAATTTTGACTGATGACTTTATTTGACTGATTAATAATAAAGTACTTAGACTGATTTGGCATTCGATTTTATTTATATTTCATTAGAATTTAACAAGATTTATGGTAGTAATCAAAAAAGCTTGATTTTACATACAATTTTTTTGTCGTACCTATTAATACTCAGACACAAAATCCTCAATAATGTAGGGTGTCCGGCCTTTTTACCCAAATGTCCGGCCAAACTGGCTGGTCTGTCCGGCTATTAGGTTTGGCGACCTGGTAACCCTAGTTCCAACTGACCCCCATCATTGTTACGACCGCCCTTGGCATGGGGTCAGTTGTAACAGTTGGCACACGTTCTGTGAAGCGTCTCCTGTCTGGCAACTACCGCATCCAGGCCTGTCAGTTTAATATAACATTTGGAGACACATGAGTACTGTTCTATGTCAAGCGACTTATTTGTTGTTTACAGCCAGAATGGCAATGCTACGAGCAATCAAAGCAAAGTTGTTACAACCATACCCGTAGGAGTACTGTTGAGTAATTATTTACCGCAGCAACATAAACATAAATATTTTTGCGAAAAAAACAGGCGGCCCGCCCTAATTATTGGTAATGAGCACGGGTGCATCTTACACCCTGATAACGCTTCGCTCAGTTTTAGCATGCGGCTTCTTAAATATTCGCAGAAGGCCACACGACGCGTCTAAAGCGAAAGAANAGTTTTAGCATGCGGCTTCTTAAATATTCGCAGAAGGCCACACGACGCGTCTAAAGCGAAAGAAGCCGCACCTATGTTAAGAGCTTGTAAATCAGCCAGCGACTTTGCAGTGCGATCTGATAGCAGAGATAGCGCGCCTG
Source organism: Clitarchus hookeri (assembly GCA_002778355.1). NCBI lineage: Eukaryota > Metazoa > Arthropoda > Insecta > Phasmatodea > Phasmatidae > Clitarchus > Clitarchus hookeri. The sequence goes on along the minus strand of NQII01000120.1, from coordinate 294,007 downwards.
GTGGCGACAGTGTTTTGTTTGCAGACGCGATTCCTGGTACGCAGACAGCTCACGCATCGAACACTGGCAGATAGCACATAACACCCAGCTACAGATACCAGCACTGATAACACTCGCAGTGCCGCCAACACACGCATGCCAACATGCTATACTCCGCTGGCCTGTACCTACCTCAGCCCAAGTAGCGATCTCATTGGCGCGGGCCGCACGAGTTGTCGGCCAATGGCAGACGTCAAACGAGCATATAGCATCTTGCAGTTCAGTCTCCAGGCACAAAGCAACGAGCATTTTCTACGTCTCTGATCAAGCGTAGAGCCTATGAAAAGTCGCGAAAATGTTTTGAACCAATGTATTTCCGATAAAATTCTAACTAGCTATCCTTTAGTGATTGGGTGATTCAGTTTGTGAGTTGGCCAAGTTGTTTGCTGACCAATCACAACCGTTCTGCTTGAGAGTATCAGAATACTTATTGCTAAAATGAAATAGTGGAGTAGCTTCAGTGGCGTAGCGAAGGTGGTGCACAGAGGGGTTGGCCACCCCCAAAGAGTAATTAATTAATTGAGAATATAATTTATACCCAACAGTGTAATGTGCGAAACTCTTAGAGGCATATGGAAGGCTGCCAAGCTAAAAGCACAATATTTTTCTTCAAATTACCTTCGATTTTTATTGAATTCGATTCATTGAATGGTACATGACGTCATACGAACGTCATAATCGCGGCCATTTTGTCTTTCAATTTCTTATGTCGCGTTTTTCTTCAAGATTTTCGTTTAGAACATGTTCTATATTTTCTTGAATCCAAAATTTTAATCGCTGATCACAGCTTTTTTGACTATATTAATGGGAGTAATATAATAATAGAGCTGTGTGCACATATTTAAAGTTGTCGCAAAATAAGGACACACATTAAAAAAAAATATTTTAATATGAAGAAAATTTGTTGTGGTTTAACCAGTAATCTCCGTGTTGTGCGTGAGTCATAGAGACTTGTAAAAATCTACTTTTGGTATTTTTTACACTCGCTTCATTAAAAACTTTGTAAAAAAATTTCATGTGGAGACTTTAAAGCTTATTGAATGCAATTCATCGAGAAGCAAATAAAGTGACATTTTATTTCAATAAATTGAATTCAAGTAATTTAATTTAATAAATATTTTATCGTGTGAAATGAGCATAAGCTGTGTTTTTATACAGTTCAATCTTCTTCCCTCTTATATCTCCATAACTGTGAAGTTGTAAGGCCTGGGAAGTTCCGTCAACTGAGTCTAGATGTGTATCAGGACTCCGTGAGTACCAATACAATTAATTCTCCATTCAGTTTTGTTCCAGATCATAAAACCACACTAGACATTACAACTACTAATTAATTTATTACGAAACCCAAAAAAAAAAAAATCGTTTCGGTTATTTGTGATTATAATTTTTAAATTCGGCTACTTTACTTTCTTAGTTTATTTGATTTGGGAAAATTCTTTACACAAACGTTTACTAAATAAAAGCAAAATTAACCTATTGATTTCCTGATTTGGATAAATTTGTACGTATTTGTTATTTGTAACAATTCACAGGTTGGGCCTCTCCCAAGCAAGAAGGTTGACTCCGCTGCTGTCGCTGCTAATAACTAAGGAAAACTACCGGACACGTCCACAGTACATTCAATATTAGCAAACAGTCAGTTTTTACCGCGACCAACAATCGTCTCTAACTATACACAGGACCCAGGGAAATTCCGCGAATAAACTTGAGGACAAGCGAGACGGCAAACACACGTACATTAACTTACGTTTGCTACTAGATGGCGGTTTGTAAGCCACGCCCTCGAAGAATATGGGTGAATAACTAACGTTCGAGATAATAAGCAGCTAATGCACGGCTGCTCGTGGCCTGGGGTGGAGATGGCCATGCACTCATCGAGGCAGCCAGCGACCAATGAGCTGGCGCTTGAGTATGCACACGTAGAGGTCCGTGAAATACACATTTCCATTCCGTGAGAGATTAGACTTGAAGCGACTGTACTCGGTCTATGACTAGAGCACAGTTGTGTTGACACGTCGTGGATAACTTCTTGAACGTCGACAAACGAAAGAGAAGTACTGCAACAATATCACGTGCAAACAACCTGAACCACCAACAAACATACAGTGGTGGCTCGAGTGTAGAGATCCACTTGCACAAACGTCGTGTGTTCTTCCTTCACATGGGAGGCGGTACGAGTGGGTCAAGGGGTCATATGACCCCTAATATTCTGCTGTAAGGGTCAGTTTCTCACAACAAACATGCAGTTGTGGCTCGAGTGTAGAGATCTACTTGCACGCACGTCGTGTGTTCTTCCTTCACATGGGAGGCGGTACGAGTGGGTCAGGGGGTCATATGACCCCTAATATTGGGCTGTAAGGGTCAGTTTCTCACAAGAAAAAATTATTAACCCACACTAAGATTACGACTTACATTGTTAAATTAATACGGTACGTAAAGACAAATGTAAGAATTTTTTCTAATTTGCTTCTAGTAGAATGGTGCAGTAGCCTATTTATAGAATTTGTATTATCCGATTTTTTTATAAACGATATCAGTTATGAACGTTAAAATTTAAAAATTGCAAGCAAGCCATATAAGTAAGTAAGAATTTTTCTGCGATAGTGTGATATTTGTTAGTGTTAAATTAATTTTGTTGTATTATTATTGTTTGTAGTCTTGGCCCCTGACCCCGTAATGACGAAAACCTTCCGCCGCCTTCGTCCCGTCAAATACAAACTAACGGCACTGTAGTCCTTGCCACTTGCATGCGTCGGTCCAGTGAAACTGTAGAATTATTTTACAAGTAGATATTTTACAAATCTGATAATTCCTACATTTATATGCATTCAGAAAGTTAAAAAAAAAATCGGTATTTACGATCGTTACCAACATTACTGGCGCGTGCCAGCCATTGCACCTAGTATGCTCTTTCTTCAGCTTATGTTTGAAGGTTTCTTCTGGTAGTAATTTAGCCTAAAGTAGATTCGCGGTGTCTTCACACTTTCTGAGTCAAGCGTTTGAATAATCACGTGTTAGTTACCTTGTTTCCTGCATCTATCATGTTTCACAGGCGTTTCAAACTTCTCTTAACGTAAAAGTCACTTATTTTCAGTTAAATTACAGTTTTGGTTATATTTTATGAGCATCTTATTTGATTTATGCATAATTAATGTGATCAAAACCAAGGAGAAAGTAAGTATGTTGGCAATGCCTGGTAAGAAATAGTTCTCATGCAAAATATTATTAAACTGAGTGCGCATAAATTACGNATAAGTATGTTGGCAATGCCTGGTAAGAAATAGTTCTCATGCAAAATATTATTAAACTGAGTGCGCATAAATTACGGTGCATTGTCGCTTTGGTGTAATTTTCTAGACTTGGTCAAGATTTGTTTGAATGAGGCGGAGAAATAGCCCGGAAGTAGAACTTAAGCAGAGCTCCAGAAAAGCTGGAAGTAATCACGACTTGACTACATCTAGCCAAAACTCACTCGCTGCGAGAAAGAACTTGATTGACTGGCCCACAACTGCTGCGCGCGGAGAAACAAGTCTGCCAACCATGGAACTGAACCAAGTAAGAAGGGTTTTTCCAAGTTTCATGACCGCAAAATAGCTGGCAATGCACACGACGTATTATTTTCAGTTGCCGTTATGGTTGAGAGAGCTGTGAGTGCGCTATTGAAACTCACTGGGGAGAACTGTATTCAAAACCACGTGGAATCATGTGCTATTACACGCACTTTTCGATTATGAAATAAAATTGTGCTTTGCATTTGCCATGCCTTATTAGGGTATCGCAAACGCGGGGTATTTTTTTGCTGCACTTCGTACATTTAACAAAAAATGTTATCTGCAGAATGAACTTTACTCGTTATCGATGTGCTTGAAAAACAATACAAGAATTCCTAGGCGTTGAGTTGTCAGCGTAGCCTTTAGTAATTCAAGACGTTGCTAGTTTGAATTATCTACCATAGCGTATACACGTTGCCGTCACTCAGTTTCCACCACAAACAGATCAAGATAATGGTAATACTGCTAATGATAACAGACGCCAGCTCTCAAAAGGCGGCCTCGTGCCTTCTGCGCATACACACACGCGCACACACACAGTCATTTAATTCATAGAAAAGATTTTTTCCCAAACATTGGAATTCAGTTTTGATTTCAGAGCGCGACAATTTTCGCGCGTATCATTTGATTGGCTGTGCTACGTAATTGACATTTGAGACTTCTGTAACCGAATTTAGGATAGCACCAAACAAAAAAATTGCCTCGAAACACCAATAGTTGTAAATGCATAGAGTGTATCAACCAGAAGCAAGTTTCCATGGTATTTGGGATACACCGATATCAGTATTACTACGATTGCATTGCATCACAAATTACCGTACTGTATTTCATCACACATGATAAAAAAAAATATAGCAAAACGGGTTTCACATGATGGCCCTGGGTTATTATTTACATTTTGGCAATTAAAATGTTGAAATGCGTTTATTGTTAATTTTGTTGAGTGTAATGTAAGTCGTAATTCTAATGTTGACGATAAACTGTGACGCACGAAGAGGCTAGAGTGTAGTGAGGTCCGAACCTCTGGATAACCTGCTCGAGTGAAGCAACATCCACCCGGCCTCCAGGCACATGAGCTTGCACCAACTCCGAGGACACACAGCGAGGGAACACACGGACAAGATACAGTCCACTCATCGATATTTCCAACTTTCCTGGAGTCCTGCTAGGGTTCTACCTCCGCCTCGTGCGAACAAAGTCCAACCAATTGTAGGAAATTACGCCCAAGAGACAACGCACCGTATTTATGCGCACTCAGTTTAATATAATTGTGCATGAGAACTATTTGTTACTAGGCATTGCCAACACACCTTTTTTCTCCCAGTTTTTAATCATGTTATTTATGNTGTGCATGAGAACTATTTGTTACTAGGCATTGCCAACACACCTTTTTTCTCCCAGTTTTTAATCATGTTATTTATGCTTAAATAAAATTTACCCTCCCAAGAGTCTAACTTCAAAAATTGTTTGTTTTACAACCAATCCAACCCAGAAAGAGAATTCACGAAATTTTTCACCAGCTTTCGCAAACTTACGCCCACTATTAACTTTATTATCCATGCCGTTATATCTTCCTAGGTAGTTAACAAGTAATTATTTGTGTATTTTACTGACGAACTTATAGAATACGTTATCNTGCCGTTATATCTTCCTAGGTAGTTAACAAGTAATTATTTGTGTATTTTACTGACGAACTTATAGAATACGTTATCTACACCGAATTACCAGTTTTTGTAAACTGTGAGCTGTTTCGCATGTGAGTAAAAAGTGCTAGAGATAACATTTGGTTGTGTGTTCCGAGGTTCAAGGTCTGAAGCAACACTCGGCGGCAGTCAACACACCGGAGCAAACAGACGTTTCACCACTTTTCGCAACGAGTTCCCTCACAGGGCTTTGAACGATCATTGTTCAGGTGAATGTGACTGTGCTGTGCGAGGCGAGAGACAGAATACCAAGTATATAGAAGCGGAATAGCGTGGCGGTTACTTTCATGTTTTCCGTTCATTGGTTGAACGAGGCTCTGGAAACAGGCCCTGCGTCTGTCTGGCTTCTGCTTATCGCGAGGCATTCCCTATGGCTTTCAGGCCCACTTTACAGTTTCACTTTTTGCAAACCAGAAATGTCATGATGTGTGCTGTACAAACTTACTTCCAGTCCCTCTGTCCGTGATGGAGGACACGTTGCACATGAAGGATATGTATGGTTGGTACTGTACAACAAGGAGTCAGAGGCTAGTGTTTAGGGTGTCTTCCTTGCGATATATCTGATTTATTGAAGTTTCTGCACGTCCCATTTGTGAATGGTCAGTTCTGACAGCAACAGGTACGAGAGCACGCTTGACACAAGTAAGTTCATCAAAATATTGAAGAATTGCAACACTTGAGCTAATGGGTGAAAGAGTGAAGTGATTTGGGCGGCTCTCAACAACGAGGTCTTGAGAGCTGATGAGGGCGAAGCGAGATGAGTATAGAGCAGCGCCGCAATGAAGGGACGGGGGAAACGGGATATCCCCGAGAAAACCCGCAGACCAGCGGCATCGTCCGGCACGATTCCCACGTGTGAATATTCCGGTGTCCCGGCCGGGGATTGAACCCGGTTCGCTTTGGTGGAAGGCGAGCAGGCTAACCGCTCAGCTATCACTGACGAAAGCTAATATCGTCGCAGTAAGTAGGGACAATGCGAAAATATTTCCGCGCGAGCTAGAATTCAGTATGCTTTACGGCCAACGATTTTTATTACTTCCATGCTTGCTACATCTCCTGTATAGTTTTCTTACACACTGTTCATTTGTGTAGTAAGTGAAGACCATATAATGAAAAATGTGACTGAAGGCCGTTCACGATAAAGTGAGCACTTTAGAAACAAACCTTAGAAAAAAGTCACTGCTCCTACGTGCAGATATTTTAACGGGCGCACAGAGTGCCATGCGCCCAGTAAAGTTGGTAACGATGAAGGGGAAGTAGTTCCACTATTTAACTTCGAATTAAAAGTGTTAGGTAAACATTTGCGATAACTTAAATCATATATTTATCTTTCAGTATTTTTTTATGCATATAAGTGTAAGAATTAGCATATTTGAAAAATACTTACTTCTCTAATAATTTCATAGATTCACTTAACCGACGCGTGAATAAAGTGATGAGTCCCATGGCAGTGATAACTTTATATAAGGCGGAAGAATACACAATGTGCATAAAAAGTAGATCTTAAGCAGGGCTTTCAAAAGTGCTTAGTTTACCGTGAACAGACTATACTTTAAAAACATATCGTGAGGCTGTAAAAAACCTCTCCGTCCTGACATACGTGACGGAGCAAAACGAACTGTAAATGTCGCACATTCATTCTGTAATCGACCAGACTTCACAATTCTTTACATACTCGAGCCACAGCTGTTTATTCATTGGCTGATTTCATTCATTTCGTTCCACGTGAAATGGTCATGATGTCTGCCAGCTTATTCCTGGCCAATTGGAGCAGGTTTATTAGTCGCTATTGGGGTGGCGATGTCCTTTGCTGCGAAAATATATTTAAAATCAATCTAGTCCTTATAAATGTTTACAATAAATTTTTTTTAAATAAGAAAATTTACTGTAGGATCCTGTTAAACATTAGCGCAACAGTGAATCTATATCGAATTGAGTTACGTTTTTAAATGTAAAGACATTTTTAAGATGGCGTTTGATCTATGCTTGAGCGTAGTCCTCGGTTCGTGAACGCGTTAGGTTGGCAATGCTGCACTGATCAGTGGAGTAATCAACACGTTATTCACTTGTATGTTTACACCTAGTGCGTGGGGGGGGGGCAGCGACCTCCCTCACAACGTGGAAAGACTTTCAATTAGTGATTTAAATGAGTACATGTGTGTTGTCTCGCACGTGCCCCCTTCCTTTTAGTGTTCCTCTTTACCATTACTCATACATATGTTAATATCATTGTTTGAACCCTTTGAAAAGTATGCACGTATATATTCGCGACCACGTTTATATGGACATTTCTTTGCTATGGAAGACAAAGCTCATACGTTTATAGTTTTACTGTGTCTGGACTTAATCGGAATATAAGGAAGAAATTTCAAGTAGTCAACATTTCAGTTCGTAAGAATAGAACTGTTCTTTTTATTAATTTCGCAGATGAACACGATGGATTAAAAAACGTGCTAAAATTGCCGCGGCACTTTAATTGGCACAGTCAACGTGTGACTTCATTGGCCGACAGCCGTGTGTGTGTGTGTGTGTGTGATGTAGCCTGGACCAGTATGACCAAGGTAAGTGGAAATGCAGACATCAACACAATTGATATTGCAGTAATAAAGAATATAGGCAGCTCACTTCAACATTGTCTTCAGTGCCAGTAAATTTGTGCTGTCCTCAAAGGGCTAAAAGTATTTCTTCTTCGAATTTAATAAATGAAAACGTACTCCCAAGTAGTTAATGGTTTAAATACGCACAAGACAGAAAGGAAGTAAGTATATAAAGAAATAATGTGTGATGACTAAACTCTAGTGTACCTTAAAAGACGCTGGTATGAAATGTTTACTCTTCAAGATAAAATTCAAGTATTCAAAATGTTTTACCCACTACTGGTTTTCTTGCTCTTACTAGAAAGCAACATCTCTTAAACAATACACATAGAAAAAAAAGCTATTGTTTATAATTACTCAAACGATCATGATGGATTGCATGTTTGATTAAGTATGAGTTGAGTTGAGTTGAGATATTTAGGCGACCCTTTAACAGCGAGGAGTACAGTACAGTACAATACAGTACAGTACAGTACAGTACAGTGTAGTGTAGTGTGTGTGGTGCGCATCAGTAAGACAGTGGCGAGTAAGAATACAAAGAACAACATAACTGGTGTTCCTGCAGTAGGCGACTGACTTCTATCTTGTCATCAATCCCTGTAATGTTGTCTGCCGCCTGTGTAAATATTTGTGTACTCGTACCACGAGTCATGCCATCCCTGCATTAGTGGATTGAGCTGCGTCATTCCTGCATCGCGCCAAGTCACCCCGAGTCTCTCTCCCACTGTCTTCTTCGAGTTGGCTTTCCTGCAGTGTTTTCCCGGTTGCCATTCGTGGATTCCTTGCCATTGCCCTTTTAAATGTCTACAGAACATTTTTCAATATCAATATTCGTAGTTTCCTTCATTATTATAAATCTATTCTTGTTCCTTAGCGAACTACACTTTTAGGCGACTCAGTCATTCCTTAAAATGGTTATGCATACAGTTTTTTGTCGTTGAACATGCTTGAAATAACTACGTTCAATTTAGTTTAAAGAGAATATACCGAGGTTTATAACAAGGATCCTGTAAATTGCTTGCCTAATGTTTTTCAAAATATATCTTGTCCTTACATTTTTACATAACAAAAAAATACAATATTTCAGTAGAAATGATTTTGTTTAAATACTTAAAACCTAGACTTACACGAAATAGAAACTGAAAAAAGTTGCTTATGTGACTACACTGCAAGTAAAGTCTGCTCACTGTAAAATGAGCATTTTCGAAAGAAGTTCCACTTGTGTGCACATTTTGTAGTCTTCCGCCATATGCACAGTTAACATTACCATGGGTCTGATCACTTTGTTTATGCATCGATCCAGTTAAACTGTGAAATTATCAGCAAAGGTACGCAGGTAGGGACAGTGTCATTATTCAAAGGTTGACTTTACCTTGGACAGCCTTTACCGAAGGCGTATCAGCAGCCGTTACAAGGAGCTCGTATGTGAGTGGCTAGACTCGAGGTCATTAGAGCCTTCTGACTCAGGTTCAAATCACGCTCAAGCACTAAGTAATGGAACTCTCTTTTAAATGTTTTTTAATGCACAGCAAAACACCCGCAAAATAAAAATTAAATATTCTTTTTTTGTTATTTCATGGAAGTATAGAAAACTAGCTAGTACATATAAGGAGAGGTTCCGTAAGTTCACGGAAACTTCTAAGAAATTTGCGGAAAGTCCGTGTTTGAAAATTAACGTATCCGTAATTTTATTTAGAGTTTACAAACATTTCTGGATAAAATTTTACCAGTACTTTCCCCCCCAAAAAAAAAAAAAAAACAGTGCGTCAACCGGGATTGCTAGACACCTGGAAATGTCGTGTATTCATTTGACAACAAGCTAGACTCCACAATATTATGTGTACTCGAGACTCAGCTAGCTGCTCATTGGCTGATGCTACGATTACTTCCAAGGCCAGGCAGCAAGGGATTCGGTACTTTTTTTCTTGGAGGCGTAACTAACAAGCTACGATCCAATTGAAAGAGGAATCAAATATACACGTGTTTGAAGACCAACTTGTCCTCAAATGAGTTCGCTGAATTTCCAGGTCTTTAACGATAGTCATACCGGGTGAAACTGGTATATCAAAGAACTATTTAAAAGTATGGAAAAAATTGTACTCTTAAGTGAAACGCATACGTAAACATCGGAAAAATATAGTGAAAACTCAAATGACTCCTTTATTGCAATATATTGCAAGTCAGGCTATTTTATGTTTTGACAGCGTATTTCATAATTCGGTGATAACATTTAGGTAGAAATGACTGTCATCGTCCGTGTTAAAATATTTGCAGAAGCTAATTGAAAAATTGCTCAAGTAACCGTGACTTGCGTCGAGATCACAGCGTCTTGGCGAGGACTGACTCATCTGCAGCCCGCGATAACGTCAACCTGCAGTTGTAAATAAACAAGGCGGATAGCGAGGCAGCTCTACACTCAGTTCTAATCAGTGGAAAACCACCGATTAGTAGTGAAATTAAACTACTCGAATAAGTGAAAATGGCTCCACTTAGAATCAGTGGAGAACCACTAATTGTTTCAGTGAAAAAATGTCACTGATTGAATAAGTGTCGGCCGACTGCAGTAGCGAATTAAAAATTGTTTTTATTGAATTTAGCCAAATAATTACGTGAAATAAACATATTTACGATAGGTTACTATTTATATTGCGCAATTTACCGTAATTAAAAAAAAGTAAAAAAAAAAAAATTAAGGTGGCTGGAATTGAACTCACTCGCCATTTGCCATTCGCTTAGGCCAGGGGTGGCGAACCTTTATGTATCAGCGTGCCATTTTTTCTAAAGAAATGTTCGATGAGGCCATAGACGTGCCGTCAGATAATTTTAACTTAGTGATTATTAGAAAAATAATAATACTAAACACTATCTACTCAAAACTCTTTATTTACTACCAAAAATACATTTTGCAATGTCAAATAATAAATGTTTCAGTTGTACGCATAATTCAAATTACATTAGTGTGACTTCTGTTGTTGCAGATTAGATGACAAATAATTTATATTAGGGTTGTAAGATGTTACTTTTAGCAGAATGCATGCTGAACTGGAGTCATCTGTCAAACGGTTTCTAAGCGAATCTTTAATGTTATTCATCTCTGAAAATAATGACTCGCAGGCATAGGTAGATGAAAATATGGTTAAAATAGCACGAGCCAGCTTCTTCAAACAGTTAAATGTGTCTGGAAACGAATTCCATGTTTCCAAAATTTTGATACTGGCATTTTTACTTATATTGCTTGACAATCTTTCTGTTTCAATTAATTCCAACTCTTTCCTTGCTTCAATAAATTTTTGAATCCATATTGAACTAGACTGGAAATCAATCAGCTGCATTTCAAATTCTTCAATTTCCAACCAATCGAATGGGGACAAATTCAGTTTATCAAATGAAGTCACATCAGGGTACATAATAAACTTTAGTGTTTCCGATAATTCTCTGAACTGAGAAAATCTCGCTGAGAATCCCTTGATTGAAGAATCAATTACAGAAATAAATTCTTCAGTTACTTCTCCACCTGGTTTCTCATGTATATCTAAATGTTTGAAATTTTTTTTCAAGTTTGGGAAATACTTGTAGTTTTTTGTAGTAATATCGTTCCTGAAAACATGTAGTTTAGCATCAAAAGCGCGAATGAGATCTATCATGACGATAATTGTTTTATTTGTGCCTTGAAGATTTACGTTCAATTCATTGAAATGTTGGCATATGTCTGTAAAAAACATCAATTTTGAAAGCCACATAACATCCAACAACTCTGGGTATTGTTAAATTTTTCCCTCATTTTGCACAAACAGTCTGATTTCTTCCAAATCAGTCAACAAATCTTTGAAGTACGTTCCCCCGGCTCAGCCAGCGAACATTATTATACATCAGTAAGCCATTATATACCGAGTTGACTTCATTCAACAAAGCATCAAACTTTCGCTTATTTAAAGCGTGCGACGATATGAGGTTGACTATTTTTGTGACTACCGCCATTACCTTATCAAGAGATGTTAAACCACTCTTAGCACACAAGGCTTGTTGGTGAATTATGCAGTGGAATTCAAGAATCGAATGTCCTACGTCTGTTTGAAATAAACTTATGAAACCATTTTTTTTGCCCACCATACTTGGAGCACCATCAGTTGTGACTGAAACAATTTTTTTTAAATCAATTTCTTTCTCAGCAAGCGAATTTTTAACAGCCGTACAAATATCTGTGCCATTTGTAGTTGTTAGCAACGATGTTATCGCAATTAATTCTTCCTTAATTATGTTTCCTACGCAATATCGAGCAAAAACAGCTAAACGTGCAGATTTAGTAATG
>NQII01000120.1:245263-258368 GCA_002778355.1 Clitarchus hookeri | reverse complement strand
GGGGGGGGGGGGCAGTAGCCGTGATGTGCCACTATGGCGTGTTGATATGAGAACAAATTTCCGAGTTGGACTCGCATGGTTAGATAACTGACTTTCCTTCAGGAAGAATGAAGTATTGAGTAACGATCCTAGACGATGTTTCCCGAACAAGCCTCGAGCAGGGCCGCCTGTTTCAGCGCAGGCTAGACTTCAATATCCTATGTGCTCTATTGCAAATGTAATGTGGTTATTGGCTGCGTACTTTCGTCAGACGACAGTTTCACACCTGGCCGGGCCAATCAGAATACACTTGTCACAGCTCTGACGCTCCGTGATTCGCAGGCAGACATGTAAGACGCGTGGCAATCAAGATAATCCAATCACAAAAGCGGGTCGTAGCTAGAGTGTTTTGGAGTATTACTGATCGTGGAATTTTCTCGTGGAAAAAAAAAATGTTGCCCCTAGCCCCGAAGCCTAATAAAATCTGTAGGATCCAATAAGCGTGGTTTAACACTTTAAGGACTACGCTCGAGCAAAATTATTCTGAAAGTTTCTTTGTCTTTGAAAAGAAAACCAGCATTCTCACGCAGTCGTTGTATTGCCTGTGTTTAACAGGATCTTAGAAAGACTCNATTGCCTGTGTTTAACAGGATCTTAGAAAGACTCTACAGCTCAGTAACAATAACTTTCCTGAATACAAAAATATTTTGTTACATCTCTGCAAAAGTACAGGTGTGATTGTAAAACATCTTACACAAATAAAGGCATTTGATTGGGACAAAATCAACTCAGCTCCTCAGTGGCTAATGACCAGCCAATGAACGTTGTAGAGCACAGTAAGCGTGTCCACTGTCATGTCGGCCAATAGAACGGCAGTGAGTGGGAACACAGGGGCCAATAGANGTAGAGCACAGTAAGCGTGTCCACTGTCATGTCGGCCAATAGAACGGCAGTGAGTGGGAACACAGGGGCCAATAGAACCGGTGTTCCTGCAACGGTGGGTATAAGTAACTCAAGTCTAACTTGTCTTGGTTGTCTTGTAAATGTCCGCTCACCTCACAGTGTTAAAGAAGCAAAGTAGTGTTCCCAGTATACCCCATTGCTATAGAGTCCTGCAAAAATAGTGTTATCTTTCCGTGACAGGTTCAACTTCACTTTCTTATACGCATTTCAGCACAGTCTACAGTCACAGAGTACTTAAGAATACAGGGGTGAAAAAACAGTTTATTCCGCGAACTCCAGCAGCACACGCCAGCAAAATGGCGTCACTGGCCATCAACATGTACAAGTGCCGTTCGCCAATCAGTGCACGTTAACCCACTCGCCAAAAAGCTCCCCAGCCAATAGAGAACCTTTCGCGGGCTGCAGTAGCCAATCAGGCACATTGCCCGTTCCCAGAGCCTCACACAGCCAATCAGAGAATGGGTACGCCCACATCAAAGAAACCGCCAAGATATTTGGCTTCTCTCTACCTATCTACTCTGTGTCACAGTTTCATTGGCATGNGCCCACATCAAAGAAACCGCCAAGATATTTGGCTTCTCTCTACCTATCTACTCTGTGTCACAGTTTCATTGGCATGTACCGTACTCTAAAGGATTTCATTTACTTGTCAGATTGCTAGGGACCTGCAAAATTCACGTTATTCTTCGGCATCGCGAGAGATTCGCATCGCTGGGAATACGGGAGCTGGTGTATTTAGTTCATTGGCTGCTATCTGGGNATCGCGAGAGATTCGCATCGCTGGGAATACGGGAGCTGGTGTATTTAGTTCATTGGCTGCTATCTGGGTATGGAGAAATTCCTCTTCTGGCAACTCTACACGCGGTTCGGGCTTACCATTATGACGCGTTCATCCATTGGCATACATTTTTTNGCCCACATCAAAGAAACCGCCAAGATATTTGGCTTCTCTCTACCTATCTACTCTGTGTCACAGTTTCATTGGCATGCACCGTACTCTAAAGGATTTCATTTACTTGTCAGATTGCTAGGGACCTGCAAAATTCACGTTATCCTTCGGCATCGCGAGAGATTCGCATCGCTGGGAATACGGGAGCTGGTGTATTTAGTTCATTGGCTGCTATCTGGGTATGGAGACATTCCTCTTCTGGCAACTCTACACGCGGTTCGGGCTTACCATTATGACGCGTTCATCCATTGGCATACATTTTTTTATGGCGTGTCAAATTAATAAGATCCAACTAACAACGTAGTGTAATTTACACGTGCTTAAAACACAACTTGTCGCCAAAAATTACGCAAATTTTGCAGGATTGCGTTACAGGCTATTGGCCACTTCACCTATTCAGACCTAGTGTACACAATTGTGCGCATTACGCACGTGTAGGTAATTGCTGGTCTCTACTGCACACTGCGAAGCTCATCTTACCTGTGGGTAAATTATTCGCAAACCGTCTTACTGGTCTAGGTCGTAATTGGTTCACATAAACACGTGTTTAGAAAACACGTTGTTAGAAACACGTGTTTTGTCGACTTCAGTACAGCGCACATCATAAAAAAATTTTGTTTGCAACACCTGAAACCGTCAATTAAGGAGGGTCGTTTACCGTTTGTTATTGGCTCGATAGTCCTTCGCAAAAGAGTGAAAGAGGACGNATGAATGTAAAGAAGCTTGGAATCTAGTCTGCAAAAAAACAATAAACGCGAATTTCGCAGGTTTCTGCCCATTGGCGGTTGGTTCTCTGAGGCGGTAAACTGGCGGCGAGGCCTGACATTGTGTGGGAGTTCTGTCACTTGAAGATGAATGTTACAAAGGCGTTTCACCACTGACATAAAAAATACGTGTTATATGCCAGCGTGCTAAAATCGAAAATGCTGTTCGCAAATATGCTTGCTGTCATTGACAGACAGTTAGTGTGACATGGCATGAAGGACTGTTTTAACCAATAACAACAGTTCCGAGTTAGCGTGACGAAACTCTAGAGACCTGAGGAATACATAGATCCATTTCGAGACAAGTTGGAATTCAAAAACTCGTTTAATTGGTCCACGCGTTATTTTAAAACTCCTGGATAGCCATAAAACAAATAATAAACCTGCAGTGAACTGCAGCCCCAA
Source organism: Clitarchus hookeri (assembly GCA_002778355.1). Lineage (NCBI taxonomy): Eukaryota > Metazoa > Arthropoda > Insecta > Phasmatodea > Phasmatidae > Clitarchus > Clitarchus hookeri. The sequence goes on along the minus strand of NQII01000120.1, from coordinate 255,308 downwards.
TGCGCTGCAACAGCAAGTAACCAATTAGCAGTTAAAGCTGCACGAATGTATATAATACTGTGGAGTGCAGCATGAAGGTTGTTGAACCCGCGATTGTTTCACATTTCACTACCAATTTCCCGTAATACGATCGCACAAGCAAATGGTCTCGTATAAAGATCATCAACCAATGAATTCACGAATTATGCTCAAATGTTTACAGGGTAGAGAAATCTAGCTTGTCCCAAAATAGTAAAGCTAGTTTTGCAGATCGCTACCTAAGACCAAATAAGGTCGTAGCTTATTTAATTAGATTAACGGTACAACCATCTTTATATTTCGAGATGGTTCCTCGGCATCGCCCCAAGCGGTAAACGTGTACCGCAAGTAAGATGCCAAAACGCCGTAATTCCAAGACGTCATGACGTCCAGGGGCCGCGTTGTTCAAATAATTTAAGTGGCAAGCATAAATTTCTCACCGCGTTAAAAAATATCGGCATTTAGTTTATGCTTTTCTGAGTTTTATGATTTTATTTTTTGGAATGAAGACATGTATAACTCATTGAGGAGTATGCACGTGTATACTAGGGGCTAGAGGAGATTTTTTTGCTCTTAAAGACAACACTAACATTTTTATTGTTATACTGTGTCACTNCACTAACATTTTTATTGTTATACTGTGTCACTGTATTTTATCGGAATCGAAGTAAAAAAAATTACAACTCAACATTTTAATTCGTAGGAATAAAACAGTTTTTTTTTAACGCTTTCGAAGAAACTGATATCTAAGATAAACACATCGCATTTTTTCGTTTGAAGTACAGCATGCTATGAGAGCTGCAAAGTGACATGTGCATTATCATCTAGTTTTTTTCGTTCCCATTCCGAGGAGAAGACAGGAAATGTAGATAATGAGTCTATTTATAAGCGCTCTGCGGTCTGTTCCTGTGTCCTGGAAAGTTATAATGAAGTGTTACAGCGAAACACGAGCTCATATTAACCCGCTAAGTAGCCGACTACGTATATTTGTACCTGTGTCATTATAACTGTGCTCTTCGTGTGCAACTCGTGCTCGGTAGTACACAGGGGCACATACCAGTTAGGGCAGTTTCACCATTCCTCTGACAACCACAATTCCGTGGCGTCATTCCCCAAATTCGCCATATTCTGACGGAGAGCCTTATCATATATTACCTTCCTCTGCAATATGTAGACAGTTGGTTACAATGACCATGAAATGGTTCAAATTTCACGACGACATTCACGGCCGTAAAATAAAACGTAATTTCTTAAGTGTACGACCAGTTATGTTCTATTGTGACACACAACAGTCTCATTTATTAACTCGTTCAGACTTCATGTCCATGATGTACTTGTTGCACATGAAGAATATTTATGGTGGGTATTGTACACAAGAATGAATCATTGGCCGGTGTCTGGAGCGTATTCCTTGCGAGAAATATATGACTTGTTGAAGTTTCTGTACTTCTCATTTGTAAATAGTTAATGTTGACATCAGCGTTGTTCACTGATCAATTGAAAAATTACTTCGTACCTACGCCATATCAGAGAAATATCGCAAAGGAAAACGCAGAGGATAACAATGCAATCATACACGAAAACAAACAAAGGCTAGCTGTTTATTGTCAACAGATACTTAAAAACATAACAATAATTCCACAAGGAATTTAGTCAACAGTTCTNATCAGCGTTGTTCACTGATCAATTGAAAAATTACTTCGTACCTACGCCATATCAGAGAAATATCGCAAAGGAAAACACAGAGGATAACAATGCAATCATACACGAAAACAAACCAAGGCTAGCTGTTTATTGTCAACAGATACTTAAAAACATAACAATAATTCCACAAGGAATTTAGTCAACAGTTCTNCAAGGCTAGCTGTTTATTGTCAACAGATACTTAAAAACATAACAATAATTCCACAAGGAATTTAGTCAACAGTTCTACAAGACTGAACGAAACAAAACTAGACGAGAAATAAACGAACGAAGAACAAAGACAAGAAAATATATACAAATCCTAGCACAGAACTGTAGACAACACAGGCTTCGCCGCCTGTTACGAATAGAGAACTGAAGGAGCATAAACAGATAGTGACGATAGTTACACGGAATATACCGATACATAAAGGAGAAAACTTCGTGTTATTTAGTTCTGCATCTTCCAAGAAGAAGGCCTTCAGTATTTGCTCTGGATATATGTTTTGTGTCGTTTTGCCTTAAGCCGTCGTAACCTAATAGAGTTATGCCTGAAAGCCTTTGGTAACAGTTACTCCTCGCGGGGATTTGCCTAACGGAGTGCAGTCTAAAATGGTAAAACTACGCTTGGCATAGTGGTGGTTACGGTTTACCATAAACCGTGGTGACGTGTCACCGTTGCTTAAAAGCGTTTTACCTAAAATAATTTTGCCTTAAAATGCTTTTTTTTAAGCGGAGTTTTTGCATTAGATAATTTTGCCTTAGCCCTTTCAGTTATGGCGCTCCTATTTTGGACATTGCACAGGAAGTAGAAACACCTTCAGTCCGTGTGTCCACTACAGTGTGCATGTTGCAGATGAAGGGAATATATGACCAGAGCTGTACACAGCTAGTATCATCGCCCAATGCAGTCAGCTTGTTCTCTGTGAGTTCTGTGATTTGTGGACTTTTATACAGCTCTGGTTTATGAGCGGTTTTCCAGAAGTCTCTTAAATACCAAGCACACGTATGATTGGTTGCATGAATGTACAAAGTATGAGTATGGACCAAAATATTACTTGATTGCAACACTTCAAAACATAAAATAATGCAGAGCACTGTACACAGAAGAAAACATCGTACACAAGTGAAGTACACTCTAAACTTGAATCACTGAGAATTGAGCCAAATCAGTGAAAACAGTGAGAATTGAGCAACTGAAAATCAGTGCCAGATAACTAAAGAGTGTTAATACTTTATACCAGTTCATTTCCAAACAACACTTTTTTTNCAACTGAAAATCAGTGCCAGATAACTAAAGAGTGTTAATACTTTATACCAGTTCATTTCCAAACAACACTTTTTTTACTTGTAGCGCCTACAATTACATTTATATATACGCTTGAAAGAGTTAAAGTGTTTCCCCTAAAGTAGATTTTCCTAGTGGCGTTTTGCTTCGAAGAATTTTGCCTCAAAGCACTGGCCTTAGTGTAGATACTCCAAATCGTGATGATGCTAATTGCGTTTCGGAAAGTGGCGTTTTGACAAACTGCACTTTCACCTGAAGCACTGCTCTTGATGTCGCATCTCCCAGGGGCGGGATAGATGCTTGCTGCTGGCTAGGGCACTCGATTTTCACGACAAGATTTCCTGACTAGTTGTATTTTATAACACTTTAGCCCAGATCCACCTCCGTGACTGGACGAGTTCCGAGTCATGCATCTTTAGGTGTCTGTCCACGAACAACAGAAGTAGAGTACCGGAGTAACCAAGTCATGATTAGCTGACCAATCAGGAGAATGTCGTCTCACAAAGACACACCGCCAACAAGCAAAAGAAATCTGCTGGAATGCCCAGGTGGTATTATTAATTAACACGTGAGGGAATGTTGTCGCTAACTTCAGGTGTCCTTACTGGCGGCCAGAGGTCCGTGAACTTGGCAAATTTGTTTGGTGACGAGTAAGATTTCAAGGACACGCACTCTGTAGTTGGTTTAGAGATTGGAGCGCGGTTGTTTGCGCACGCCGTGGACGACCCTTCAGCGAGGAAGGAATGTGATGTCAGTGCCACGTGCTGCCAAGCCGAATACTAAATAATTACAGATCTTACAATATCGCGATATAAGACGGCACCAAGGTAGACTCCGCAGTTCTCTACACACTCGAGCAGATGTCACTTTGAGAACACCCCGAGCTGTGGTTTTGGAGGGAGGTGATTGACACTGTTCTCTAAAGGTACAATTTCCTAATAAATCAATACACTGTAATGATTAAGAGTTCAAGAANCAACTGAAAATCAGTGCCAGATAACTAAAGAGTGTTAATACTTTATACCAGTTCATTTCCAAACAACACTTTTTTTTTACTTGTAGCGCCTACAATTACATTTATATATGCGCTTGAAAGAGTTAAAGTGTTTCCCCTAAAGTAGATTCTCCTAGTGGCGTTTTGCTTCGAAGAATTTTGCCTCAAAGCACTGGCCTTAGTGTAGATACTCCAAATCGTGATGATGCTAATTGCGTTTCGGAAAGTGGCGTTTTGACAAACTGCACTTTCACCTGAAGCACTGCTCTTGATGTCGCATCTCCCAGGGGCGGGATAGATGCTTGCTGCTGGCTAGGGCACTCGATTTTCACGACAAGATTTCCTGACTAGTTGTATTTTATAACACTTTAGCCCAGATCTACCGTCGTGACTGGACGAGTTCCGAGTCATGCATCTTTAGGTGTCTGTCCACGAACAACAGAAGTAGAGTACCGGAGTAACCAAGTCATGATTAGCTGACCAATCAGGAGAATGTCGTCTCACGAAGACACACCGCCAACAAGCAAAAGAAATCTGCTGGAATGCCCAGGTGGTATTATTAATTAACACGTGAGGGAATGTTGTCGCTAACTTCAGGTGTCCTTACTGGCGGCCAGAGGTCCGTGAACTTGGCAAATTTGTTTGGTGACGAGTAAGATTTCAAGGACACGCACTCTGTAGTTGGTTTAGAGATTGGAGCGCGGTTGTTTGCGCACGCCGTGGACGACCCTTCAGTGCCACGTGCTGCCAAGCCGAATACTAAATAATTACAGATCTTACAATATCGCGATATAAGACGGCACCAAGGTAGACTCCGCAGTTCTCTACACACTCGAGCAGATGTCACTTGTTGATTGTCTGCGGCCACAGACAGAGCTCAGTGTCCTGTTACACTCGGCCACACGGTGTTTACTACTGGTTCTGAGTCCTGCAGGACGTGGTGGATGAGTGGAGGTGCATTGAAACGTCAGGCTAGCATATACTTGTATCCTTACTCACTTAAGACGTCGCAGAAAAATAATGAAAAATGTTTGCTTATTAAGCATGAAAACTTCCTAAAAGGGTAAAGTTATGCATTTTTAATAGACCAAGTGCAAACTTTCTAAAGCTTACTAAGCAGGAAAAGTTAACAGAAAATTAGCGTGTTTATATACCAGGCGAAAATGATGTAAGCTTATTAAGCAGGGAATCTTGTTAAGTGGGAACTTCATAACAGGGTTTTACTGTACTTATATTCCGTTCTCTTTGCTACTGAATTATCACGCGAGATGTCAGGGTCTGTAAAGACAAGCCTCTGTCCTAAGACAGCAGCTAATGATTAAACATCAGTAGCCTGAGTATGCGCACAGTTATGAGATACATACGTAGCTGCTGGGAGCCACGTATTGGTCGTCACGTGCGGCGTAGTGATTGGCATTGTCGCAGACTACGAGTGGCCAAACACATCACCTACCACCACGGGCGTCTTCACGCGTAGTTCACCAAGTGGGAATTGTACCGGACGATGCCTCTGGTCGGCGGTATTTCTTGGCGATCTCCCGTTTCCCCCAACCCTCATCGGCTCTCAAGACCTCGTTGTTAAGAGCCGTCCAAATCTCTTCACTCACCCTTTCAGTACCGCATTTNGACCCTCATCGGCTCTCAAGACCTCGTTGTTAAGAGCCGTCCAAATCTCTTCACTCACCCTTTCAGTACCGCATTTATTTATGGTATCACGTGTCGCATTAAAGTAGTATTTTGGTTCGTGCTGTACTTATCCTGAACCCTTTCATACCCAGCGTAGACAATTGTCAACATGTTGCACAGGAAGCTTATATTTGACCGGTGCTGTACAGTGCGAGGTTCATTGTCCAATGATATTCCCTGTAACTGGTTTCCTAAACCACGCCACTGCACTGCGATAAGACTGGTTCATATCACTGATAATCAAGCNATATTCCCTGTAACTGGTTTCCTAAACCACGCCACTGCACTGCGATAAGACTGGTTCATATCACTGATAATCAAGCTCAAAGATTACAGCTTATTGGGCTGTGATAACTAAACCAGTTCTCTGCTAGCTTAAGTACAAAACCTATCAAACAATTTATAATTTGCAACACCAGAAATTATGAATTAATGTGGGAATGAAAGGGTTAATCAACAGTTGATTCTATCANATATTCCCTGTAACTGGTTTCCTAAACCACGCCACTGCACTGCGATAAGACTGGTTCATATCACTGATAATCAAGCACAAAGATTACAGCTTATTGGGCTGTGATAACTAAACCAGTTCTCTGCTAGCTTAAGTACAAAACGCATCAAAAAATTTATAATTTGCAACACCAGAAATTATGAATTAATGTGGGAATGAAAGGGTTAATCAACAGTTGATTCTATCACGCAACTAAGTATTGAAATATGTGTGTGATGCTTAAGAGACATTGGGAAAACAACTCACAAACCAGAGCTGTGGAAATGTCCACTAACTACATAACCCACAGGGAAGAAACAGACTACATTAGGCAATGGTCCTAGCTTGTGAAAGATGATTTGTTGAAGTTTCTGTAGCTGTAGTCTGTTAATGGTTAATGCTAACATCAACTAACACTCAGTGCGTTGTTCATCAGTTATGAGAAGCACGCTCTAGACGAGTACAGCACACACCAAAATATGAAACGATTGCAACACTTGAGCTCGTAAATTGATCCAGGACTTAAACGGACAAATACAAGGATAATTATAACCAACGAAAGTAGTTTGTAGACCTTGTGAGGCGTGTACAGAGAACACTGAAAGCTAACAAGCAGCGAAGTTTTCTCTCTAGATAAGTCAGCAGGTGTAGTGAGGGTGGGTGAGTCGCCTCGGAGACTGAGGACCAGGCAGAGAAAGTGGAGAACATGTCTCGTCACGGTTACGCAGCAGAAGCACGTCGCCCGAGGATAAGTGAGTTCTCGACACACGCTTGCCATCTGCCGTCCATCTCAGGCGACCAACAACACGCCAGCCTCGTGGTCTTTGCAGATAGTTAGGTACGCGGATGTAGAGAGTTCGCTTGCAGACATACTACACTTCGCACACCCCCACAGACTCCAGCCACTACTGCCAGTCACGTTGAACGCAGCACAGGTTTACAGATGTTCAAGACAAGATCAAAGTTATTAAACTACAAACTGTGTATCCACTGGAGTATGAAAGCCATTTCTACTGTTCTCTGCATTCCCACTTATCACCGTATTACTGCTCCACACCACACTTGCTGTCATGGAGTAGACGATTACGCACAGACGAAATGGCTTGGCGCACTTAGAAAACAGAATGTATGGTTGTAGGAACACTCTACAGTAGACTGGGCTGCAAGTACCGTCTAAATACTGAGAACGTATATAGAACCTCCAACTGAACGACTTCGACAACAGTTAAATTGTTCCCGTGACAGAGTTGTAATAACCTAACAGAATGCTAAGTCGCTGTCGCTCTCAAACCCGCTCACAGAAGCGCTCAGCACCAGCAGCAGATCGTGTTAGTTCTGGTCGTGGGGACAATGTAACTATTGTTGAAGTGTTCCTGTTGGAGGTATTGCCTGTTTTGTAGTTGGGACGTGGTGTTGTGCTGTAACAAATACAATCACATACAACATACAACACACAGTTACTGCCTATGCTAACAATATCTAGACGGTACTACAACCCACAAGTGACTGTCCCCTAATTTAACAGTCTTCTGAAGAGTGTTCCTACAACCATGTTTGTCTCAGTGCGGTGATGAAGGGCGTACCCATTCTCTTATTGGATGCGCGAGATTCTGGGATGGGACCTTGTGTCTAATTGGCTACTGCATGCTGTGGAAAGTTCCCTATCGGCAGGCCTGTGGGTTACCAGGCGCTGATTGGCTAACGGCGTTCTGACATACTGATGGCCAGTGACGTCATGTTGCCAGCTTGTGCGGCTGCAGTTCGCGGTATAAGCGTCTGTTTCGCCTCTGTATACTTGTTTATTCTGTGTTGCACTGAGAAAAATGTTTTACTGGATAAAACAATATTGTTAAGTACTCCGTGTTTTGTATATATCTTCATCTGTCTTCTGGTATTGGCCGAGTATTAATTCTCAAAGGATTCTCGAGCCAGTGGTGAAAGTTCAACAGTGGAGTGGCCATCTTCCGTAACGTCGTTAGAACTTCGTATGAAGGACAACAGACAATGGAGTCGTGAACTGTGCCCGGTAACGGGATTGACAGTAAAGTGAATAATGTGATGTTTACACTCTAATTACAGCGCGATAACGAAGAAACAGGCCTGCAGCATGTCAGGAATTTCCATTTAACTAGTGCTCGGTTAACTGAACGCTTTTTGTAAGCCCGACTTAGTTTATTCTCTCCGCTTGTTGTGTATCCATATGTGAATTACTTAACAAGAAAGCAATTTCAAAGACATGGTGATTAGTCTCTCTTAAGTCGACCAAACAGTAATCTTATTGATACGTGTAATATGCGCTGTAATTACAAATTTTTTTACCAGGAAAAATATTTAAGAAATAATTAGTCGATAATAATTCAGAAATTACAACTTGCATAGGGCATTGACAAGGCATAGGGCATTGCTTTGCACATGTTGTAGTCTTTATCACTTGACTACTGTTGCTGGCATCATTTATGTTGACGGCCCACAAAAAAATAATCACTTTATCTTTTGCCTGCAGTTAAGTTATTTCAACTACAAATTAGGAACAAAGCGTGATTTCTTAAAGGAGATTTTGGCATAGTGGAATTTTCCCGCCACTAGTTACGCAGTGTTCCAAAATGTAACTTTTAATTAAAATCTGAAGCTACGTGAATTATAAAACAAAAATATTTTACGTAGTTACGAAGTTATTTTATATTTGATTTATTATTATTGTAATTATCCTGTGTTTAACGTAGGAAATAGAGAAAATATTGTACCTTACCGACACTAGCGCTTACCTAGTGGCCCAAAATGTTCCCTTTGCCAAACTTTCAACAGTGATCTCCCCAACCTCTAGTAGGAGTAACTTTACCTGCAGTCAATAGCTGAAAATTAAGAAAAGCAGCACAACTATAATAATTTTATAAAATTTTAGAAGCTATTGTTTTTGCTGTATCGTACAAAATAATTCATTAAGTAGTTTTTAATGGAAATTGTGGCAAACAATGGAAAAAAATCAAAATTGCGGGGACTAATTCACCTTAAGTACGGAGTAAATCACCTTATCCAACATTACAGGAACATCAGTTCTGCTGTATTCCTGCTTTAAACCTGCAATATCGGTGCATACTCAAACGCGTTCACTGATTTAATGTATACAGGTAAAGTATTAAGTTTATTTTAATGCCTTAATATACAGTAAATAACTATATATTATATGTAAAACTACTGGATGATCGCGAAAACTTCTTGGGCCAACATGTCTTTGAAAAACTGTATCGTCTTACTTATTTTTTGACTGGTTGATGCATATTTTTACTCGACTTAGCTTTTTGCAAACCAATCACAGTCGTTAAGTTCTAGAGTATTATAATCGTGATGCCCTAAAGCTGGCATGGATGTTATTGCGAGGCTGGTACTGACTGGAGAAGTGTGCCGTATGTGAGCGACATTACTGTATACACACATCAATGATAGCTAATAAAAAAAACTCGCGAATTCATTTTTGGACAAGCTTGAACTCAAAACCACGTGTGTTTCTGTTAATATTACAATTGTAACACAGTTCATTAGACGCTCCCAGATGAACTCTGAGCCAATAACAGACATGCAAGGAAACAAGCACCGAATCCCGTGTCACCTGGTCTGAGGTAAAACTGGCTACACACTGTACCAGCAGCCAACTATCAGAAACCTGAGATTCATAAATACACAGGACAGTTGAGCCTAGTCTAAAGGTCGTTTAAAAGGCCAAATTAGGGACAGGAAGTCTTTAATAATTGATGAGGGGTGAAGGAGGGATGGTGGATCAGCGGTAGAATGTAAAAGAGTGAGGAAGAGCGAGCACCTAGAGAAAGCACCATGCCAAGGCTGTGTCCAGTCGCCTGGACCTGGACCTAACCAAGGACCCGAGCAGTGT
>NQII01000120.1:205364-245153 GCA_002778355.1 Clitarchus hookeri | reverse complement strand
GGGGGGGGGGGGCTGAAACCAATGACTGAGTCAACTGCCAGCCGCACTAAAGGAAGTGAAGATGAGTTGTTGAAAAACCAAACGACAAAACTAATAGAGACGACAAATCTCGCAATCAGAGGCAAGGAGGTTGTGCACTGACAAACAGAATTCCAGCTCGGTGAGTCGCTGCTTGAGTGACGCAAGTGTCTGTGTCGGAGCGTCACGACCAATCAACGTCTGTGTGCTCTTGCATCAGGCGCAAATGCCCCCTGTGAAGCGGGTAGCCTACCTGTCAGGCGGCACTACTGCGACTCTCCTGTCTGTGTGGCCACGCTGCTCGAGCACACACTCTACTCCAAGACATCATACAGTCCGCGGGTTGCTTCCAACGTTTCTGAAGCCTGCTCAAGTTCTACTTCCAGGATATTCCTCCGCCACATGCAAACAAAGCTTTAACCGAGTCTAATGGAACAGCGCACCGTATTCTTGCGCACTCACTTTTATAATATTCTGCATAAGAATTACTTCTTACCAACACACCTATTTTATCACTGGTTTTCCCCTATTTTAATTATAAATTGAATATTATAATTCGTATAATAAAGTATAAATAAAAATCCAATTTCACCAAAAAGAAGGTACTTTTATTTTAACACGAACGCCTGTTATACATGGTATACTGTATTTAGGAAACAAACGCGTCACACGGGGGTTGAATTTTCAAAGGTTTGGTTCAAAAAGTTTGAAGAGACCGCGAATACACTGTACTGAGCGCTGTCGACAATCTCCTGCTGGCTGTTAGTTAGCGCGTGTGGTTATGCCATGCCATGCCATGCCATGCCACGCCTCTCTTCAATGACCAGCGTCGCCTGCAGTTGCCACGAGCCAGGGAACAACTGGGTCTCACATTAGTCTCCGATGTCCGCTACGTACCTGAACAAAGTACTGTCGCAGAATACTTAGTAATACAGAGGTGAAATGACGGCGTGTGCAGTGAACTCCAGTTACACCGGCCAGCAACACGACGGGGACGTCGTCCACCAATCACCTCCTGCCCGTCTGCATCTCGACCAATAAGGAGTATGTCATAACGTGCGACAGCCTATCAGACCCAAGGCCCGTCTCCGCAGCTTCGTGCAGCCAATGAAAGACCGAGTTCGCCAACATCAACGTAACCACCGCGTTATTTCGCTCCTGCATACTCAGCTATCCACAGTATTGCACTAAGGTAATCATTAAGCGTGACTAGCTACAAAATAAAATTGTAGCTTGTCATATCGATACTATCGATACAGACTAGTCATGTGTTCCATCGATAGTTTAGAACGCGCCCTTATCCTTCTTCCAGTGGTGGCGGAGAAGGGGACACTGTCCTACCCCTATAATGGTGGGGAGGGACTTCTACATTCAGTAATATCTGAGAGGCTAATTTTAGTGATCGTAAACATGTGCACACACACACGCCTTTTCAATATTTTTTTATACTTACAATACTGTAAATAATAGTTTCCCGCCAACAACACCGACTGCTGTGTTCTGATTGGTCGTCGCCTCATAAGTTTCACTTAAGATATAAAATATGAATATTTCTTTTAACGCTTGAGGAAAACCCAACCATGCATACGACCTGCTAAGTTCCATTGGAAACCAATACATAAAATAACACACTTTTGTTTCTTCTGCACACGTCTTAACGCATAATTTAACGCTTAATTTTTCTTTTGTAAACCCAGCTTTACACATACATATACTGCAATTCCTTAAGCACTGTGTTGAAATTGACTCGCATGTACGCCGATATGAGAGAGAGCATACAGAACTTTAGTTGTCACATGTATAAAGATTTTTCTCCAAGACCATTTTGCTGTTTGGTTGCAAGCTATTTGCGAACACGCTGTTTAATTTGTTATTTTTAATCCCAAGATTGTAAAATAAGCTATGGAAAACAAACTAGATGCTGTCGTGTGTTTAATTGATTGTATTAATTCCAGTATGATATGAAGTTTCACTCAATTATTTTCAAGATAAAGTAATTTGGTTGTATACTCCTAAGAATCATTTACTTTTTACCGCTATATATTGGCTACTTTAAAAACTACATTGTTCAGAGGAAATTTTGAACAAACAATGTTTATGCTCTCATATTTCATTATAAACAACTGTAGTTAAGTAATAAATACCGTACCTTCACAATAGCGAGCCTACATTTCTGCTTACAAGGTTCACAAATTCAAACTGAAAGGTTAATTTGTGCTTTCGTATATTGCATTACTCTCACAATTGGTTGACGATTCTCTAAGCCAGTAGTAAATATGTAAGAAAACACAAGTACAATAATGGCTCTCAGCTTTGCTTGCAAACAGCCAATGGGCAGCTGAAGTGCGCCCAAGTGTGGCAACGAGTGTGCAGTCTAACTTACTCTGAACCAACATAATTTTACGGTCTCCAGAAACAACAAAATCTTCTCTATCTACGTGCAACCTTCAAATAATCTCTGGAAGTCGTAATGAAATGTTTGTCTAGCCTTCGCAAAGACCAGGGGTACTTTGTGGTTAGCACTCGGCATAAGACACGGCTCTAGCGACGGAACACAGGACGTCTGCATTTCCGATGCGACAAAGTTTCCGCGTTGTTATCTCATACCTCAGTTTGAACTTGGCGAGTTTTCCCCGGAACACAAGCCGACTGTCAGTTGTCCAGTCCGCCTGCTGTACATAAGGAAAGGTCGGCTGTTAGATTAGAAATACTGTTGCAAGTGATATGACAGGACACGTGAGTTTCGTGAAAATGTTTCCTCAGTTGGCTGGGCCAGTCACAACCCAGATGGCATGTAAGGTTGAGGTCAGCTAAGCGTTTCCTATCATATGTGAGTCAAGCTGAATTCATCACGACCGGCATATATGTGCTAGTGACAAGCTTGCAGAATACTTGAATTTGACTTGCTGCAGGTGTAACTAATCAATCTTGATACAAACTTGACATCTGGAGACTAGTTAGCTTCGTTCCAGCTTGCTAGCTCGCACAGCAAGCTTACTGCCATCACAAGCCTTATTCAAGCTTGAATCAAGCTGATTCTTTTACCGGGTAATTTAGCAACGAAAGTTGCTGAACATGTCTGACTCACGCAACACACGTCACTGTGAAAAATGTTTCAGTTGACTTCGTAAACTTTAATGGAAGTTTTTATCACCTTAACGTACACATTAATTTTTCGTTTCAGGCGTTGCAAAATAAAGTTTTGTATTATATTTTTTTTTAAACTATGCAATATTTCAATGTAAAACTCTTTTTCAGGACAGAAATGAAAGTAGAATCCATGTTGCCAATTTACAAATTCAGTTATTTAAACTTAAATGTGGTCGTTGAAGAGTGTCAAAGCCAGTCGTAAGTAGCCCTCTATACGATATTTATTCTTATATTAAACAGTGTTTTAAACTATAAAGGCAATGTTGTATCTTTTCTGAACATATTGCTAGGGGCAGTGATATTTCGCGAAAAGATTTCGAGTCAAGATAGAGTCCGAAGCACTGTAGGGTCGTCCAGCTTCTTTGATTGGCTAAAAAATGTTGTGGCCCGTGTTAACCGTTTGCGNGTCCGAAGCACTGTAGGGTCGTCCAGCTTCTTTGATTGGCTAAAAAATGTTGTGGCCCGTGTTAACCGTTTGCGCATGAATCACGAAGGTTCAGTGTCGGAGTTACTTAGTCCTGAGTGGCTTGGCCAAAGACGGACACGGCATCAGCAGCCGATGGAGGTATAACAACAGCTGAGGTGTGTATATAGTATTGAAGTCTACTGTGTGCTCCGATTTTTACGCCATGAGCACATATTGCTGTATTGAAGCCCTATAGTGACTTGCAACAACTCAGAGGAAACAGAACATGTCTGTGCTTCCTTATGGCAGGACGGGACCGTGACACGTTTGATTTTTTTAGTAGGAAGGACCCTTAAAAATGCCCGGTTGCATGTCCACGTTAATGATTTCGTGTAGGTAATTAAGTAGAAAATTACTGCTCGTATACACCAGGCATAACTTGCTAGAAATTATAAATGTCCGCAATAACCAGTTAGCACATTGTTTTTCTCGGGTTTCTACTGGTTGTCGTAGGACGCGTTGCAAAGCAGATGCAATCATGGCCAGTGCAAGGCCAGAAGTTTGCGCCAACACTGGCAGCGTATTTCCCAGGCCACCGCTATTGGCTGATGCCGACACGCCTACACTTCATAACTGGTTGCTGCTGGAGATATNAGCGTATTTCCCAGGCCACCGCTATTGGCTGATGCCGACACGCCTACACTTCATAACTGGTTGCTGCTGGAGATATAGACCAGTCGAAAGTGTTTCCTTTGGAATTACTTAAGGATTGGAAGATTTCGCGAATAGGTTTTAGGACAAGCGGGACTGAAACACGCGTACACTGACACACGNATTACTTAAGGATTGGAAGATTTCGCGAATAGGTTTTAGGACAAGCGGGACTGAAACACGCGTACACTGACACACGCTTGCCTTTGTATCGCAGCTAACAAGACACGTGCTCCAATAGTCTGAGTGAATAACAAACCGGTTTCACTTTGTTTGTTATTGGTGGCTAGGGTGTGTTCATAGTGGAGCTGGCATTAAACACACTTGTCGTTGTGCGCCATTCTCTAAGGTATACGTAGTAAGCGAGATATGAAACCTTTAACAATTTACTTGTAATAAGACAAATGTAATTTACTTAGAAAATAATAAAGAGTTTCCTTATACTATAATAAATGTGTAGAAATACTGCATTATTAATTATTTATTTACTAATTTTACTAAATCCAGTGTAAAATCAAGTTCCAAGCGAGGCCCAAGCCTTAGCCCTCCCTCCTCTTGTCCTCCTTGGGAGCGACCCTTCTGTGCCCTGTACTCGTACTTTACTACGCCAAGGTGGCAGCAGAGATATGCATTGCCAGTGAGAAAGTCAAAGCCATTGGTTGGCTCTTGGTTCATTGTGTGATTGCGTCAGAAAATAGTTCCAGTGCTATTTTATACTTGAATCAACAATAGCTATTTCAATCATCTTGCCAGTTCTTTAATGCACTGTGATATTAAAATACTCTGTACCCTTGAAAGGTCACATGTTCTTGTAGCGTGGAGATGATACTGTAAACAGTTTTACATTATCCCTTTTAGTCCGTGTGTGCACTACAGAGAACATGTTGCAGAGGAAGGAAGCATATGGCCAGAGCTGTACACAGCTAGGATCATGTGCAAAGCAGTCAGTTTCTTCCCTGTGTGTTATGTGATTTGTGGACATTTCTACAGCTCTGGTTTGTGAGCGGCCTTCCCAATGTCTCTTAGGCACCACACACATATTTTTTTTTTCCGCTAACGAATCAACTTTACATCTAGAATAAATACAGCACGAACAAAAATATTACTTCATTGAGAAACTTGAAAAGTTTAGCAGACGTATGTTATTGCANTAGAATAAATACAGCACGAACAAAAATATTACTTCATTGAGAAACTTGAAAAGTTTAGCAGACGTATGTTATTGCATCACAGTTTATAAGTAGGGCATCCGAATGTCGCGAAAAGATTTCCACACATGTTATACTGGAATATGTTACGNTGCATCACAGTTTATAAGTAGGGCATCCGAATGTCGCGAAAAGATTTCCACACATGTTATACTGGAATATGTTACGGGCCTCTCAGCACTATTACTGTGCTTATTGGCGGCGTGTTGTCGTGAGGAGACGTGTTACTGACCAACCAGAACTAGATAACTACGGTACTTCGCGTCTGTCTGGGATCGCGGGCAGACAACACGTAAATCGTCCATTCAAGAAAGTCTGTCTGAGCTCAAGTGTTATGAAGTATAACAGGTCACGGAATCTTTTCGCGAAAACCGAGTGTCCCTATTTATAAGACACGCTCATTAGAACTCCGAGCCAATAACAAACCTGCAAAGGAAAAACTACTGAATACCTTGTACCTGTTCTGCGAAGACTCTGCGAGTAGGCTTTATAGCCGAGAGATAATTGAAATCGTAACATTTTCCTCTCTCAAGTTCTATCTTGTCAATTGTAAGGAATTAGGAAGTACTTGCACGCGAGAACTCCTCTCTGCTGCAGCACCTGAAACTTAAGTTATGTTTGTGCTGCCGTTGCCACGTGAGTTGGAGAAGCTACCGCACGGGAAACACGCTTGCTGTCTTGTGATATCACGTCGCCAAGGAGACGTCGCTCTTGACCCGTGTCAAGGACTACGGCAGTTGTTTGTGTGTCATTGTCACTGCCGGAGTCAACACAACACGCGCGCACACTGACGTCACGTGCCTGCGACCTCGCACTTGACCGGTGACGAGGACGGAGCAGCTATAGGCGGTCCATCGTCCACTGAGCCCTTTTGAAACTCCTGCTTCGGATAGACTTTTCCTTTCATTTTCGTATCCTTCCGCCATATGTAAAACTAACATTACCGTGGACGTGATCACTTTGTTCATGCCCAGGGCCACCTGATCTATTCGCGAAAAGATTACCACGCCAGACTTCGGTAACTTACGTGCACTTCTGCCACTTTACTTTGTTTATTTGTCACGTGCTTTTGTGACAAGATAGTTCGCTACCTGACTGGGCCAATCAGCACTAAGGTACTCCGATGCTGGACGTCCGTGATTCGTGAGTAAGCACCTGAGACCCGTGATAGTTACAATGGTCCAATCTCGAAACAGGATTTTAACCAAAGTGTTTTGTAGTACAGCTAGTCGTGGAATATTTTCGCGGGAACAGGTGATTGTATTCGTGCCCCATCCCGAGTAAAACTGTGGAATTGTTGGCAATGGAGATGTGCCAGCAAAATGAAAATTCGTACTCTATAATGTGTATAAAATAAGAAATACTGACTTCAAAGGCGATAAATTAAAACATTTCACCCACAATGCAACGTCAAGTTGAGAGTTTTGGGTGGCTCTTAACGCGGTATTGAGAGTCGATGAGGGTGAAATGAGGTGAGAATGGAGCAACGCTGTAATGCAACAGCGGGGGAAACGGGAGATCCCAGAGAAAACCCGCCGACCGCGCCATCGTCCGGCACGATTCCCACTTGCGAAAGTTCGGGAGTGACCCGGCCGGGGATTGAACCCGGTTCGTATTGGCGTGTGCAACGTCAACTGTTAGGAAGTATTTTCATTACTTCGCTGCCAACAACCTGCATACCGCTGTTATGTAGTTATGAGTAGTGATTTTTTTTCGAAGATTTGCTTCAACAGTCCTTACTTTGCCTTGAACCGTCTGTATACTCTACCTCTATCCATTCCAAGATGGCGGCTAGTATTCGCGTGTCCGCGCATTTGTTGCCAGCCTTCAGCACATTAGTCGTGAGCTGCCATCTGTTAGAATCACGTCCGCTTAGTTTTCACATCACATTATATATGAGATATTAATTTCATTTACACATGAAATATGCATGAATCAGTGATTTCAACCAGTATGATTATTTTACTAAATATTCAGTTAATGAGATGTATCTACTAGCGGATCAGTGAAATGCCTAATGTTTTACTGCCTGATCAGTGCAGTTTGCTAGCAACTAAAATTGTCATTAGAATTTCACCGATTCAAGTGCAACAGTTTCAACAGGGTTGCTGTCGGATTCGCTGATTTGGAGAAGTTTTAACTGTATGTGTTTGTATGTATGGAACTCTTTACTCGTCAATAATTCCGTGTGCTTTGTGTAGACTTTCCTTTTCTGTATTTGTCGATACGCGGTTGTACACCAGTCCGAGCCACCGCCACGGTGTCCGCCATCTTGAACTACACTGGTTACTTAGTGCGTTCTTTACCTCGAAACTAAACAACAACAATATTTCTATGCTGCAAGAATATATCATTTTTCATTGCACAAAGAGCATTGAAATATTACAGAGTATTTAAGAACATGCCTAATAATGACAGAATTAGAAATTTCGTGGATTCATTCGGCAGCAAGCTAGACTGCACAATACCTTGTGTGCTTGAGCCTAAGGTAGTTGTTAGTCCAACAGCGGCCCGGGGCGTGCCTAACAAACCGTGCTCCAATACAGATAGGTAGGGGCAGTGACTCTTCGCGAAAAGATTTCGAGACAAGATACAGTCCAAAGCACTGTAGGGTCGTCCAGCTTCTTTGGTTGGCTAAAAAATGTTCTGGCCTGTGTTAACATTTTGCGTACGAATCACAAAGGTTCAGTGTCGGAGTTACTTAGTCCTGAGTGGCTTGGTCAAAGACGGACACGGCACCAGCAGCCAATGGAGGTATCACAACAGCTGAGGTGTGCATATAGTATTGAAGTCTACTGTGTGCTCCGATTTTTACGCGAAAAGTCACTGGTCCTACAGATAGGTAATCAAATGCACCTGTTGTTGAAGTTCAACTTGTTCTCAAATGAATTCGCGGAATCTCCGGGGCTCTATGGCCGCGCCGGCCCACATACGAGTAATCGTGTCACAAACCCGGTCATAAGTGGTATTCATAAAGATCGTCAAAACTCCTCTGCAATGGAATTACTTTAGAGCTAAGTGGTTGGCACACTAGATAACAGCCGTCAAATGTTCCCGCGCTCCGCTCATTTGCATCACTCACAGTCTGAACATGTTGTTACGTGAACTGTATGTTATCAACTCTCGGCGTTTCACTTCACTACCCGCATTGCTGCAGCGAATTTCATTAGTTTTTGGTGTTGTTTGGAACAAAAGTTATTTGGAAATGGAAGAAAAGGGTGTGTACCTTAATTTTTAATCATTTTTTTATTAGTTAGCTGTAAAAAAAAAACCCAAATACTGCCCTAAGAATGTAATCTCAGATTTCACTTAATACAAATATTAAATAGTGTTTTTGTNTACGTGAACTGTATGTTATCAACTCTCGGCGTTTCACTTCACTACCCGCATTGCTGCAGCGAATTTCATTAGTTTTTGGTGTTGTTTGGAACAAAAGTTATTTGGAAATGGAAGAAAAGGGTATGTACCTTAATTTTTAATCATTTTTTTATTAGTTAGCTGTAAAAAAAAACCCAAATACTGCCCTAAGAATGTAATCTCAGATTTCACTTAATACAAATATTAAATAGTGTTTTTGTTAATGTGTCGGAGGTTGTCGAACAATGGTTGTTACAGATATGTGAAGCTAAGACTATCCACAAAATAATTCCATTAAAAACCGGCCCGCATTCGTTCGCTTTTTTGAATACCATTACACTAAAGATATTAAGTAAATAATCAATATTTTTTAATGCTAACATTAAAGACGTTATCAACCGACTTTTATTAATTTCAGACCCATTCTTGAGTGGTAACAAGCCAAGACAACATAAAGGAAGTGAGTCTTTCTCAAG
The DNA here is from genome assembly GCA_002778355.1 of Clitarchus hookeri. Classification (NCBI taxonomy): domain Eukaryota; kingdom Metazoa; phylum Arthropoda; class Insecta; order Phasmatodea; family Phasmatidae; genus Clitarchus; species Clitarchus hookeri. The sequence goes on along the minus strand of NQII01000120.1, from coordinate 235,827 downwards.
AGAAGCCATGGACATGCTGATATCACGTGCTCCGGCTGTGCGCGATAATGATAACGACATGGAGGAAGAAGGGGACTAGTACTTTGATTTAATATATATGATTTTCACCATATCCTGCGTTTTTACTGTGTTTTTTGATACAAATACTCCTATGTGCGACCTAAGACCGGACTTGGCGCCGCCTACCCAAGTGAAAGAGAGAGACAGAACGACTTGCAAAGCACCAACCACAGGTAGCTGGCAGGCGGGCAGACTAATCTGCAGGCACTCCCTCCCTCCTGCTGTACCACCGTCGTCCAATCCCGGGGAGAAGTGGCCTGATATTGGCAGAGCTACCGAGTCCTAAGTTACAGCGGTGCTAATGTAATAATGATTTAAATAACTATGGTCGACTTAAAAAAAGTGTAAAATACTGCTGGTATTATTTGTGTCGCAATAATACTTTGAAAATTATGTTATTTCCACAGTATTTGAAACGAAATGTGGAAATGTATGCATTAAATTTATCCCCGAGTTCCAAAAATTGTCACTCAGAATTGTTTTAGCATTTTTTGTGTACTGCTTATTTTTGAAAATTTATTGAAAAATGCATTTAAAATACTCGTATTAGCCAAATACTTACACTTTTCTTGCACTAGAACATTTGTTTTTCGCAGGAGTCTTTAAAGTTGTATAATCGTTTAATTTTGGTAGTGCTTCGTCTGTATTAAAGAAGTTTTTGAAAAGTGATTTTCTTTATATTTTATGTTAGTAATTTAGAAATTTCTGTTCATACTTACTCTCTGTGTAGCAATATTTGTGTTTTTTGTGAATACTTTGACAATATTGTTCGCTCTGTTCTGAAAACCTAGAAAGTGCCTGTTACATTATACTTCCTTGGCTACAAATGGCATGAATCATTGCAGAATACGATTTATCTTCTTCAAAGTAATCACGTGGGAATTATCGTTCTTCGAAGACTTCAGAAAGTTACACACTCGGTGATTTCTCGCAGCCTGATAACACAAGTTCTCAGTAAAAATAGCTCTACAATTCTCAACAGAGCAATACAGCAGTTCTGCTTGGACAAACCACATACTTGGAATGGAATACTGCCTGTAAGCGAGGGGGAAATATTGTGTATCCATTTGAGGACAATTTAGACTTCAAAAAATGTTCGTGTAATTTACTAGTGCGATTAGTAGGGGCAGTAATTAGATGTACGCGAGTCTAGCAATGTTATTTGGGAGCAAGCTAGACTTCCTAGTACTATACATACTCAGGCCACAGCTGCGTAGTTGTTAGTAGATACAGAGTACGTGCAGGCTAGATTCTCCTCACAAATGTACATATGTTTTGACATCTAGCTTATCCTAGAATGAATTCGCGAAACTTTCCAGTTTCCAGTCACCGGCTGCTTTCATTCATCTTGATTGCACGTTATAGGGTCACGACATTTCTTCCTTTTGGCTACTGGCCGAAGATTCGTCTGCGGAGTGTCAAAACAGCTGCGGCTTAATCATAAATAGGAAAACTGAGAGTACATGTGCTTGAAGACTAACCTGTCACCGGATGAAGTAGCGACGTTCACGGACCTCTAGCAGTGATTTGAAAGACTTTTCAACATGACAGCCTTCCAAGTTCCTTTGGCAGTTCCGTCTTGGCGGCTTTATTTATTTATTACACGTGGAAGACACCTGCGCGGATATCACGAGATCCAGGACCGCAGTAACGAGTGTGATTGGCTCGCCCACACAGCAAGCAGTTTCTCGCTCTCACAGTAACCAGTAAAGAGACTAACTACAACTGTGCACAGGATATTCAAAACCTACCTGTGATCATGTTTCTTCGCAATAATCAGAGAGCTGAAACATTTGCGAAATTATTTGAAGGCGAGCTATAAACAGAACACACTTATCGTACTGCTATGCCACCTGTTTTTTCGCGAAAATATTCCACGGCTAGTTGAATTGCAAAACACATTAGTTCAGAACCTATTCCGTTGTTGGATGATTTCAACTCTCACGCGTCTTAGCTGCCTGCCAGTCAATCACCGACGTTCAGTGCAAGGAAAACTTGATTACGATTGGCCAAGTCTAGTAGGAGATGTCTTCTCACACAGCCACTCGGCCAATAGCCGAAGGCAATGCTCAAGTCTTGCAACCAGTGAACGTGCTGCATGCTCCATGACGTCAGCACTAACCACTCATGTCAAAGAGACGTCTGAAATATTACAAATCAGACAAGCCACGAGGAAGCCCGAGCACTGATGCATTCCTGTGTACAGCACTGGTCATAAGTAGAGACCCGGCAACTTCGCGGATTCATTCGGCAACAAGCTAGACTCCACAACCCTCTGTATACTCGAGCTTGAGTGAGCTGCTTATTGGCTGTCGCTCCAGTTTCATCCCAGACCAGTAGGCACGTGGTTCGGTATTTTTTTCCCCGCAGGCGCGTTATTCGCCGACAGTCGTCCGTGCTGTCTCTAACAAACTGTGGTCCAATAGAAGCACAAACTCGAATGTACAAGTGGTTGAAGTTTAACTCGTCCTCAAATTAATTCGTGAAATCTCCGTGTCTCTAGTCACAAGTATCACTCGTGTGTAGAAAGAGCTGTAGGCATGACCCCACTGCCCTGTGTGTTTTAGAGCCTCAACTTTCTGTTCATTGGCTACTGCCCTAGGGTGTAGCCAGTTTTACCTCAGACCAGGTGACACGGGATTCGGTGCTTGTTTACTTATAGCTAGAGACCTGAAAAATTCGCGAGTTCAATGGCCTGCAGGCTAGACTCTACAGTCTTCTATACAACTATGCAGATATTTTATGTACACTGGTTGTCTGCTGTCACAGTGGAAGGCGACGATTGGGCCAGCGTTCTCCAGGAGGTGTCAAACACCGNTCTGCTGTCACAGTGGAAGGCGACGATTGGGCCAGCGTTCTCCAGGAGGTGTCAAACACCGTGTGGACCAATGACTTAAGTTATATATACACACGTGTTTTGAATTATAGCATATCTCAAACTGAGTCCGCGAATTTTTCAGGTCTCTACTTATAGGTATGTTGTTGGCTCAGCGTTCACCTGGGCGAGTCTAATAAACTGTGATCCGATTGCAAACATGACAGAAAGGCACATGTGTTTGATACGTAGCTTGTCCTTAAATAAACCCGCGAAATTCTCCAGTCCTTGCTCATGTGCAACGTTGTAAGGATCGCAGACCCGGTGATTGGAGGAGTCAAGATCGCGGTCAGCATCAGTGGATGAGAGTGACTGGATATGGTCTTTACGTAGTTATCCAGCAGACAGTGGTGCGTCTTGGCGAGGCGGAGGTAGTAGGGTGCGTGCTGTGTGTAATGGCAGGCAGGCAGGCAGGCAGGCTGATGCGTGTCGGGGGACACGCAGCAGTGATCGCCAAGCTCTGGTTGCCTCCCTGCAACAACCTACTTGCAACACATCGTGGCTACAGTCTATTCGTCGTTTCTTCGCACTTTTTTAATCATACCTTTGAAAAATCACCCCACGTGTGATGTGTTTGGTTCTTGCCCATGTATGTCGCGTATCACAAGCGTTTTATATCTTGTGTAAACATGGAAGTACCTTATTTCTGGTTAAATTGAACTTATATTTTATGTATGAATTTTAATGTTTAATATAAATTAAATTGAATAAAACAGAAAGAAAATAGGGTTGAGTGGCTGAGTTTGGGCGGCTCTTAACAGCGATGTCTTGAGAAGAACAAGTGTAACTGTGACTCACTGTTATCAGGAACTATGAAGCCATAGGTGCAAAAGAGTGATGTGATAGNGAGAAGAACAAGTGTAACTGTGACTCACTGTTATCAGGAACTATGAAGCCATAGGTGCAAAAGAGTGATGTGATAGCTGCTGAAAAATTAAATGTGCTTGCTGTGCAGCAGATGGCCGGTGGAGACATATAATTAGAGACGTGCGAAATCCGCGCCATTATTTGGCAACATGCTAGACCTCACTGTCATATACCAACTTGAGCGGAATTTGCAATTGCATTGGTTANGAGAAGAACAAGTGTAACTGTGACTCACTGTTATCAGGAACTATGAAGCCATAGGTGCAAAAGAGTGATGTGATAGTTGCTGAAAAATTAAATGTGCTTGCTGTGCAGCAGACGGCCGGTGGAGACATAAAATTAGAGACGTGCGAAATCAGCGCCATTATTTGGCAACATGCTAGACCTCACTGTCATATACCAACTTGAGCGGAATTTGCAATTTCATTGGTTACTGGCGTCATTGACATTTCTGATCGCTTTACCAGAGACCAGCTGCTCAACCACTGAGCCTCTATATGGATGCAGCACAAGTAGTCAGCAGGGATGGATCTAGGCTTTCCGTCGCCCGGGCCAGGAGTTGTCACTTGCGTCCTCTTCCAACGCACATCGCGTATTTTGATCTCAGTTGGAAACAAGGTTAATGACATTGAGTAGAGATGATGGTTTATCGCGGGAAAAGTTGACTATTTGCTAGGATTAAACGTACTGTACACATGTCCGACAGTTTTCTTTCCTTATTGGCTGTCATGCATGTATGAAGCTACTACCCCATTTCACTGGGCCAATAGGGATTCTGATAGTATAAGGCAGAACGTTCGTGATTGGTCTGCAAACAACTTAGCCGAGTCAGAACTTTGCTCATCTAATCATGAAAAAATAAACTAGTTAAAGTGTTCTAGTTCATATGTTGTCTACAATTTTTTTTTTTTTTGCAATTTTCCATAATATCTAATGATGAATAAAAGTCAAAATATTAGTAGGTATCGTACAGTTATTTTTTATTTCCACTCATTCGCCTTCTATTTTAAAGTTTTAGTACTCTAAAGAAATGTCGGCTCATCCGGCGGCCGTTGTAAACCGCCGCCCGGGCACACTGCTANGTTTTCTTTCCTTATTGGCTGTCATGCATGTATGAAGCTACTACCCCATTTCACTGGGCCAATAGGGATTCTGATACTATAAGGCAGAACGTTCGTGATTGGTCTGCAAACAACTTAGCCGAATCAGAACTTTGCTCATCTAATCATGAAAAAATAAACTAGTTAAAGTGTTCTAGTTCATATGTTGTCTACAATTTTTTTTTTTTTTTTGCAATTTTTCATAATATCTAATGATGAATAAAAGTCAAAATATTAGTAGGTATCGTACAGTTATTTTTTATTTTCANGCACTTTATTCGTGCTCCTAAATCCGTCCCTGGTTGTCGGCCAAAGGCAGGAGTCAAGCGAGAACACGACATCTTGTAGTTTAGTCTACACTCTGCCACTAATTAACACGAACTCTGCACACCCTTCCTAGTGGTTAGTTAACCCACACACTAGAGTGAGTGAGTGAAGACATTTGGGCGACTCTTAACATCGAGGTCTTGAGAGCCGATGAGGGGGATTGACGTGCGTATGGAAAGGGTGAGGGAAACGGGAGATTCCCGAGAAAACCCGCTGCCCAGCGGCATCGTCCGGCACGATTCCCACTTGCGAAAATCCGGGAGTGACCCGGCCGTGGATTGAGCCCGGTTCGCCTTGGTGGGAGGCGAGCAGTCTAACCGCTCAGCCACCGCGGCCCCTGGGTCTCGTGTCGCATGTCTACTGGGTGCTGCGGAAGGCTCCCTATTGGCTGGGATACCGGCCGGCAAGTACGTTACCAGGTGCTCACTGACGAACAGCGTTCCAACCTGTTGCTGGCCGTGACGCCGTTTGTATTCCGTCTTCTCGTCTGGTCTGTGGTTGTACGCGCGTTAGGACGACCGGTGTACGACTTCCTAGGAAGGAAACTTACAGTTTTATCTGTCAGCTAACCTGAAGTGACATACTTGCCGATACAAACAAGAACACGCTGACTCACCACGTTGTTATCAGAGACCTTGAGACCGTACAGCTGATGGCATCCCGTCCGAACATCAGAAGAATCACCTACATGAATGAACGTAACATAATTTGTTATTATCTTGATTTATGGATGCTGATTCACGGCACGCGCTGACTTACTTCCAGATGTAGCGTACACGTTAACGGGGATTGCGACGTTCAGCCGTACACTTAAAACCTGAAATAGTGAAAAAAAGAGCCAAATCGATAAAACCCAGAGAAAATGGCTCCACGGCAAATCAGTTTCAAATTACTGTTACGGCGCGGCTGAACTTCACTGATTTTCAAGTCCGCATCATGGCGTTGTAAAATGGTGGATATTTGCGTTGGCGAAATGCTACGAAGTCGTTTGCCATTGCAATAAGCACATTACTCAAACTTGGTGGACATTCACGTCACGTTACGGAATAAGTAGTGGTGTGGTTGATATCGAAGCCTCTGTAAGAAGCATGAGTGCAAAACTCGTCTTACTTCGTGCCTCCAGATGTGGCCACTGAACACAATGTGCAATAATACAGAAGTGCAACAGCTGCTTGTACCGCGAGCTACAACCGCACATGTTGTCACTGGCCACCAACATGGCGGACCGCTGTTCGCCAATCACCGCTCGGTAGAGACCTGAAAAATTAGCGCTTTAATTTCGGGACAAGCTAGAATTAAAAACCTCGTACGTTTGTATTGCGTATGCTATTGGCCCACCCGTTAGTTTACACCTCATAAACACACAATAAAATGCAGACCCAGTCACCGTCTTCCGCTAATGAAACACGCAACCAATTAACATTGACATTTGCGTGATTTTTACATACGACAGTGGAGTATAACCTACAGGTCATTGAACTCGCGAATTTGTCAGGTCTCTACCGCTTGGTAACGTATTTGCCAACCGACAGCCCATCCATTAGGCAACCTTTTGCAGCATGCAGTAGCCAACAATATACAAGGCCTATCCCCAGAGCCTCGCGTAGGCAACCAGAGATGGGAACACACCACATCAAAGAAACCACCACCACGCCATTTTGTGTCTGTGTAGTTCTCTACTCTGTAACCACACCAAGATGCTGGTTCCCAGTCCATTCCACTGAGTCGTCGGTCTGGAACAATAAACTAAGGATGAGGTAGTGCAATCTCGCTGGCCGTGTCCAACCAATCTCCGTGGCCCAACATTGAACTGCTCACCTGCCAATGAGATTAGCAATAACGGCGTGGATTGCATTTGAGGTTAGAAAACTGATGAGTAAACAAGTGCTTTGATATGTTTTTGTTCTTCCTCTAACCAATTTATAATGCAATTTGATGAAATTCATATTGGCAAAAGTATTTTATTAAAAAATTAAGAAGTGAACAAACACGTTCATCGCTGTCGACTATGTGACTTTGGCAGTTGTGTTTATTTGGGGTAGGTCAGTGATGGGCGCATGCGCAGAAGACGGATACGCAGTCTACCTCATCTGTAGTCTCTGTCTGGAACAGCTTCGAAACTGACCTTCAGCGAGTAGTATTTCACTGAATGGTATCACTGATGGAGATATAGGATAGTNCAAACACGTTCATCGCTGTCGACTATGTGACTTTGGCAGTTGTGTTTATTTGGGGTAGGTCAGTGATGGGCGCATGGGCAGAAGACGGATACGCAGTCTACCTCATCTGTAGTCTCTGTTTGGAACAGCTTCGAAACTGACCTTCAGCGAGTAGTATTTCACTGAATGGTATCACTGATGGGGATATAGGATAGTATATAACTTCACTCAATGCTGGAGGTAGAGAGTTGGAGCAGGGGATTTATATAACAACTACAGATTACTTAGGAATACAGTGGTGAGATAGCCGCTCATACTGCGAACTCTAGCTGCACGCGCCAGCAAAATGGCGTCAATGGTCAGTAACATGTAGGAACGCCGTTCGCCAATCAGAGCCTGCCTGGTAACTTACTCTCCACCCGGTAGCCCAGCCAATAAGAAACCTTTCGCCTTGCGCAGTAGCCGATGAGACGCAAGATACGTTCACAAAGCCTCGTGCAGCTAATCGGGAAACAGGCGAGCCCACATCAAAGGAACCGCCAAGCCATTCCTCCTGTGTATACTTGTTTACTGTGTGGCACAAGCTGGCAGCCAATATCTGTGTAGCAACATTCACTGTGACTGCCTGAACGTGACCGAACATGTGATAACCAGTACTGACCTAGTATTGTGGGTGAATGACAGCAGTCTTCTCCTCCGCGTGCAAGCACAATGGCATGCAATGTTTCTTCACCCGAAGCATGCATGAGTGCACTGTGAAACGGAGCAGCTATAACGTGCTCCTGTTCCGCTACGTTGCTTGAAAACAACGTAGACATCGTACATCTTGTAAACAGACTTGACACGTACCCACCTTACTTCGTGGGGTAATTCATGTTTACTGTACGTTACATACGCTATAAGTAGGGCCAGTGAGTTTTCGCGTAAAAATCGGAGCACACAGTAGACTTCAATACTATATACACACCTCAGCTGTTGTTATACCTCCATCGGCTGCCGGTGCCGTGTCCATCTTTGACCAAGCCACTCAGGACTAAGTAACTCCGACACTGAACCTTCATGATTCGTGCGCAAACGGTTAACACGGGCCACAACATTTTTTAGCCAATCAAAGAAGCTGGACGGCCCTACAGTGCTTTGGACTGTATCTTGTCTCGAAATCTTTTCGCGAAATATCACTGCCCCTAGCTATAAGATAAATTTTCCGTACAGTTATGGAAAAGTACTGGCATGTTATTTCTTCAATGACGAACTTTCCGTATATTTCACAGAACATTCCGTGGATTCGCGGAACCTCATCGTTATTTCCTGCAGTAGTTAATGTTTCGGTACTTCTGCTTTATAAAAAGAAATTACAAAAAAATCTTAATTTCTAGTTACGCCTGTGCTTCACTGTCTATAAAAATAAATTTAAAAAAAAATCAAAATATTTTATTTTGGAGGGAGATTTCAAGATGAAGAACTCGTAAATTTTACCATTCTCCTACATACATCATGTAACAATATTGTGTTTAAATGTTATTTCTAGGAATGCGACACGCGTAACTTCCCACTTTCTAGTAATGTTTGTGTTGTTTGCGTGTTGCCAAATGTTGCAGGTGCGTCGTGCTATTTGTTGTTGTTCGAAGGAACAGGTTCAAGTGGTGTGAACGCGCTAACTGCCGCAGACACGATCATCTTCTTGTCGCAGTGGCGATGAAAGCTTCGTCTACTCTACACATTGTTCATTCCCGAAACACAAAGTTACTGACAATACGGAGATGTTCTATATTTTGTATTTACGGAGATCAGTTCCGTTTTCGTCATTACTAGAGACCTGAAGAATTCGCGGACTCAATTTGGGACAAGCTAGAATTCAAAATACGTGTGTTTACATAAATTTAGCTATTGGTCCACGCGGTGTTTGACACCTCCTGGAGAACGCTGGCCCAATCGCCGCCTTCCACTGTGACAGCAGGCAACCAATGCGTAGTTCATATCGACATGTTAGTACATAAGAGTGTAGAGTGTAGCCCGCAGGTCATTGAACACGTGAATTTTTCAGGTCTGTAGTCATTACGTATCGCGTGACCCTATTTTACTGTATTTCCGGTGAATATATCCAGTACGTTTGCCGAAATTCTTAACACTTCATCTTAACCATACTGTAGACTACATAAAATACACGTCTTCTAGATGTACGCCTGCACTTATTAGGGCCACAATCGAGGATCGTTCAGCTTTCTAAGCTGTTGGCATGTTCCTTACAACCACTGGCGCCAACTGGACCACAAGAGAATGCAGAATTTGTTCTGCAGACATCGTGAACTTGATGAGTAAGATTGGCTGGAAGTATAATGAATTAAGCACACTGATTAACCCATACAAACAAAGCAGAATGACTTCCACGTCGAATAGTTCCAATATCGTAGAGGCAATGGAACACGCCGCCCACCTCACGGTGACAGCTCCCGTTCACAAGTAGACTGCGGAAATAAACGTGGCTTCCGCAGGTTGGACTGAGAGTGCTAATGTATGTGTGAACGGGTCGCCATTAACGCCGTGAGAGCTGTCCTCAAGTACAGTTAGAGCCAAGCTAGTGTGGATATTTCTCTCCCTTTCAAAGGAGAACCCGTACGAATGTACTGGAAGTTCATTGTTTTCGCTAGTGTTTAGCAGGAATTCACACAAATAAATTACATTGCATCAGTAAACATTGCCATATTTTACATTCAAATAAAATGCTAAAGGCTGTTCAAGGTAAGCTGAGCACTTTTAAAGGCCTTACTTAAACTCTNATATTTTACATTCAAATAAAATGCTAAAGGCTGTTCAAGGTAAGCTGAGCACTTTTAAAGGCCTTACTTAAACTCTGATTGTATTCACATTGTGTATTATTCCACTCTGTCTACACTCAACATTGCCGTGGGCATCATCGCTTTATTCATGCGTCGGTTAAGTGAAATTATAACATTATCATAAAAGTAAATATTTTTGCAAATTAGCTAATCCTTTCAATTATATGAATTAAAAAACAAACAGGCTGCAAAATAAATGATTTCAGTATTCACAAATTGAACGCTAAGAAATGGAACTACTTTCCCTGTGTTATAACCAACTATACTGGGTGCATGCGAGCCAGTGTGGNATATTTTACATTCAAATAAAATGCTAAAGGCTGTTCAAGGTAAGCTGAGCACTTTTAAAGGCCTTACTTAAACTCTTATTGTATTCACATTGTGTATTATTCCACTCTGTCTACACTCAACATTGCCGTGGGCATCATCGCTTTATTCATACGTCGGTTAAGTGAAATTATAACATTATCATAAAAGTAAATATTTTTGCAAATTAGCTAATCCTTTCAATTATATGAATTAAAAAACAAACAGGCTGCAAAATAAATGATTTCAGTATTCACAAAAATTTACCTAACACTTTTAATTGAACGCTAAGAAATGGAACTACTTTCCCTGTGTTATAACCAACTATACTGGGTGCATGCGAGCCAGTGTGGNTAATTGAACGCTAAGAAATGGAACTACTTTCCCTGTGTTATAACCAACTATACTGGGTGCATGCGAGCCAGTGTGGCAGTTGAAATAGTATATGCAGGTAAGAGCAGTGATATTTTTCAAATGTTTATTTCGGAAGTACTTAGTTAATCCAGTTTGGTAATACGAACCTATTATGATGGATGACAGCCGGGCAATAATGAACACAGTGCATGTCAGTGAATATCGCTTAACTGCATGACTTTGCAAGGAGACATTTCCTTACAGGAATAAGCCAGTCAGACTGTAATTCCGATACTAAACACCCGTTATTTGATGGCAGGCAGCTGAGGCGCGTAAAATTTACTATAATCTAATCCCTTAAGTGGTTTAGATAAAGTATACAAGTAATTGTGAAAACATTGTCAGCAGAATGCCGTTATTACGACATAAAACACTGTTTTTTAATAAAACTCACATATCATAAATTTTTACCGACTTATTCTTGCGAAATAGTTATTGGAATTGTCGTATTCATTTTTTATTACAATAATTTAATCGGTGTTGGTATAGCCTTAACACATTTCTAGTCGCCGGAACGAATCGTCAATTTATATTTGTTAACTTATAAACGGATATCGGGAGCGAAGTAATGGAATGTGCAGATAAAACCAGCCACGTGACCTCGTTGCCAAATGCAAGACGGCGTTGCATGCGCAGAACAGCTGCGCAAGTAGGCGGAGTTATCGCAGTGCGAGGTGTCGGTATGCCAGTCTCGTTAACTGACTTTCACTCCAATTTAACGCCGTACGTGAAGATTGAAGAAGGACGTGGAGAGAGAGTGGATACGTTACTTCTACGTTACGTCTACATCCTTACTCGCTGCTCGCACTTGATGTCACTAGCGATCATGAAATGCCAACCAGAAACGTGAACTACAGCTGTTAACACTTTCGCTGCCAACAACAAAAGTGCCAGGCATGCCCGCAACTTTTTAATTATGTGGCGATTCTTTTGTCGGGGCCGCGGTGGTGTAGTGGTTAGATTACTCGCCCTCCACCAAGGCAAACCGGACTCCCGGTGGGGTCGTTCCTAGATTTTAGCACGTGAGAATAGTGCTGGACTTTCTCGGGGATCTCCCATTTCCCCCACCCTTACATTCCGCCGCTGCTCCATACTCACGTCGTTTCACCCACAACGGCTCTCAAGACCCTGATGTTAAGGCCCCCGTCTACCTGGAATTTTTTCCCACGTTTAGGCCGAGAAGCGCGGGAGCGATAAGGGCGACACTGCCACGCGCATCAAGTACGCCATCGCCGCTAAGCGCAAGGCTCTGAACTGGCGTGCAGTGTTCTCGTCGTGCTGCGTGTACCTATGGGACTTTCAGCGGTGACCATATTATTTTATTAGTGGGAAGTCTTTAGGAAGGTTCAGTGCAGGCCCCTATAGTAGTTTTGTATGTATCTGATGCGTGCATTTTGAGCTACAGCGCCTTGGAAAGGCAGTTTTTAGAGATTTTGGAGTACTCTGAATTGATGTTTCTAACGTACGTGACATTTTGAAAGTACTTAACAGCTCTCGTCTGAAGTGTGTGTTCTTTTCGTAGATCAGCACGTTGGACGCACGCTTAATAGTTTCGTTGGAAAACGTGTATTTGGAACACTCTGCAACGCAGTTCAAGCGCCAGGTAGACGGGCGCCTTAAGAGCCGCCCAAACTCTTCACTCACTCACTCCTCGTACATACGGGGTACCATAGTCTCTTCACGATTAACTGAGCACTTTTGAAATCAACACTGTGCCACTAGGATCATGACACCCTGGGACTCTCCCACCCGATCAGGCCAACAGTCATCAGTCTCATTAATCAATGCGCGTCCCTTGGGACTCCGGCCATCTCAGGCTAGACATGCATGACTTCTGTGGCAGTCTCATCTACGCCAGGTTATTGACCCACAATGACAAAGTGCATATTTTCTTATATTTATTAATATAGGAACAAGGTGCATACAGGCAGCTGTTACAAACGAGCTGAGCGTGTCGTGCACAGTGTCTAGGCGGCACACAGCGGCGACGACTGCGAGGAGTGCAGATGACGTGGTCGTGTTGTGGGTCGGCCGTGAACAAGGTCGGCGACAATGGAGGAACAGTTAGACGGCCGGCAGCACGACGCGAAAGTGGTGAATGAAAGGAGGAGGGGGGTTTCCTGACGACCAACAAGGAGGGGAAAGTGACGACGGTAGTCGCGCCTCGCGGCCATCAAGGTCACCGCNGCATTCCCCCCTTCCCTGAGATTCTTCTGGAATGTTTGTACATACCTCCATCATGCTCTAGTAGTCACTCCGGTCAGACAGAACTAGCTATCTCATGCTGCACTTTACTGTTTTAAGCTAAAATAACTAGACACAGCATGGCGATGCTTCTGTAATGGCTTCGATGCTTCTGTAATGGCTTCATTGCTGACATAATATTTATGATATATTTAGTTTATCAATGTAATTTTTTTTTTNTCGATGCTTCTGTAATGGCTTCATTGCTGACATAATATTTATGATATATTTAGTTTATCAATGTAATTTTTTTTTTTGTTTAACCTCGTTCCTACACGTTTGTTTAATTTATGGTAACTATTTATTTCTAATGATATTATTTTATTATGTGGTTTTAGTCAATATTTTATGCCACTGTAACAGTCGGTTTAATATTACAGGTCAAATTAACTCAAATGTAAATAAACCTTTATCTTGAGTATTACTCGAAGCAGTTATAGACTCGGAGCGAACGACCTTAGGGTAAATGTAATTTTATATATAGTGCGTAGTATTGATGTGTTTTAAGGATAGCATGCAGCTCCGCGTTGAATGTGAAGAAGCGAGGGAGCGATACGGGCGACACTAACACGCACTCCTAGCGCCTCATCGCCTCTACGTGCAAGGCGTGCAGTGTTTCCGTCGCGTCGTGATGCTGTACTCCGCAAGTTACATCTGTAGCATCTGTAANCCTACGTGCAAGGCGTGCAGTGTTTCCGTCGCGTCGTGATGCTGTACTCCGCAAGTTACATCTGTAGCATCTGTAACTTTATTACACGCCATGAAAGGCCACATATTAACCTACGTATTTTTCTCTTGCCGCTAAAGGAAACTGCATAGGCGAGCTTAAAAATTGCTATATTTAATCATTTTCACGAATTTTTTTCTCCATGAATTTATTTAATATGTTAAAAGTAAAAACACAGAGGCAGAGATAACTGTTTTTTTTATATTTTCTTGCAAAAAGTCATATTTCCAGAGCATTTATTTACCGAGATACGCGTATTTGCGCATACAACGGTTTGCCAGAGAATGTTTCAGTACATTCTCCTCGTAAGGTAATACGGCTTCTTGCGACCATAGGTGTACCGGTTTGGGACTAGCCGAGGCGTTGCGAAGCNATTCTCCTCGTAAGGTAATACGGCTTCTTGCGACCATAGGTGTACCGGTTTGGGACTAGCCGAGGCGTTGCGAAGCTGGAACAGTTTTGGCAACTATAAGCGTCCTGTAGAGCATTGATAAAACCATCACTTTGTGAAATTATTACAACCCCAAGTATCTTATGCGATGTATCAAAAATTCTATGTCCATCTGCGANAAACCATCACTTTGTGAAATTATTACAACCCCAAGTATCTTATGCGATGTATCAAAAATTCTATGTCCATCTGCGAAAGTAACCCTAATATAGGTGTGTACGAAATAGAGTTTCTCACTGTTTGAATCGGCGACATTTTTGTGTCTCGTTGATGTTAGATTCGGCGCGTAATTTGTAATACCAAATATACGTGCGTAAACACTTACAACTGTCAAATGTCTTAAAACAACAACGTTAGGAATTCTGAAGGCAATTTTCAACTTTAAGTTCGACATATACCTCGCAACATGAAAAACATCTGACAAGTAGCGAGTTGATCACCGCTACAAGAATAATACGCAAGAGCAGAACATATGGAAATGTTTGTTCGACGCCTATCACAAGAGAACATGCGAGCTGAGTTGTAAGCGGCCACAGTCGCCTGTGCACTAGAACAGAGGTGGCTTGCCATTGGCTGCCGTCACACGCAGACTCAGTGCCCGGCCACACGGAGTGAAGCTGCCAGTCCTGAGTGTTTGCTGTTGCTCCTGGATCCGGCAGGACACGTGTAGCGGAGGTCCTGTGACACGCGTGGNCTGCCAGTCCTGAGTGTTTGCTGTTGCTCCTGGATCCGGCAGGACACGTGTAGCGGAGGTCCTGTGACACGCGTGGGACTAACACACTTGTACGTGTGCCGTCCACATTGCTACTGGATTAATACGCGAGATGACACTCCTGGATCCTGCAGGACACGTGTAGCGGAGGTCCTGTGACACGCGTGGAACTAACACACTTGTACGTGTGCCGTCCACATTGCTACTGGATTAATACGCGAGATGACACTGTCTCTACCTATCACCTAGCCGCACGCCAAGAGGACCAACGATCTGAGGTCTGCACGTATTAAACGGTATTCAAGACAAGTAATAAGTTAGTCTCATATCCATCACTACATTAAAGAAGGTATAACGAAATGTTTCGCACGACACAGCATAAGTAATAGCCTCTCAAGCTGTATCAAATTGTTAAGTTGTCACTGCCGTTGTTAAGTTGTAGCCAGTAGCAACACGAGAAGTAAGGTAATGTAACCACAGTAGTGAAACAATACCAACTTCAGAAAATATACATAGGAATGTACTGTGCAGCGCCGTTCGCTCAAATTCAATACAAAATCTTTANCAATACCAACTTCAGAAAATATACATAGGAATGTACTGTGCAGCGCCGTTCGCTCAAATTCAATACAAAATCTTTAATGCAGATTTAAAAAAAAAAAATCTAAAAATTCAAGATGGCAGGGGTTGATCCCCCTTAACCAGTATAATACTTGGCTGTCTGCATTCCAATCCTCTGTCCTTTCGTATGAAAACAATAAACAAATCATTGAGTTCTTTATTGTGAACATACAACCCTTGGTTTTTTTTTTTCGTTCCTGGAAAATGATGGTTTACGTGTAGGGGAGTGTCTTTCGCGAAAAAAAAAATCCAGACAACCTACAATTGTAGACACTGTGAGATAATTCATTATTGGCGTGTGGTTGAAGCATGCTTTAACTGCTTGCAGGCGAACAACAGAGAACCAATAAGCCTACAGAAGTAGCCGAGTTGCGAGACGCACGTTGCTTCTCAAAACGTCATGGGCAGGTCTTATATGATGCTCGCANCCTACAGAAGTAGCCGAGTTGCGAGACGCACGTTGCTTCTCAAAACGTCATGGGCAGGTCTTATATGATGCTCGCAATAATACATGTCAATAGTCAATACATGTATTTTATTTCAGCCTTAGACGTTGACTTCCGAGTGCCGTGCCGTGGAATATACACACTGTGTTCACTACTTACATGACAATATTTATTTTGAAAAGATGGTTAAAGGGCAGAAAATGGCTGAAAGGAAAAAGTCGCTAGGGTCTCAAACGTGCTCACTTTACCGTGAACAGTCTATACTCGGAATTCTAGGAATCCGAACCCATGTCATTTTGTTTCCTTTATTTAGTCTTATNGTTACCGTGAACAGTCTATACTCGGAATTCTAGGAATCCGAACCCATGTCATTTTGTTTCCTTTATTTAGTCTTATAGATAATTCTAAAAGTTGAAATGACACAAACGGAGCGAATGTCTCGTTCGGCCTTTCACAGAACTTCTGCTTGCAGTCGCCTGTGTTTAACTTCCGGCGCACTGGCTATCTAGCCGTTTCCGGGAACTCAGTCTTACCAGTTCTTTGAACACGTCATTGTAGTTTCGTAGCGAACATTTTGTCTATATTTTTGTTATTCGTCCACAGATATGAAATTGCCAACGCCTAAAATTAATATGAAACTTCTTTGAAAATCATTTTGTCATTGGCAACTGACGCGTACACGTTACAATAGGGGCTGACTTCTTATTAGTCCAGTGTAGGATGCATGTGTGTGGGATGGGGNGCAGAAACTCACAAGTCTTTCTTACTCTAATTCTCATTGGCCCAGACAAATACCACAATGTCCGAGAAAGGCACTCGGCTAGTAGCAAACAAAAGAAACACTACACGCGCACACATGCCGTCTGAACCTGCAATAGTGGAAATGGCGCCAAATCAATGACAACCAGTAAAAGTAGCTCCACTTGAAATCAATTGCAACGTACTGGTTTTTACGTTGACTAAGTTTCACTGGTTTGAAGTTCGCTTCGTAGCGTTGTAAAACGGCGATTATCTGTGGACAGGTTAGGTTTCCAAAATTGCAAAGCGGTTCAAATGCACAGGACATATGTATGACCGAGTGGCGAAACGACCGATGTTTGTTTTCCACTGTATGAGTTGGCGGCTCTTAACAACGAGGTCTTGAGAGCCGATGAGGGTGAAATGAGGCGAGAATGGAGCAGCATCGGAATGCAAGGGCGGGGGAAACGGGAGATCCCCGAAAAAACCCACCGACCAGCGGCATCGTCCGGCACGATTCCCACTTGCAAAAATCCGGGGTGATCCGGCCGGGGATTGAGCTCGGTTAGCATTGGTGGGAGGCGAGCAGTCTACCCGCTCAGCCTCCGTGGCCCCTACGCAGTCGTGAATAGATAGAGACGTTGTCATTTCGCGTTGTAAAACGGCACCAGGGTAGACTTCACAACACTCTGTTTCTCGAGCAGATGTCATTGGCTGCTGCCACAGTCGTCGCCCAGCCTTGTGTTCGACTCGCCCACACGGTATTGAGCCACCCGAGTACTGAATGTATGCTGTACTCCTCCTCCACGTGTATGACGAGCCGAGTTACAATGACGCACGTGAAACTAACGTATAGGACCTACTTGTCTGACACGTAGCACGTTACCCAATTATAACGCGAGACGAAACGCTCTCTAGTGAATAGTATTAAGCTGATTTGATAGCTGTCATCTGCAGAATGTCAGGTAATTCGCGGATACGGAGCGCACCACGCGAATCTAGGTTCAAAACTAGGAAATGGGGGGGGGAGGGGGTCCAGTTTATTAGCCAACATAAAGTGTGTTACCCGTGGGTAATTTATTATCAATTACTATGACGTAATAATCGTGCGTACGTTGAAAAGGAACACAAAACGTTGTCTTGGCGTAACTCTCTTAGGCGACCTGTTCTCCAGAAAATATTGTATTTTCTGGTATTTTGAAAATTACTAATTTGAACCCGTTCGGCCACACATTAATTTCTGAGTACGTGTGTTGCACTCGCGTAGTTTTTTGGTAAGCGCTGTACATGTGTTCAGCACCTGTGTTACAACCAGCGAACAACGTGCTGCGTTCTCTACGATGACGGCGTTAACCGCCCGTGTCAAAGAGACGCAGGAACATCCACAAGTGAGGTAAGTCGCAGGGGAGACTCTTGGCAGTACTGAGTTGCTGCCTTGCAGTGTACAGCACCGCGCACAAGTATCATTCGTCGGCAACGTGTCCGCGATTGTCGACACAATGACTGGACGGGTCGACTCGGTGTGTCTCGTAGACTAGAGATGAGGTAGGCCGAGTTCGTTTGCTGCGCACAACCAATCTCCGTGTCCCAACACTGAACTGCTTTTCTGCCAATATGACTTGCAAAAATGGCGAGGATTGGAATTGAGGTCAGAGCACTGATAGTAAACAAGTGCTTTGACATGTTTGCACATTTCCTTTAACCAATCTGGAATGCAGTTAGATTAAATTCAAATTTGTGAATGTATTTTTTTAAACATAAAATTCCTTGTCTTTTGTAGATTAAGATCCAAACGAACACGTTCGTCAGTATTGATCATGTGACTTTGACAGTTGTGTTCCTCTGGGGTAGGTCAATGTTGACTACATGCGCAGAAGGCGAATACACGGTGTACCTCATCTTTAGGATACGGTGTGTCTCTTCCTTATTGCAGAGTTGTACAGTGTCTGTAGGGTTGCTGTCACTGCTACGCAGCTCCGAGGGACGCCTGGTGGTACTGACAAGTGGCTCCATCAGCGACGGGTTTCCCTGTTGTGTAAGCCCCATAACCGAGAGCATTGTCGTGGAATATGCGACTAACTCCGGCCTACTCCACTTTCATCGCACTGTTTGTTGTCCGACTTGGACAGCTTTCCTTCTCGCCGCCGTCATGGCCGCTTGTCGAGTTTGGCCTCTGCTCACAAAGAAAATTATTATTTTATACTAGCACGAAACTACGTTAGACTTGTAGCTATTAATTTCAAGTTCTCTTTCCTCGCATAAAATAAATTAAACCCTTAGTTTTTGCACAATGACATGCCAAATTAATCACAATTTTAGTGGTTTTTGGACGTACAAATAAAATAAACGAAAACATGTACAGAAAATTGAACAAGGGTGACTGAAAGTTCATGTCGTAGATCATTTGAAGGAATGCTTTGCAAAACCTTATTTTCCAGAAAATTGGGGCNTATACTAGCACGAAACTACGTTAGACTTGTAGCTATTAATTTCAAGTTCTCTTTCCTCGCATAAAATAAATTAAACACTTAGTTTTTGCAAAATGACATGCCAAATTAATCACAATTTTAGTGGTTTTTGGACGTACAAATAAAATAAACGAAAACATGTACAGAAAATTGAACACGGGTGACTGAAAGTTCATGTCGTAGATCATTTGAAGGAATGCTTTGCAAAACCTTATTTTCCAGAAAATTGGGGCCGCGGTGGTGTAGTGGTAAGACTACCCGCTTATCACCTNCCGCGGTGGTGTAGTGGTAAGACTACCCGCTTATCACCTAGGCGAGCCGGGTTCGATTACCGGCTGGGTCACATGTGGGAATCGTGCTGGACGATGCTGCTGGTCGGAGGGATCTCCCGTTTCCCCCGCCCTTTCATTTCGGCGTTGCTCCATACTCAGCTCGCTTCACCTTCATAGTCACTGTAAGCATTGTGGCATACAATGAGTTGTGACCAAAGAAGTGATCATGTTTCCACAGACATGTATACACACACTACCATCTCGTCTTATAAAGCTGCTCCATTTTAGGCTTCACTATCTTTACGATCCGAGCATATTTTATTCTCCCAATGACTTGTGCCTGTCGCAGAACGGAATCTCCTGTTCGTTGCGGCCATGCAGAATGAAATGTTGAGAGTGCAGGGTGTGTCGTGTGGCGAAGATCCAGTGACACACGTCAAACTAGCACACACTTTTGTCGCCTAATATTTCCGTATCATAACTAGATGTACATTAATTATAACTAGATGTACGTGAATTGTGCAAATGTATTCAGTGACAGGTTAGACTTCAAGCACGTGTCCTCTAGTGTTCCTTCTATTATTGTACCACATTTATTTCTACTCTTTGACCAGTAATAACCAAGAAGAAATATTGTGACCGTATCACGTGCAGCGAAGTCAAATACAAGCTGCTAATTAATAAACACTTGTGGCCTGGGTATGTGAAGGAGTAGGAAGTGTAGTGGAGAGATTTGGATGGCTCTTAACATGGAGGTCTTGGATATCCCCGAGAATACCCCGGCCCCAAGAGGGCATCGTTCGACACGATTCCCACGTGCGAAAATTTGGGAGCAACTCCGCCGGGAATCGAACCCGGTTCGCCTTGGTGAGAGGCGAGCGCCCTATCCGAGGAACTCCAGGCTAATTATAACTGGAAATGACAGGTAGTAGGTATGTGTATATATATATAAATAAATATATATATATATATATATGACACGTGGTCTGTTGCGAGCAGTAATGTCGGCGAGTGCTGAAAGCGCTATAGTCGGTTCACGACTGGAAGAGACTTTTGAAAATCAACCTTTGAAAAAACACCCTACCCGTTAGCTACATGCATATAACATTACAAACAGCGGCGAGCGCGGATACAGTTATGCCGTTAGGTTGCCAGCACAAAGAGAGGAAATAGTTCTAAAGTTTTAACGAAATTGTTAATTTATCGCTTACAAATAGGTTTCAAAAAGACTTGTATCTTATTATGCCAATTATTAATGACGTGATGCTAACGTACTTTGATTTCAATGTTTCTTGCATACTCACAAGATCACGCTCAAGGTGAAAGTAGAGCGGCCATTTGTTTACAAACCTTCGTTCCGTGTGTTGTTGGCGAGATGTGGTCGACACACGTGCCAGAGAATTGGTGCGATTATCTTGTTTAACCAATAATAATTCATTTACTGGTTTTTTTTTTTTTTACTAATATCCTCTCTTTATTATTTCTCGTTGTGCCGATTTCTTTCGTTTCTGATACCTGTATAAGAGATTACTCGTAGTGCGTTCTCACGTGTTTAATATTTTTTAAATTTATTTCAGGTTTGCTTAAAATTTTATTTATTGTATTTTACGTTATATGTTGCGGTAGTTTTTGTGTGCAGTCATGAGTTCTAGCAAGGTGAATAAAAGATAAGTCACCAACGCCAACAGGACATCATTAACCTCACCGAATCGTTGTATTCCCTAATTAGGCGAGGGGAAATGAAACCCTGCAACGTCGCGGAAAGAGCGGCAGAAATGTTGAAACGCTTCAGATCCACAGTTCTAAGGTATGTTAAAATATATGTAGTATTAACCATTGCGTTTGCAAGTTGTGTGTGCTAAGGTCAATTATGTTGGCCTACGAAATGTGTTTACAAGAACATAAAGAAAATTTGTTAATAACTTGATAACATCGTCGAACGTTGTCTACGTGTCTTTTTAACGTTTTATTTGGGTAATTATTAAGTTTAGGGGGCTTTTCTGTAAAAAAAAAAAAAAACAATAATTTCACGGAAAATGGTATATTTCCACTCCACTAATGATGCAGAACACGAATATACGACGGGCATTAACGTCCGACTAATTTCGTAACATGTGCCCACCTAACCTAACAGAACCTATCCCCACGATGGGTGAATCACTATTTTACATTTTTAAACTAACCTAGGATTGTTGGGTTTTACACTAACCTAGGATTGTAGGGTTATATAGACTCAAATGTGAGTGTATGAATCACCTAACCAAAAGGTGGTATTACAATGTGTAATTAAAAATAAAAACTACTTTGTGTTGGAATTTGTGTACCCCTGCGAGGGATTCTTCATAAACAACCCAATATATACAGTGGAAATTTATTATAAAGACAACTGACAATGGTAAGGAAAATTGCCTCTATAGTGAGTTTGTTATAGTCAATTAATTTTATATAGGTTATGGAGAGATGGTGCATTTTAAGATTCTGAAGAAGGAGCTTGTTTTGTATTTATAAGTTACATTGCGGCATTAATTGCCATTGTTATACGTCACTAAATAGATTACAGTCGATATAACTGGAACTTCCCCTACTATTAAACATATCTGTATCACTTCACTAAACATGAGAGGACATCGTAATCGATGAAATCGCAGTCATAATCTTTTAAGAAAACAATTGTGTATTAATGCATTTCCCCAACACCACTGTTCTACAGCCATTGTCTTTTAGTTATTGTAAATTATCAGTGTCATATTTTTCACTTTCAGTGCTACATAGCCAACCTAATTTGCATAATTTAAAAAGGACCATAATTCAGTTACTGGGTCAACTACAGTTACTGATACCAAAAACATACAAGGGTTTGTTTACAAATGATGTGTGACAATGTGATATGCTCTGCCGTGTGTTAGTTTAGGTTAGTTTAATAGGTGGCAGGTATTGGTTACTATATAACCCTACAATCCTAGGTTAGTTAAAAAATGTAAAATAGTGATTCACTCATCGTGGGGTTAGGTTCTGTTAGGTTAGGTGGGCACATATTACGAAATTAGTCGGACGTTAATGCCCCTCGTATATTCGTGTTCTGCATCATTAGCAGAGTGGAAATATAAGATTTTCAATGAATTATTTTTATTTTTACAGGAAACCCTATAAACTTAATAATTACCAAAATAAAACGTTAAAAATACACGTAGACAACGTTCGACGACGTTATCAAGTTATTAACAAATTTTCTTTATGTTCTTGTAAACACATTTCGTGGGCCAACGTAATTGATCTTAACACACACAACTTGCAAACGCAATGGTTAATACTACAGATATTTTAACATACCTTAGCACTGTAGATTTGGAGAGTTTCAACATTTCTGCCACTCTTTCCGCGACGTTGCAGGGTTTCATTTCCCCTCGCCTAATTAGTGAATACAACGATTCGGTGAGGTTAATGATGTCCTGTTGGCGTTGGTGACTTCTCTTTTATTCACCTTGCTAGAACTCATGACTGCACACAAAAACTACCGCAACATACAACGTAAAATACAGTAAATAAAATTTTAAGCAAACCTGAAATAAATTTGAAAAATATTAAACACGTTAGAACGCACTATGAGTAATCTCTTATACAGATTTCAAAAGCAAAAGGAATCTGTACGAGAAGGTTAGCACAAATTAAAGTCATACGTTATGAAAAATCAAATAATAAAGAGCTGATATTAGTATAAAAAAACCGATAAATGAAATATTAGGTTAAACAAGAATCGCACAAATTCTCTACAGTACGGCCATCCGGGGGCTTATGAGAGATTGGCGTTGCCATGTTAATGTTGTTGGATGGACTCCTTGAATGTTGACACATTTCATTGCAAAGTATTGTGTCTATAATATGTAATCAAAGTGAAAGTTTTTCTCCCCCACCCAATCCCCCAGTCAAAATCAAACCTATACACACACACACACACATACAGAGAGAGAGAGAGAGAGACACAGGCACACACACGAAACATCTAATTTTTAATACTCACTTTTGGGTTTATATAAAGAAAAGTTTTTCGCTTGCATCACATATTCTTTTGTATGAAATTCTCATGATTAAAAACTGAACGCTTGTGGAATATCCATTAATAATATATACATTACTTTTATAATGGGTNCGAAACATCTAATTTTTAATACTCACTTTTGGGTTTATATAAAGAAAAGTTTTTCGCTTGCATCACATATTCTTTTGTGTGAAATTCTCATGATTAAAAACTTTACGCTTGTGGAATATCCATTAATAATATATACATTACTTTTATAATGGGTACGTGCATGTACGAACACATGAACACACACACAGTGGAATGTAAACATTGCATGTAAACATTGCCATGTGACTGCCACATGTCAATGTTTGTTTACCCTTTGGCGGAAGGATACGAAATGGGCTTGAAAGTAGATCTTTAGCAGGGCTTCAAGAAAGTCTCTTCCAGTCATGAACCGACTATAGTAGTTGGGCGACACAGCTGGAGGAAGAAAGTGTCGACCTTGTTGTAGAGGTAGGAGGTACAAGTGGCGCCCCAGTGGACGTTGCACGTACTAGACGTGTCCAGCCATCAACCGCTGTGACTGGGGTTTCTCCTGTACGTAGAAAGTCGACATGAAGACATTCAGTAGTCATCACCACTGCACGTGGGCGTCTTGACAGTCTGCTTAACAAACGGAATACAACATTATCTCGCTCGCGTCAGAACTTTTAAAAATCACCTTATTTACCAACTCTTAAATTCTCTGGAAACAAATATTTATCTCCCCTTCCCCTATCGTTTGTTNCTTTTAAAAATCACCTTATTTACCAACTCTTAAATTCTCTGGAAACAAATATTTATCTCCCCTTCCCCTATCGTTTGGCAACAAATCATTACACTCTAACCAAAACAAACCTGGGGCATTAAGGGCATACCTACTGGCTGGCAGCTGCGAAAGTTAAATAGAAAATCCCATGTTAAGGAAATTTCGTCTCAGTGCGTTAATGTTAAAGATAGGCTTTTTAAAGAAGATGTATTCTTCGAGAATGTTTTAGAAGATCCCCGCGTGCATATATATTCAATATAGATAGCAGTATATACTTCTTTGTAAAACATAAATTTAAAAAATGCCTTGCAAACAGGCCGTACATGTTATGGAAACACTTCATTGCAGGGAACTTCTTAAAAATTCGCGAATAATACATTTTGTCTGAAACTCCTCTATCTTCAAAATTAGCGTCTATTGAGGAGACATTTCCTTAACATCGGATTTACTATTTAAATTTCGCAACTGCCAGCCGGTAGGCAGTTCCCTTAAGTGAAAAAATGTTTTGCTACAAATTAACATAAAGTTACGTACTGTAGAAGGCGAATAAATATTATCCCAGTTTAAACTAACCAAAAACTTATTTTGTAGTGTATGTGAATAAGTTTCCTTTAAGTAAAAGTAATTTATAGTAACTCGGGAATGCAGGTAAACAAGGGGTCTTAAAGTTAAAACCAAATAAAATTAATCTGTTTCTTGTTTCACTGACAGGTAAAAAATTCTAGTTTCACGAAACATTGTTTTATGAAGTACACACAATTATGTATGTATCTCCATGTGTATATTGAACCTATTCCCACAGTACTTGGGGCCGCGGTGGCTGAGCGGTTAGCCTACTCGCATCCCACCAAGGCGAACCGGGTTCAATCCCCGGCCGGGTCACTCTTGGAATTTCGCATGTGGGAATCGTGCAGGACGATGCCGCTTGTCGGCAGGTTTTCTCGGGGATATCCCGTTCCCCCTGCCCTTGCATTCCGGCGCTGCTCCATGCTCACCTCGCTTCACCCTCATCGGCTCTCAAGACCTCGCTGTTAAGAACCGCCCAAATCTCTTCACTCACTCTTCACTTGCTTGATAAAATTTAACATTAGTTTTACACAATCCACAGTAACGTGTTGTAAAATTTACTCTTTTTTTTTACTAGCTGTATTGTAAAATAATCTTGTAGAACTACAGAAATTGTTAACTGTACAGATATTCCGTTATTCAGTGAAATCGTAAGACGCGCGTGTATTTCGCAAATTAAACTTGCAGCTCGTGTATGTAATGTTCGTTACAAGCATGGACTAATCAGGAGGACGTCGTGAGTTACACGCGTGTAACCAAGATGAATGGAAGAAGCCATCACCGCGGCTCCAGTATGAGGACTCAGGAGTCTCATTGGCGCGTGCAGCTCATATACAGGTGTGCACAACGACTACCTATAAAGTGGGCTCGGAGTTTTCTCCCTTGGGGACTTCTTTTGACGTGACAACGTCTTAAATTAGGTTGCGGCTGGGAGTCACTTATGAAAAAGTGT
This sequence comes from Clitarchus hookeri, assembly GCA_002778355.1. NCBI lineage: Eukaryota > Metazoa > Arthropoda > Insecta > Phasmatodea > Phasmatidae > Clitarchus > Clitarchus hookeri. The sequence continues at coordinate 209,855 of NQII01000120.1, read as the reverse complement.
AACGCTCGGTANTACACGCGTGTAACCAAGATGAATGGAAGAAGCCATCACCGCGGCTCCAGTATGAGGACTCAGGAGTCTCATTGGCCCGTGCAGCTCATATACAGGTGTGCACAACGACTACCTATAAAGTGGGCTCGGAGTTTTCTCCCTTGGGGACTTCTTTTTTATTTTAAAATTTAAAATAGTAATAGTTCCAGGAAAGTTACGCCAGCATAGAATGCTATATGAAGACCCCAGTTCACAAAAATTTCCTAAAATACTTAGAGAAAACTAAATAGTGAGAAACAGTGTTTTTTTTTAATTTGAAAAGTGAAATGAAGTCATAAATACCATTAATTGCAATGCTCTTCTAANGTGAGAAACAGTGTTTTTTTTTAATTTGAAAAGTGAAATGAAGTCATAAATACCATTAATTGCAATGCTCTTCTAATTATTTAACTAAAATTTACTCTAGATTTATTTTAAAAATGTTAAAGTATAAAACATAAAAAAAATCATTTCACGTATGAACTAAATCTACCAAAACCAAGTTTAAATTTGATACGCACGTATTCTTAAAATTTAGTAGTGATAACTATACAGTATAAATACATATAGTTACTGCGCGTATCAAGATTATCGTGACACATAAACCATGTTTTATAAACAGATGTAACATCAAAACTGGAACAATATTCGTGTCATTATGGTGCACGGCTATGTTGCCAGAATAGCGAAATTCACGAATGTAAATGAGTAACGGAAAGACGTAGTGCGTGCAGGGAACGTCGCTCCATACTCCAGTTGTCCTCTGTGGCTGCGGCATCCTCCCGCCCACACTGTGCGGTGGCGACATCTCCCGCCGTGCGCATGCGCGCCCTCGCCTGCTGGAATCCCCCATTACCAAGCCGCCGCGCCGTCAGTCAAGACCGTTGCGTCACCACGCCCAGCCCACACTTTTCCTTCGCTCTGCTACTCGTGTGAGTCACGGGACTGCCGTGCTGCAAGTTCATTCACACTCCACAGCAGTGATCCATCCTCTCTCAAAACAATCCCGGGCCGGGTCGTAACTCCCATTGTAGACAATTGACCCACACGTTGCCGGTTCCCACATACGAACGTTGGGAGTAGTCTCACCACTACACCGCCGCGGCCCCTAACAAGTTATTATAATTAATATTTTCACGAAAGTCACGCGTACACGNTAGTCTCACCACTACACCGCCGCGGCCCCTAACAAGTTATTATAATTAATATTTTCACGAAAGTCACGCGTACACGGAATGTTTGAATACCTGCTTCTTTGCTTCCTTCATCAACGGATTATAGGCCTGTCTCAAAAGTTTTGCATGAACATATTTAGTAGTATACACATATACTCGGGTCTACATTTATATGGAAATTTCTTTGCCCTTGGAGGCAAAACTTAACACTTTTATGGTTTTGCTGTTTCTCTGAACTTTATCGGAATCTATGAAAAAAATTAGGCTTACTACTCTTTAACAGTTCAGCTCGTAAGAATAAAACGGTTCGTTTCAATATTTTTCAAATGAACACGATGGATTGTAAAACCTGTCCCGGCTGTCGCGACATATTAATTGGTGCACAGTCAAGACGCGGCTTCATGGCCGACGGCCAGCCAGTAATAAACGTTGCATAGTCCAGTAGGCGTGTGCGGTGTAGCCTGGACCAATAGGACGACGTTAGTGGAAGTACACAGAGACCAACACAACTGATATTGCTGTAGTGGAGAATATAGGCAGCTCACTTCAACCTTGTCCTCAGTGACAGTAAATGTGTGCCGTCTGAAAGGGGTTGAGTAGCGTATGCTTTATGGAACCTGGGAACCTGTTTTGAGAGCTGATGAGGGTGAAGCGAGCTGAGTATGAAGCAGCGCCGGAATGATAGAGCGGGGGGAACGGGAGATCGCCGAGAAAACCCGCCGACCAGCGGCATCGTCCGGCACGATCCCCACGTGCGAGAATTCGGATGTGACCTCGCCGGGACTCGAACCCGGCGAGTAGTCTGACCACTACACCACAGTCGCCCCGCGTCTTTATTGGAGAACGTGACTCGAAGTTGTTTTTTGTAAGCGTCGGAGAACCACTACATCACAGCGCCATTTTCTGTACATCAGTATTTCGTAGATTATGCATGGATGTTACGTGACGAACTGAGACTTGATAACTAGAAAATGTCTCCTCGCTAGAGTGAGGAAAACCGTAACAATCTATTGATCAGCTATCAAGCAATGTCCCAGATAGCCGCCACTCTAGACAATTGCCGCGAGAAACAAACACTCCACTTCAAAACATATGATTCTCTCCTTGCTATATTCGCAGAAATAATTTCAGCATATGACTTATCACACGTGCCTTGTTTATTGTACTCAATAATAATTTTTGCAAGTGTACTCGAGAGATAAAACTTTTCGCAATAAAAATAGCAATACGAATGTAAAGTCAGCATTCCATATTGATCATTGCATTGATTATTGTTTGGGGCACAAGCAAACACATAATGTTGTTACACATCGCAAAAACACAATATGCTTTAAAACAAACGTGGACACACATAAATTATTAATAAGTTGTTTGTCGGCGTATTTGTTTGTGTTTCAGTGCGTGCTTCCTTCGTCATACAATACAAATCTACAATGATATGTACCGATGTAATATTTATTTCAATCACTACCCTTGTCGCAAGGATTGTTCATAGACCATATTTAGAGACCCAGAATATTCGCTAGTTCATTTGACGGCCAGGCTAAACTTGAAAGTATTGTACAAACCAGGCGCTACCATTTGTCCATTGGTTGGTGCCTTCATGATGCACACATAGAGACGAAACAGCCGCTCACGGGGCCGCGGTGGCTGAGCGGTTAGTCTGCTCGCCTCCCACCAAGGCGAACCGCATTCAATCCACGGCGATTCGCTCCCGGATTTTCGTAAGTGGGAATAGTGCCGGACGATGACGCTGGTCGCCGGGTTTTCTCAGAGATCTCCCGTTTCCCCCGCCCTTTCATTCCGGCGCTGCTTCATACTCACCTCGTTTCACCCTCATCAGCTTCAAGATCTCGCTGTTAAGAGTCGCTCAAACATCTTCACTCATTCCAGTTGCACTAGCCAGCAACATGGCGTCACCGACCAGCGACATGTCGGAACGCCGTTCGCCAATCAGCGCCAAGTAACGTACGTGCCAGCCGGTGACCCAACCAATGGGGGTCATTTAGCAGCACGTGGCAGCCAGTCAGATACAAAGCTCGTTCCCAGAGGCTCGGGCAGTCAGTCAGTGAATGGGTACACCCACCTTATTTCGTCTCTGTATGTTTATCGACTCTGTGGCGGGCTCCTTGTTTTGTGTGTTAGGTTGTACGTAATTGGCTTATTCTCTTTCTGAGCATGCATTGCTGGCTTATAGTCCAGCAGGACGTGTCAGTAAACGAGAGGTCGAATCACCCAATTACGAAGAAAGTGCGAGTGTTTGAATTCGACCCTAATACGTCTTGAACTCGTCACATTCCTTGGCCTCTCACCATGCTAACCATGTCAAAAACCTTCGGAAGTCGCAGTTTAGGGACCTAATCCTCGGGGAGCCACGGATGTCTTTCGTTTTTACATTTGACCCGCTCGGTCACACATTGTTATCCAGTAGTTTTTTGGTGTGCACTGTAGGCCTACTTATGTTCAGCAACCAGCGAACAACGTGCTGCGTGCTCTATGATACTGGCGTTAATCATTCATGTCAAACAGGTGTACACAATCTCACAAATCAAACTGGCTAAAAGGAAGACTGGGCACCGGTGGCTTGCTGTGACTGTACACTGATGCCTGGCTGTGACTGTATACTGATGCCGTGCTGTCACCGCGGCCCCTACTGGCCTAAACAAAATGTGTAGGCCTACATGTGAAAAGTCAGTCAGTATGTGGTGTCCTACTTACTGTAGCCATATACTACAATAAGTGCCATGCACCTTTCGTAACCAGTGGCTTTCTGGGGTTTACCATTCGCGGTTTTTTGAAAATAGCAACAAATTTGGTTTAAATATTTTTGCGATTTTCCAGTTTTTTCACCTTAATTATTCAAGATATTTTATATTTTTGTGACTGGAGAATCAAGTTTTCGAGAATATAAATAATGGCGTAACTGCCCACTGATAGGCAGTGCGAGGCTGTGGGAACGAGCCTTGCGTCTGATTGGCTACCGCCTGATTTCTACTGGCTGGCAAACAAGTTTTCAGTTCAGGCTTTGATTGGCTATTCAAGAAGAGTATTAATGTCTAGCATACCTAAAACATTTTTTCCCGCGAAAACTATGCGTGTCTATTCAGGAAACCTTGGTGACCCTGAACTTAGCTGGAGCAGCGGTGACATGCCCACAGAGGAGGTGATGTCTCCTTCATGCGGCCGACGACGTGAGCCACACGAGGGGACATGAAGCAGGGTCACACAACACACACAGCAGTCAGCCTGTCCCTGCTCACTGCCGCTGGTGAGCCCCCCCCCCCCC
>NQII01000120.1:127204-195395 GCA_002778355.1 Clitarchus hookeri | reverse complement strand
TTACAGGACGTGTGAATGCGTGGCCCTTACTAACATCTTAATCATAGGATACAGCGGACCAGTTTTGCAAACCATCAGAACAAATACGGTTGCGGGTTGATACGATCTATACTTTAGTTTCGGTATTGCAAGTGTTGGTATGTTGGCAGTGTGTGTTTTGAGACGGCCATTATAGCCAGTATTCTGATACTGCTGACGAACATTGATGGTAGCTTGCATTCGCTAAAGCTAGTTACTGGGTAGCGCCCTGTGTGACGTTGTAATGGTCACTCCTAAAACTGCATTTACTAAAGTAGGGAGTCTGCTGGTCGTAAAGGCCAGGAAAAAGTAATGAAATGGAGTGGTGGTAATGAAAATGTATTTTTTCTGTCAGTCTAATGTCCAATGTCTACCTCATTGTCGACTGACAATGACGTTCCATGCTAAGCAGTGAAGGGTGGAACCACAGATCATTTTTTTATGATCGTGCACCCATCAACGACATGCTTCATACACTCACAGATAATGAAATTTGCGCACCTAAAATGGTTGTCATTGTGCCATACATTTTCCAGAAGTCAAGAATTTAACTGAAGACGTAATGGAAAAAGTCATGAATTTGTTGCATTGTAAATTAATATAAAACCATGAATTTATAATTTATTTACTTTTATGGGCTTTAACACTTTGCGTGCAGTACAGGGTTNGAAATTAATATAAAACCATGAATTTATAATTTATTTACTTTTATGGGCTTTAACACTTTGCGTGCAGTACAGGGTTGCCAACTAACCCGAACTAGAAGTGAGACGCTTGTGTTGGGATAGAGCAGGGCTCACTATTAAAGAAAGTTTTCTTTTAGAAGGCAAAATGTGCACGGTTAGTGTTTAACTGTTTCAATAATGTTTATCAGTATCTACCAACAACAGTACACAGTATTGCAAAATTAATTTATTACGTAAACAATTATTGAAAAAAATTGGCTTACAATGACCCGATAGATTGTAAATATTGTAAGGTACTGTTATATTTAAGACCGAGATGACTAGGATTTATTCAACTCTTCACTGCAATGACTGATGACCAGCCANTAAGGTACTGTTATATTTAAGACCGAGATGACTAGGATTTATTCAACTCTTCACTGCAATGACTGATGACCAGCCAGTAATGAACGTTGTACAGTGTAGTGTACTGCAGTGTAGTGTAGCGTAGCGTAGCGTAGTGTAGTGTAGCGTAGTGTAGTGTNAGTGCAGTGTACTGCAGTGTAGTGTAGCGTAGTGTAGTGTAGTGTAGTGTAGTGCAGTGTAGTGCAGTGCAGTGTAGTGTCTACAGTAGGACTGTGGTGAGTGGCAATACAGAGAACAACATAACTGCTGTTTCTAAGGTGACTTACTTCTAGCTTGTCGTGAATGGCAGTAAATCTGTGCCGTCCTCAAAGTGTGTTAATGACACATCGACTGGGTTTCCCGAGACCATCGACTCACCGACAAGCAGAAATGCATGCAGTTTATTCGCTTACAGTTCCCTCGTCACTGACGAACACTGGCTAATACAGCCAGCGAATCTTCGCGAAACAATCTGAGGATACGTGCATATTGTGTTATTCACAACATATCATATTTCTTCTCATTACTGGCACATTTGATAGTAACTACATTGCAGCATGAGTTATTTCCATGGACAGGAACAATTCGCGAGTTGAGAGATATGTAGGCTAGACTGCACAGTCCTGTGTACACCAGATCTTCAATTGTTCGTACATTAACTACCGCCTTAGTGAGTAGCCAGTTTGATACTTGACAAGGTAGCAAGGTATTCGACGCTTGTTTTCATACAGGTCTGCTATTGGCCTATAGTGGTCCACGACGTGTTTAATAAACTACGAACCATTTGTAATAGTAACTCTGTGTTTGAAGTCTAGCTTGTCCTCGAATCAGTTCGTGAAATTTTCTTGTCCCTACCAATTGTAAACATGTAGCACTCTAGTGTCTCAATTATTCATTCTGACTGTGGCGGGCCAATGAGATAATGAGATCTACTTGAGTGTGTAGAAAACTGTGGGTTCTAGCATGGTTCCGCTTTATAACGCGAAATTGTAGGTGGAGATCGGAAAATGTCGCGGGTTCAATGAGATGTTGGCTAGACTGCTCAGCCCTTTGTACGGTCGAGCCTCAGACGTTTGCTGAGTGGCTGCTGCTCCAGAGAGTGGCCAGGGCTACTCCACACCTGGCAGTATAACACTCGCTGCGTGTTTCCTTGCAAGTCTGCTATTGGCTCACTGCAGTCATCCAGGGCGTGTCTAATGAACTGTGATCCAACTGCAAGTGCGCCTTCAGTGTACACGTGTTGGAGGTCTATCTTGTTCTGAAATGAATTCGCGAAATGTTCCTATCCCTAACTACGCTATAGGGTCTTTGCTAATGGAAAAGGCGTATCGGTTGAGACCCGGAAATGTGTCACATTCATTCGGCGACAAGCTAGATTCCACAATACTCTGTGTACTCGGACCTCAGTTGTTCATTGGCTGTAGTTTCAGCTGTGCCTCAGACAAGGTACAGTCCGTTCAGGGTTACGACCATCTTATTTGAAACCCTGCTGAAATCATAATTCCAGGATTATTGCTCCGTCCCTTGCAAACCAAGTCTAACCAAGCCTGGAAAATTACACCAAAGGAAAGATACACCTTATTCGCGAGTACTCATTTTGGTCATATTTTGCATGAGAACTATTTCTTACTTGGCATTACCAACGTAAATATTTTCTCTCTGATTTTATTCATATTAATTATAGATGAAATATAAAATATATAGATAAAATATAAGTAGGAGTTAAATATAATTAAAAATAAGGATTTTTTTATGTTAACACACGTATAAAACGCTTGTGATGCATGGAATATTTATGAAACAACCAAACACGTCTTACATGGGGTGATTTTTCAAAGGTTTGATTTTTAAAAATGTATAGAAAACTGCGACTAGGCTGTACATAGCACGGGGTTAGGTCCACGTTCTCCTTGTAGGCTCATTACTGGTGAAAAGGCGTCTGGAGCGTATGTAGTTAACTGTGCTTCAATAGAGCAGAAACTCAGATACTCTAAATATCGTGAAGCCTTATGCTGTTGAGTGGTCTTTTAAGAGAGTGAACAAGTGAGGATCGCAGTGAGGGGAACGCAGAGTGTGTGTGAAGGCCTCGCAGTGGCACCCGCGCAACGCGGGAATCACTTCCCCGCCGCACATGTGAACGCGCGTCGCCATTCCAGACGCAGCGTGGGTTTCCCCGCAGGAAACACGGACGACCTGGACTCGAGGAAGCTGCCGTAGAACACTGCGTTGAGGACTGTGCCTTGGGGAACAGCGCTGCGAATCACTATTGGAGTAGCATGCACTAGATACGCCCTAATACTGCTACTAACACGACAGTAGGGCGAAGGAGGGGCGGGGGCGAGTGGAGAGGTGTGGGTGGCTCGTAACATCGACGTCTTGGAGAGCCGATGAGGGTGAAGCGAGGTGAGTATGGAGCTGTGCCGGANTAATTATAGATGAAATATAAAATATATAGATAAAATATAAGTAGGAGTTAAATATAATTAAAAATAAGGATTTTTTATGTTAACACACGTATAAAACGCTTGTGATGCATGGAATATTTATGAAACAACCAAACACATCTTACATGGGGTGATTTTTCAAAGGTTTGATTTTTAAAAATGTATAGAAAACTGCGACTAGGCTGTACATAGCACGGGGTTAGGTCCACGTTCTCCTTGTAGGCTCATTANTAAAAATGTATAGAAAACTGCGACTAGGCTGTACATAGCACGGGGTTAGGTCCACGTTCTCCTTGTAGGCTCATTACTGGTGAAAAGGCGTCTGGAGCGTATGTAGTTAACTGTGCTTCAATAGAGCAGAAACTCAGATACTNAGGCTCATTACTGGTGAAAAGGCGTCTGGAGCGTATGTAGTTAACTGTGCTTCAATAGAGCAGAAACTCAGATACTGTAAATATCGTGAAGCCTTATACTGTTGAGTGGTCTTTTAAGAGAGTGAACAAGTGAGGATCGCAGTGAGGGGAACGCAGAGTGTGTGTGAAGGCCTCGCAGTGGCACCCGCGCAACGCGAGAATCACTTCCCCGCCGCACATGTGAACGCGCGTCGCCATTCCAGACGCAGCGTGGGTTTCCCCGCAGGAAACACGGACGACCTGGACTCAAGGAAGCTGCCGTAGAACACGGCGTTGAGGACTGTGCCTTGGGTAACAGCGCTGCGAATCACTATTGGAGTAGCATGCACTAGATACGCCCTAATACTGCTACTAACACGACAGTAGGGCGAAGGAGGGGCGGGGGCGAGTGGAGAGANGTAGCATGCACTAGATACGCCCTAATACTGCTACTAACACGACAGTAGGGCGAAGGAGGGGCGGGGGCGAGTGGAGAGGTGTGGGTGGCTCGTAACATCGACGTCTTGGAGAGCCGATGAGGGTGAAGCGAGGTGAGTATGGAGCTGTGCCGGAATGCAAGGGGTGAGGGAAACGGGACGTCACCGAGTAAACCAGCCGTCCAGCGGCATCGTCTGGCACGATTCCCACATACGAAAATCCGGGAGCGACCCCACCGGGAATCGAATCTGGTTCGCCTAGGAGGGAGGCGAGTAGTCTGACCACTAGACGACCGCGGCCCCAACATGACAGTTGACCACAGCCGAGAAGTGAGTGAGGTGAAGCGAGTGCAGGCAGCTCTGCATGCGGCAGTGCGGATATGGCCATCCTGTGCGGACTTTCTCTCAGCAAGTGTCCAGTCGTGGCCCACACCGAGGGGAAAGTGTGCGTGATCGCCTCGGGCNAGACGAACAATCATTGCGGTAGTAAACGAGAAACTGTAACTTTGCTGCATTCTGCCGAAGATGTCGATGAGAGCAAGGAAGGATTAGTATTCAATAGTTTTGACGTGAATTTGATGTCCATGTCATAATTATTACAAATTAATCTCATCATCTTAAAACACATCCTTTGCTAGTGACATGTCAACAGACTGTCTTGTCGGGCCTAGTGGACGCCAGGTAGGCAACCACTCAGAGGGGTTATCCGTGGTAACACACTGGACCATCAGTCGAGATTCGAGAGGAANAACTGTAACTTTGCTGCATTCTGCCGAAGATGTCGATGAGAGCAAAGAAGGATTAGTATTCAATAGTTTTGACGTGAATTTGATGTCCATGTCATAATTATTACAAATTAATCTCATCATCTTAAAACACATCCTTTGCTAGTGACATGTCAACAGACTGTCTTGTCGGGCCTAGTGGACGCCAGGTAGGCAACCACTCAGAGGGGTTATCCGTGGTAACACACTGGACCATCAGTCGAGATTCGAGAGGAACCGGGTTCCATTCCCAGTCCGGCCATCCTCATTTCTGTTCTCTTTGCCTGCTCAGTTCCAAATTAATGTACGAGCTCAAGTATTGCAATCGTCCCACATTATGCTGAGCCCTGTACTTGTGTCGAGCGTGCTTATCGTAACCAATGAACAACGTATTATGTTAGATGATGTCAGCATTAACCATTCACAAACGAGACGTGCCGATACTTCAACAAATAATATGTCTCACAAGGAAAACTCTCCAAACACCAGCCACAGATCCCTTGTAGAGTACAGTGCCGGCCATATAGCTACTTCATGTGCAACACGTCCTCAATCACAGGGACTCAGTGTCACTCGTTTCTATGGCGAAAGTTGTCAAGTTTTTACAGTAGTTCGTCTACATGCATTGTTACTAAATGATCCGTCATTTTACGGGAAAATTCTCCAGAACTCTGCGTATAACGGACACCTTATTTTTCAGTAATGGAATTTGCGTTTCTTTCACACAACTTTCCTTGAAGTCACGGAACCTCCCCGTAAATTTGCCAGTATACTTTCGAAAGTATATTCTGGGGCGAGAACTATTAACACTCACGAACGACCTTCTCTTGACAACACAGGATATAAATGAAGCATTTTTTTAAATATCACCTACGTAACTTTTCCACTCTCTCATATTGTTTGAGCATTTTAAAGTGTTGCTAACTCTTGTAGGTCTTTGACGCTTGAAGGAGTATGTCGAAGTGGCGTCGATAACCCAACTGCCGTAGAAACGATTATTTTCTCTNCAGGTCTTTGACGCTTGAAGGAGTATGTCGAAGTGGCGTCGATAACCCAACTGCCGTAGAAACGATTATTTTCTCTATCAAGTGGCGAAGAAAGCTTCGTGTGTACTTGACATTGTGCATTCCCGAAATCCGAAGTTACAGGAGATAATGAGACGTGCCGTAGTTTGTATCTACGGAGCTCACCTCCGATTTTCGTCATTACGGACTGCGTTTTCCCGTATAAACTGTACATTTCCGTAAAAATGTTCGTGGATTTACGAGAATTTTCAACAGTGTGAAGGACAATACAGAACAGTTCAAGATTAAACGTCAAGTAAAAAATGAGTACAGGAAAGTGTAAATGAAATAAGGGAATTTCCAGGAGGGGCTTTACCGGGGACTGCTGGTCGTCCGCTGTGTCTGCGAGTTGTTTTCCTATCGTTGACCCGAGCGGCACGTGGCCTTGCAAATATGGCCTTCATGTCTGCGGACAGCTCGAGGAGGCTGCACTACAATACAGCTGGCAGCTTGTTTTTACTATGGCACGCCTTAAGGCCCCCGCCTACCCGGAGCTTGAACCGCGTGGCACAGTGTTTCAAATAACTATTAAATGTGCGTCCAAACTGCTGATCTACGAAGAGAACACTCACCTAAGACGAGGGCTCTTGAGTGCTTTCAAGACGCCAGTACATTAGACACATTATTCCAGAGCACTCCAAAACGGCTAAAAACGGTTTTTTCAAAGCGCTGTATCTCAAAATATACGCTTCAGATACATGCAAAACTACTCAAGGGCTCTGCATTGCACCTTCCTACAGACTTTCCACCAATAAAATAATATGGTCACCGCTGAAAGTGCCATGGGTACACGCAGTGGGACGNAACCTTCCTACAGACTTTCCACCAATAAAATAATATGGTCACCGCTGAAAGTGCCATGGGTACACGCAGTGGGACGAGAACACTGCACGCCAGTTCAGAGCCTTGCGCTTAGCGGCGATGGCGTACTTGATGCGCGTGGCAGTGTCGCCCTTATCGCTCCCGCGCTTCTCGGTCTGAAACGCGGAATAAAGCTCCAGGTAGGCAGGGGCCTTAAGTGCCCTCGGCCCTGAGGACATATAGCCTATTCGCGGTTTCTTCACACGTTTTGAACCAAACCTTTGAAAAATCACCCCATGTACTTGGTTGTTTACTAAATATGTCTTCTATCGCAAGTATTTTATACTTATGTTAATGTAAAATACCTTAGTATTGGTTTGTGTTGGTAATGTTCAGGAAGAAAAATGTTCTTATGCAAAATATTATTGTACTGAGAGTGCACGAATACGGCGCACTGTTCCTTTGGTGTAATCTTCTAAACTTGGTTACTCTCTGTGTACTTGCCTACCCTGTGACGCTACAGTTATTACTGAGCTATGTATACTGCAGGATGTGTGTGAGACGTTTGCTTATGCGAGTTGTTCTTGTTGCAGCAAGCGAGGCGATGGGCGTGTCCACGCCAAACAGGCGAGGAATCTTCTCACAAGTTGTCCTCCTTGCAGGTGAGTGCACTCACTTGTTCAACTCCACGAGCCTGGAGTCCGCAGACCATGAGGTGAGGTAGACCGAGTTTCGTCTTCTGCGCATGTACCCAACACTGACCTACGCCACTGTCAACAGTGATGAACGTGTTTGTTTACATTTCGTGTCTCGACAAACCCGCCCTTTCATATGAATAAACTATTTCACTTACTGCAGTACAGTTCATCTGCATTAAAACTAGCACTGATGAACTGTTAAACGCTCCAAAGCGCTTATTTGCATCATATAAACAGTGTTCTAACCTCAAATTCTATCCACGTTGTTTTTGACGGTGCCATTGGCATTAAAGCAGTCCAATGTTGGAACACTACGCAGCTCACACTTGCACTCTGCATATNGTTTTTGACGGTGCCATTGGCATTAAAGCAGTCCAATGTTGGAACACTACGCAGCTCACACTTGCACTCTGCATATTATTCCTAATTTAAATACATCCATCACAGGACGGTTTTTTTTTTTGCTAATAGACCTGTTAAAACCATTTGTTCTGAACTTTTGGTTAACACAGCTGTGACCGACTTTTANGTTTTTTTTTTGCTAATAGACCTGTTAAAACCATTTGTTCTGAACTTTTGGTTAACACAGCTGTGACCGACTTTTAATGTAAGGAAGATACAGTTAACTGTGTAATTTTCATTGTGTCTCTTGAAAGAATAAATGAAAACAAAAGTGAGGTGTGAGAGGCGAGTGTGCGGCGTGCTAGGTGTGGCTGGCGCCATTGAGGGACGCAAGTGGCTACATATCCGACGAGTAACCTACCCGCTCCCCCTCCCCCAGACATGTAACGAACTGTGGAAACTNAGGGACGCAAGTGGCTACATATCCGACGAGTAACCTACCCGCTCCCCCTCCCCCAGACATGTAACGAACTGTGGAAACTGTAGGAGAGAACATCAACATAGTACCGGGTGAGTCTCCAGCGCCTATTTTCCCGTATCTATGCAACCCGCAACAATACTTTCCATCTAGCACAACATCGCCTCCGCTGTACGATGATTGTGTAGTCGAGTCCCGTGCAGTGTGCGTACTCTTTACGGCGCCTCGTCTGTCATCTGAACACTCGACTGTGTTGTCTGCCTGCACCAATCAGCGCGCAGCGGTGCGAACATAGGGAATCGCAACATAACAGCACGTGCGCGTTGATTCCTTTTCGTCAATACAGTAAGCGGCGACTGTAATTTTATGTCACTTGAAGAAACGCAATGGCTCGAAGCGAGGCAGATGTGTGTTACTAAGGACGTAATCGTCCCGTGCCAATGTATTAGGTAAACATCGTAATAATCTGTTTCAACACAATACACGGACGTGCATTCTGTGAAAAGTGACTGCTGCTCAACGCATTGCTGACATAACACCATCAGTTCACCGCTTACTGCACTGACGACAACGCATCGACCCGCACGTGATGTTCTGCTACGACTGATGTTTTGTTAGATGGGTAGTATTGTGTGCGGGTTGCATAGATACGGGAAAATAGGCGCTGGTGACTCGCCCGGTATAATATACGTAGTTGAGTGTTGTCGACAGGCGAGCTCACGAGAGGCCTAGGGGTGGCAGTGAGGCAAGTACTGGCCTATAGTTGTGTGTGACTGACCATGGTTGCTGGGAGAAGGTGAGAAACTACCATGTCTCTGCTCGAGTCACTACGTTGTACAGGGTCGCAGTCTGGTTCTTGATCTGTTTAGATACGCCACTGACGTCACTGCTTCGGCATACCTAGGGACAAGATTGTAAGATGTCTGTGTTATTGTTTTGCTTTGTGTAAACACGTCTGTATGGTTAACAAACTTAGATTTTACAGAAAAAGTGACAAATTAAGTAACTTACTAAGCAGGAAAACATTTTAAAATGGTTTTACTGTATTAAATAGTAAGCAATTAATTTAATATAAAATGAGGGAGATGTATNCAGGAAAACATTTTAAAATGGTTTTACTGTATTAAATAGTAAGCAATTAATTTAATATAAAATGAGGGAGATGTATATTCACGTTGTAGGTATTCAACTATTTTCTGGCACAAATGTTGAAATTTTTAGACTATGTGTATTCCCTTAGTCTGTAGCTTACATAAATGCTTGGAAATCATCTTCTAGAATAAACAAGGACAGTTTTACTGATAAAATTGAATATATTTGTTAATTTGGCTTTATTTCGCGTCTTAGCTTAAATGCCGGTGTTATACGGTGTATTAACACGCATTTCGGCGTTATTGATGTTTTATCGCTTTTTACCTCATAACCTTGCCTCTTGTCAGAAGAGTTTTGACAGTACAATTACCAACTACTGGCAAAACTCAGAAATCAGTCGACCTACTTTATATAATGACTGGAACACTCGCTCCCCGCGAGTGCCGCAGTGTTCTGGAGTCAAACTTTGGGAAAGGCGTCGTTGTGTGTTTTACATATTAGGTTACGTATCGTCTGGCGAATCTCAGACAGTGTGCATTCTCCCCATTTTGATCATGCAGAGGTGGCATACTAAATACTTCATTTATTAAATAGGCTATTACATTTACGTATTAGGAAGATTATCGCACGTGAGTGATTACGACTAGTACAATTAAAGTTAATAAGCGGGATTCTGGAAATGCCAGTCAAACAAATGATTTTACCAAATGCACCAATAAAAATTATTAACAAAATTTAGGAATTTTTTTTTTCGTAGTTTTATACACATACAGACAAAAATTCAAACCATTTGTAAAAAAAAAGTCTTATTTGGCTAGGCACACTATCACATTCACACTTATAGGGAGATTTATATACATATATTTATATTCATATAAGGAGCTACATCTAAATCTATACACATATAAACTGAATGAGATATTCTTTTAATAAAGATATTTAATACGCTACTAGATAAAATATCTCCAGCAGAATGAGGCAGATCCTTCCAAATGTAATATGCAGTTGACGGTAAACTGAGCACTTGTGAAAGCCCTGCTTAGGATATACCTGTATGCACATTGTGTATCCTTCCGCCATATATACAATCAACATTGCAATGAGCCTCATCACTTGGATCATGCACCATACAAGTAAAACCGTGTAATTTCCAGGATTGTAAATGTGTTAAAAATATGGATGTTCATACTCTTTAATGTGTATGAAACAAATATATAAACATATATAACTTCAAAGGCCACAAATTTAAACATTGCATTTGCAACAGAACGTCAAGTCGTAGGAACTATTTCCANTAGCAAATACGTAGTCGTGGGCAATGATTTGTCCAAAGGTTTGTTTCCGAAGAGCTCACTTTATCGTGAACAGCCATTGTGTCGGTCGACACTAATGTACGTCACTGACAATAAACAAAATAATTAAGGGGACTGTCTAATTAAATACTGTATGTAAAATTAGTGTATGCGCGTGTGCGTGTTTCTTAGCAAATAAATATCCTGAGAATACGGCTTTTTCTCCAGGAAAGTTAACCTTTTCACTCACACATTTATATATGGTTTTAAGCGTTGCAAAGGGGAACATGTTTGTTCGGAACTGTACTAGTATCGGTATAACGGTCGGGCATATACAGGGACCAATAATAATGTGTCTGTACTGCCTGTTATTGGCAACAGGACTACAGTCTCAACAACGAATGACAATTGCCATACTTGAAGGACCTACTTTATTGGACGTTGTGTTCTGCCGTGTACATATATCCCGATCTTCCAAACTTGTTCTTGGTTATTTCACCAGCCGTTGTCATGACAACCTCGTGCACGGACTTCCAACTTGATAGTGGACGATTCCTTTGAAAGCGCAGTCAACAAAAAAGGCGAAAATCAACCAAATGAGTTACTGTTGCCAACAAAATCTTTGGTCGCTGCAAACAAATTCTTTGTTCTGAATACATCGCACCAAACTAAACATATAATTTTTTTGACAAATTGTAACGACATGTTTGTTTACACAAAATATTTGTTTGGCACAAACAAAATTATTTTCAATTGATTATTTGGCTTTGTACACAAATTTATTTCATTCGGTGGAACGGAAGCTTGGTTGTACCAACAAAATATAATTTAACTGAAACAAACGCCACGCAAACAAAGTATACTCTTGGTGTACTGAAACAATTCTTTTTCCTCAATGCATTGTTGACCGTGAGAACATCTTCGTGTGCTACGTTCAGTATATATGATATTGTTACTGAAGAGATAAAAAAAAAACTATTGTCTAATTATCAACAGCCTTTACTGATTTGCTTTTACCCTACTAAATTTATTCAAAGAATACTGAAAGAAAAGAGAACTAATTTTCGCGCAGTTTCCTCAGGGGAAAGTTGGAAAGTACGAAGTGACGTGTAGTAAACTACATTTGCTCATATCACGTGTAATAACCTAATGTTACAGTATTTTTTTTGCGAGAAATTTAGTTTTTACGGGAATGCATATATCACTCTAGGGGGCGACCGTCGTAATCCTTCCTATGGACGGGCGTGGCCTTGAGATGTGTGAAATGTATACTAGGGACTCCCCTCAAGGACACTGCCTGCCGGCTGGCAGCTGCGACATTTAAATGGGAAATCCCGTGTTAAGGGAATTTCGCCTCAGTGCGCTAATTTTAAAAATTGGCATTTCAAACAAAATGTATTCCTCACGAATTTTTTAGGATAAGTTCCCTGCAGCGGATATGTTTCCGTCACGTGTATATCCTGTTTGCACGGAATTTTTAAAATTTATTTTTTACAAAAACGTACGGACCTCTACTTATTATTGCAGACATAATTCAGTAGCAACATAGATGGAATACAAGCACGTGTTAGCTCCACGTGTTTCTTTGGAGCTCTACTCGTCCACAGGGGACCGCGGTGGCTGAACGGTTAGCCTGCTCGCCTCCCATCACGGCGATCCGGGTTCAAACTCCGCTGTCCTGTGGTGTACAGGATAGACTTCGCAGTACTGTGTACACTAGAACGTCAGCTGTTCGTTGATTGGCTGCCGTCTTAGTGAGTAGCAGTGACTAGTTAGCCCGGGGCTCGGTGTTTGTTTTCATGCAGGCCTGCTATTGGTCCAGAGTCGTCCACGGCGTGTCCAATAACGAGCCATCCACAAAAGTAACTGAGATATACGTCCGTGCTCATCAACACATCCTGCAGGACTCAGAATCAATAGTAAACACTCAGCTCTCTGGTGACGTCATTCCACGTGGCCGGGTGTAACAGAAGAGTGAGTTCTGCCTGTGGCGGTAGCCAATGGACAGACGACCTCTACTCGAACATATAGAGGCCCGCGCAGTCTTAGCTTGGTGACATTCTGCAACGACAAAGGGTATGCTATTTCAGGCCCGTGCGCCAGATTTAAAAATGGGAGGTGTTTTTATGGCAGGGACAAAGTGTATCAACTTTGCCTTCAGTTTCACAATGGACACGATTTTCTGGTACAGTCTAGTTATAAAAATATTCAAGGGACAACCAAATAGTATCACTTGTTAACGAATAGTTTAAATTGGAATTGGCACAGTTTGTTTATAGATTTAAAATGCTTTTTAGGTTTATTATATTTTTTGTAACTTCACGGAAGGGCGTTCGGCGTGGTAGCCGTTACAATGTTATGCCAGTAATGTTCTAGAAGGTTTGCTATAAGCGGTTTCTTCACTTTTAAAAAATCTAATATTTGAAAAATCACACCATTCGTAATTTATTAAGTACGCAATGTATCACAAATGTTTTATATTTATATTAACGTGTACATTATTTTCGGGTCACTTGAGAATTTACTTACATTTTNAATGTATCACAAATGTTTTATATTTATATTAACGTGTACATTATTTTCGGGTCACTTGAGAATTTACTTACATTTTATCTATAAATTGTTATATATATATATTTATAATTAATACGAATAAAAAGAGTGAGAAAACAGGTGTGTTGGTAATGCCTGCTAAGAAATAGTTTTCAAGCAAAATGTTATTACACTGAGAGCGCACGAATGCGGTGCATTGTCCCGTTGGAGTCATATTCTAGACTCGGTTAAGCTTTGTTTGGACGAGGCGGAGGAATATCCTGGAAGTAGGACTTTAGCAGGGCTTCAGGAAAGTTGGAAGTAACCGTGAAAGGAGTATAAACAGGCGCAGTAATGAGAGTCTTGTCAGCTCAACATGTTAGCAGGCTGCGAATTGTCGTACTGGCGGTGAGAACGTAGTTGACAGACTCACGACGGCCGGTGTTCTGTTTATCGGGCGGATTACAGATGGCGTGCGAACTGGGTCGGCCATGTCTGTACGAGACACGGGGCAGCGCGGGACAAACAACAGACCGCCCCAGCGGGGAAACCTCTCGACAAATATGTTGTCTCCTTTCATCGAACAGTTCGCCAATTACGGTGTCCGCTGTTTCCGTCCCAGCCTGTCACAGCTCGGCTGTTGTAAATACACTTGTACTTCCCCTCTCCCCTCCGGACATTTCCAACACCCCCCTCTTGCCAGTTGGCGGTTAATTCTCAAGCAAATGTTGGATTTTTCGCATGANCCTCCGGACATTTCCAACACCCCCCTCTTGCCAGTTGGCGGTTAATTCTCAAGCAAATGTTGGATTTTTCGCATGAGAACTGTGTAACTAGTTCTGTTCTAATTCCAGAATTCCTACTTAACACTTTTGCAGACTTTTAGTATTGGTTACGTTTGTACATTATAACGGTGATTTAATTGACAAAGTTGTAAGTTCATTTGCCCTTTCTCCAACTGACAGAGTGAGGTAACGCAAAGCATAAGTACTGGACTCACATTCGGGAGGACCGGGGCTTGAATGCCGGTCCGTCCATCTTGAATTCAGTTTGCCATGGTGTCCCGAAGTCACTCCAGGCGAGTGATGGGATGGTTACTTACTACAGAGCGTGGCCTATTCCTTCCCCACTCCTCCTTCTCTCTTCTCTGAGCAACTTTCTCCGTTTATAATGACCTCGTTGCCTTCCTTGTCTTCCTATCNTTCTCCGTTTATAATGACCTCGTTGCCTTCCTTGTCTTCCTATCGAATACTGGCTTCGGAAATACCGGGGTGAGAAGGGAAGAGGGAGGATGGCTAATGTAGCATTTTGAAGCGATAGTTTGCAAATAATATTCGCCCTGAAGAACTGTTTCCAGCTCTTACNGTGATGGGATGGTTACTTACTACAGAGCGTGGCCTATTCCTTCCCCACTCCTCCTTCTCTCTTCTCTGAGCAACTTGCTCCGTTTATAATGACCTCGTTGCCTTCCTTGTCTTCCTATCGAATACTGGCTTCGGAAATACCGGGGTGAGAAGGGAAGAGGGGGATGGCTAATGTAGCATTTTGAAGCGATAGTTTGCAAATAATATTCGCCCTGAAGAACTGTTTCCAGCTCTTACNAGGATGGCTAATGTAGCATTTTGAAGCGATAGTTTGCAAATAATATTCGCCCTGAAGAACTGTTTCCAGCTCTTACAGGCACAGCATTTAACTAACGAAATAAAAAAATTATTAATAGCATTGACAGCAGTGTTTTAAGGAATTCAGTGAAGCTTCGCAGAGTAAGTACACAGTAACGTAATGGCGTGGTGGTTACTTAGATGTGAGCGTACACGTTCTCTGATTGGCCGCTCGCGGCTCTGGGAACAGGAACACCACAAGGTCACGTCTAGCTGTAAGCAAGCCTTGCGACGGCGATGGATATACAATGAACAAGCCTCCCGTGTGTTCTGTTTCCTCAGGATTATGATCAGTTTGTTTAGGAAAGACACAGCATTGTCGCTATACTTTGAAACACTGCTTTACAGAAGAATAAATATATCGTAAACAGAGGGCTGTGTGCAGCGACTTTTGCTGATTTTGACACTATTCAACCACCACAGTTATGTCTTATTAATCTAATTTATAAATTGGCTACGAAATATCGACTTTGATATCTGCCATGAAAAAAGATTTACATTAAAATATTCCATAGTTTTGTTCAAAATGAGAATATACATAACTGCTTATAATGATACCTATGTGGCAACTAAGGAGGCAAGTTAACTGTCTATAGTAGCACTGTTTTTAAGTTTCTCGCGTACTGCCTCGTATGAATGCGCTCTGTATGTTCTAGGACGAAGGGCAAGTTCAACGGACGTGTGTTGTGTTGGACGCCGGAGAAGGCAGAGAACCTACAGTTACAGATAGTGATATTTCGCGAAAAGAATTCAAGACAAGTTATATTTAAAAACTCTTTGGGTCTTTTTCTACCTTACTTTTTGACACGTGTTAACTGTCTGCACACGAATCCCGTAGGATCCGGGCCAATGTTGCCGAATTCTGAGTGGCCCAGTCAAATATGAAAACGCCTTCTCAAGCAGACAGCTACCAATGGCAATAGACAAACTGCTGTTGGGTGCTTATAGTATTGAAATCTACCGTGTACTCATACCTTTTTCGCGAAGACTCACTAGCTCTACCCACAGTGCATCAGTGGGTCGAGGACCCGTGACGCCAGTAACATTGTCTTGTACTAACACGCAACGTCTTCTTTGTAAGATCCGGAACGTCATAGTCACAAGGCTGTCGCCGGCCATGCGACTGAGATGTAGAATTAAAGGTTAAAATTCACTCCATGCATCTTCCATAGTTTCCTACGTGCAATGTTCCAAGAGGTCTCATTCGCTTCGGTTTTACAACAAAAATATTTGTACAGGGGCAAAATGGCGTTTTTTTTTGTACGCAACATACTTTTCTAATGATTTAAAATTGTAGTAAAATTTAAAAACTCGTCTGTAGTACAGGCTATAAGTAGGGACGTGCAAAATTCGCGTTATTTTTGGCATCAAGCTAAAGTTCACAGTACTGTATATACTCGAGCCGGAGTCGTTTCTCCATTTGCTGCTGCCCAGATGCGAAGTCACGCCCTTTCTGACTGAACTGCACATGTTCATTTATTGGTGCAGATTTACCGGGATGTAACAAATAAAGCATGGTCCAATGACAAACATATTGCAAAGGTGAAAATGTTTTAAGTTTAAAGTTTAAACTGTCCTCAAATAACGCGAAATTTGCAGGTCTCTTGCTATAAGACATTACACAAGTTTTGGGCGTGTTATATTTTACGTTTATTGATGACGATTAAAAAAGTCCATGGTGTCATAAACATAACTTTACTACAAAAAGAGATAAATTGCATCGCATTTTTTGCTATTGTTCCCGGCTCCGAGGTGTCTCACATACGTCGATCTTGCACGTGAAAGCGCACCTTTGGGCACAGTGTTGCTAGTTTTCTGCCTGCCAGAGCCGGGTCGATATTTTCGCTCTGTTCAGCGCTTGTATTCTTCTTGCGGCGCGAAGTACTCTGTCTCATATAACTTGGCAAGATCATGACAGTCAGTGAGTGGCAATTTGGCGTATACGAAACAAACAACGTGCCATTTACAAAACCCTGTATCAGCTGATGCACGAACGAACAAAAATTAATATTACGTTGGCTATTCTGAGTTCACTGCCGACGCGCATCAGACAAGCAGAAAATACGCGGATAAGAAAGAGTTCCTAGATTAATTAATACATTTTATTTTACGTGGTCACNTCAGACAAGCAGAAAATACGCGGATAAGAAAGAGTTCCTAGATTAATTAATACATTTTATTTTACGTGGTCACAAAGCAGCAGTTGTTAGTATTACAAACGAAAGTTCATGCTAAAGTAATAATGTACAGGTGTTCAAAATGAAATGCGCATTAAAATGACCCGTATCCAAATGAAACGCAACTTCAAACCTTGGGAGTTCTTTTCACGTCGTATCCCCACTCATTTCCACCCATGCCTCCCATACGTACTTGATATTAATTACAAAAGCCTACAGAAATATCGCAGGGTATTGTTGAATAATTTTTTCAAAATTTGACGAAAAATATTTTAAATTCGTGTCGTTTCGAGCCAGTAATAAGAGAAAAGTCAACTTTTAAAAATACGGGATTAAGAGGCAGGCCAACGTGCTGCTACCTGGTAAGTAACAAACTCGGCTTACAACACGCCCTGCCATGCCGCGCGCCATCTGTCAGCTGTGTGCCGAAGCATCACTAGCCAGAAAAAAAAACTTTCTTGTGTAAAATAACAAATTTACGAACATATACAATAATTTTATTTTTCCACGAGCTGTGCATAATTTTTAAAGTAACATGTATTTCCGTGTACAGCGATTTTGTTTACTAGTAATTTCTATTGGGCCGGTAATTGCTACGTATACGTCCATTACACGCCATGTTGTTTTCCTTGTTCTCGTGTTGTTACTATACTGTATTAATAAAACGAAGAAAGTGGGACCCGCGTGGGTAGTTTTTAAGCAATTCTTACGTTACTCCACGACACATATTTCCAACTCGAACTGTTTAGTATCATTCATACCTCCTAATCGACTTATTAACAAACATACATCTTTAATTTCTCCCCAAAGTAAGTTTAATTTGGCGATCAGGTATTTTCGACTGGCATTGTGTATATATATCAGTAAAAGTGGTGCTTCACTTCACCCTGACGCTTGAAAGAAGTCTGCACCTACCCTATTAGCCAACCGCTAATCCCTAATGCTTTACGTGCCGAGTACTGGGTACAACCAACCTATTAGCAAGTATACTGGGAATGCCAGGAACCGTATACACTGTGTGATTGCAGTGTATGTGAATGGCTGTTGTAAGTTGGTCATATGGAACGTTATTGCTAACTGAGCGGTGACTGGTCGGCTCTACAGCAAAACCAATGCGAGTGAAAATAACATTTTTGAAGCCACTGTTAAAAATACGAAATTAGAAAAACAGCAAACTAATAATAAATGAATTAATATTAGGAACTTTTTACTTTTCACATTTATTGTTTAAACTGTTTGTAGTTATTACTAAATTTTTCAACTGCTGCAATATTAAATTACCTTCTAAAGTATGTAACGGCGTCCTTACTTCCATACATGCTGGAGTTGTTTATAGTAGCAGTGAGCCCGCGGAGGGAGCCAGTTGTAATCCGACCAAGACTGGGCTTCACTCCTCGCTGGGGCAGCACATTCTATGGAACATTGTAGATACATTGCACTGACAGAGTTTTTAGTTTGCTTTGGGGAAGTACGTTGTCTGTTAAAACTATATGGTAATAAATATGTGGTATGAGAATATAGTATCTTCATTTCTTTTCCATGTAGTTTTTTGAGACAAGAGGACAATTGATTCGAAATTACACCATTATTTTATTGCAGTCTCTGGCTCAGCTATATGTACAAACGTTTATGTCAGAAGAAAACTTCATATTTATGGTTTGTTAATAATTCGCCAGATCCGCGGAGTTCGGCCCCAGAGGTCCTGAGATGATCTCAATTACTAGACGTGTTGAAATGAAATTAATTTGGAGCAGTAATAATTCAAGATAAATTTACGGCCAATTTATTCTAGTGAACACTGCAATAAAAAAATAAAAAAATACAATGAGAAGATAACAATAGAAAGAACATGCGTTAATAATAATTTCATTTGTATTCATAATAATTAGACAATTTTAATATTTCTTCAATTAATTATACAATGCAAATCCGCTTCTAAATATCTGGAATAAACAATTTAAGGTAGTCAGTTATAGTTATTTTGCAAATGTTGTTTTGAATAAAACAATTTGCTTTTATTAACAGCANGGTAGTCAGTTATAGTTATTTTGCAAATGTTGTTTTGAATAAAACAATTTGCTTTTATTAACAGCATTTAAATATATAGCTAAATAATGTTTACAGAGTATTCAGTTCGGTTTTCGTACAATTTGTGGTTTTTTACGCTGCGCTGAAGTAAAATCTCGCCCCTGTCAAGATCTGTTTAATTAGATAAATAATTCTCAAGATATAAAATAATAATGACGTTACTAAATGTGCCAAGTTTTTAAATTTCACATAACCATTAAACTGGCAAAAGTGAACATATATAATTGCAGGGCTTTCTTGCACATGGAACTAGATTGAAAATTCAACATAACATACACATAAATAAGCCGAGATTTTATGTTGTCAAGAATCACAATTCCGTTGAAGGAAACAAGTCCTTCAGAAAGGAGGAGACAGACCAAGTGACTGGTAGTGCTTAATTCCTCAATTAGTGTATTCGATAATTTCAAATATTATCAACTTTTTGTGTATTTATTTTTTAAAACTTTGGTACGAACAGCTCTCCAAGAAAATGATGAAAAATGGAAAGAAAGAAGAAAAGAAATTGCAATTGCCAAAGGAAATGTAGAAAATGGAATACCATATATTAGTGTCATAGGAGATTGTGGATGGAACAAGAGGCCCTGCGGGCACAGTTACAATTAAACGAGTGGAGTGGTGAGTTTGGACAAATTATTTTCCTTTTTCTTTTTACTTCTGTTTAATTTTAGTTTATCTTTTCTTATTTGTTACACAAAAATATTTTTTCTAAAATAATCGTAAGGATTAACAACATCCAAAAATCTGAAATTTAGAAATAGACTAAAAAATTTAGTGTTAATTTACTATATAATTTTTGATGTTTCATGGCATGTAAAACATGAATTGCGGAAAATTGTGAAAAATTGCTTTGTTTTACAGCACGCACCCGACAAAATCAACGTATTTTTTTATCAGTTAAATTATTTTTACTCAAATATTTCTTGACTGTAATATAGGGCACAATATTTTCGGTCCTGAAATCATTCAAAAATTCGTAAACTGTGCAAAAAAAACGTAAACATCGTCACAATATAAACACCGCTTTAAGAAGTTTGCTTTTGAAAACGTATATGAGGATTGGCCTACCCTAAACAGTAGCGTTACTATAATTTAATATTTTGCAGTCTGTACTTGAGTATATTGTTTTCGTAAGTGATTGACTTACGCCTATCTAGACTGAAAGAAAACAGCTGGCATGCATTCTGAATACGTAGTACCCTGGAAGCCAGTGTTTTATTCCAGCAAATTAAGAGTCAGCTTCATTAACTGACTTCAGTAACACTAATACAGCACTTAATGTGTGATTCATAGAGATGTAATTTTTTCGTATATACATTTTTTTTTGGCAAGATATTTTCCGTAATATCTGAGCTGCTTTGTACTTCAACAAATGGCTGCCGTATTTTTATGCACAGTAGTTATTCACATGCCAATCACGGACATTCACTATTAGAGTGGCAGTTTTATCACTAGTAAAGTCAAATGGGAAGTCAGATTCTCGCATATTTGACAGTCATTAACTACAGCAAACTTACAGACGCGAAGATGCAATGCTGAAATGTAACTAGCACTTTGGTATTTTTGCGATAAAAATCACATCTCTATTAACTGTCTTACATAAGTTTTACTATGAAAGATATTGGATATTCAGGTAATTTCGTCAAATCTCTGTTAATTTATAGGTGTTTCATATATATATATATATAAATTATAATAAGTGTACCTTATTCCGAAGGCTTGCGTCATTAGAACTTAAACGAACCAACTACTGTACCTGGGAGTGAAAGGAAAATTTTGCTCCATGTGTGAATTTGGGAAAATTAACGAAACGAAAGTCAAGGAACATGTTTGTTTTAAGAAGTACAGTGGACCCAGTACTGGCATGGAGCAGCTTATAATCGTAGAAGACTTCTGCATGAGCATCGCACAGTATGGGTTGAAGTACAAATTCTATATTGGTCATGTAGAGACTCAAGTGTTTATTCGAGAATCAAGCAGATAGTTCCGTACGGAAGGGAAGTCGGCAAAGTTAAGTGTGCCAACCATACTGTTAAAAACTATCGAAACCATTTACACAAGATCTAAAACAATTGGTCAGTTCCACTTCCTCCGTGACGCCTGCTTGAATCACGGGTCGTAAAGCTGAGATCTGGTGCCAGAAAAACAATTGAAAGTGCTGGGAAGTCAACTGAAAGTAGAGCTGTTGTTCAATCGAAGCAGGGTATTAGAAATGGTCCTTATGTACTCGGCTGCTACGAAAACTGCCGCGAACAGTACTGCAAAAGAAAAGGTACAACTGACGAAAATTTTCGTGCCATTAATGAAAGACTTGGGGATAATGGAAGCCATTCAGAAGGCACTCGATCCAATGGTCATGAAAGCTGGCAGACTCGTCATGAATAAAGTACATATCAGGCTGAACGACACATGAGTATGGTAGCTAAATTTGCAGCTAGGAAAAGAGTAAACTTTGCTAAAAGAGGCTCTTACTATGCATGCTGCATGGGAACTGGACTGGCGCACGTTGGTGGTCCCAGCTGGCATTTTAGTCCGCGGATGAACAAATCTGGTCGAAGTCCAGGAAAGCATTTCAAATCTGCTTTCCAAATAAGAGAAAAACGCCTTACAGCTCGTTGTCTTCAGTACAAAGAAGGGCCTTAAAAAAAAAGGCGAAGAGTTGACAATGCTGTCCCTGATATGGACAAGTGCTGTCGAGGAAGACATGTTAAGTCCTAAANTTCAGGAAAGCATTTCAAATCTGCTTTCCAAATAAGAGAAAAACGCCTTACAGCTCGTTGTCTTCAGTACAAAGAAGGGCCTTCAAAAAAAAGGCGAAGAGTTGACAATGCTGTCCCTGATATGGACAAGTGCTGTCGAGGAAGACATGTTAAGTCCTANCAAAAAAAAGGCGAAGAGTTGACAATGCTGTCCCTGATATGGACAAGTGCTGTCGAGGAAGACATGTTAAGTCCTAAAGAACTGGATAAAAAAATGAAGTTAGTTTTGGAAGACTTGAACAGTGATTCAGTAACACCCCAAACGATCCGTTAACTGGGAAGAAATGCTGTTGGTCAACATGAGAAGATCAGATGGAGGAATGCGTGTTTAAACAGGCTCACAGCATCAAATGTCGGTCCTGTGTGTAAACGGAAAGCACACACTTCCTGCCATGGATTAGTTAAGTCAATGTTGTATCACAGAGAGATAAATTCAAAACCCATACATTTTGGAAGAATGAACGAAAACAGCGCAAAAGAAATGTACTCCAAGCTGAAAAATGTACAAGTAGTTTAATGCTGTTTTTTTTTGTACATCCACAATTCCCGTTTTTCGGAGAGTCTCCAGGCGGATTAGTGGGCGAAGACGGATTGCTGGACATTAAATGTTTATTTTCAGCCGGGGATAGAATTCTGCAACTAAAAATAAATCACAATTACTTTTTTTCAGGTACATGGGCAACTAAATTTCTGCAACCAAAATACTGTGACTTTGTTGTTTATGCAAACAATGATTTCCACGTTGAACGGATTTAGCTTGACACAGAAATGTGGAAGAACTGCATGCTTCCAAAACGGAAACAATTTTTTGAGGAATGAAGGCTTCCAGAAATAGCATATCCCCTCATTCCACGAGGTTTGAAGGCACGCGAACACAACTACATAAGATAAGCTCAAGCAAAGCGAATAAAAACGGACTAAAAAAAACTTTTATGAAGTCATGTTTGGGTAGAAATTTTTTCTGCATTTGTGTTATTTTCATTACAACTAATATGTCGTAACACAAAAAAAAATACATAGTGTAGGTACATCTTGATTAAAAGTACGTAACTGATTACAGAGTAAATGTCATATGTTACACAAATGAATGGTCTTGTTTTCGTGACTCATTTTATTAGTTTTGCTAGGTTAAGAATTACTTAGGTCACCACAGTGTACACCTGTGTTTGTTTGCAACATGTGTACATATGTTTTTAAACTGTACACCCAACAGTTTTGAATAGCCAAAAGAAAAAANTAAGTGACTCCCAGCCGCAACCTAATTTAAGACGTTGTCACGTCAAAATGTATATAGTGTAAATTAATGTTAATTAAATATACATTTTGGATTGCTATGTAAATATTGGGTGAACAGCAAATTTGTACTTTGTATTTTATTGGTGGTTGTTTTCATTAATATTGCTGTGATAACATTGTAAACTGTAGTGTATTATAGTGTAGACAATAACGTACTCGATAGAAAACATTTTCAATCCTGTGATGAGTATGTCGGTTTGTGTTTGCAGGCGGTGCCTGTTCATATTGCATTGTCCTTTCGCTTTTTATTCATATAAAACGGTGTCATCATTTAATATTTTACTAAAGTTGGAACCTTCGTCAGAAATCACAGCTGAAAATATTGTGCGTGTCAGTGTAAACTTCCTGTAAATATCCAATTACAATACATTTTTTATAATCGTCAACTTTTTGTGAAGATTTCAATCCTAATAGAAAGACACTTATATGGAATTTATTAATAATACTACACACATTTCTAACCTATTAATCGCTCGTAGATCCAATTGTGATTAAAGTGATGAAAAATTATGGTGGATTCAATCAGATTCGTTCGAGCAGAGAAACGACTTAGCTACTTTATGTTAAAGCTTGGACTATCAAATATACTGATAGGAACGAACTGAAGCAGAAGACGATGCTAACAATTATTGAAAAAAGTGACTTGGCCAGTTATGTTTGCTGCATTACATTGAAAATTACTAAATGCCTGATTGTCTTTTCTAAGTATTTGAAAATTTAAACTATAAGAAATGCATAAAATATAATTAGTATACTAACATCTGGCACAGTTAGTGGTGTAATGTGGAACAGTGCTGGGTGGAAATAATGAACTGGCTGTCGAGAGGTCGCGTGCTTACCACGACCCCCCCCCCCCTTCTGCTCAGGCTCTGACCAGGCTGACTGACAGTTGGCAAAGATAGTGAGTTGTTTTTTTTCCTAACCTACTCTCAAACTAAGTGTTATGTTAGTCCGCGGTAGGAACGGGATTATTGCCTCTCAGGGCTAACCCCTTACGCTTACAAGGGAAGGAAGAACATGGAAGGAGACGTGCATCGCGGCAAAGAGGGATTGGGTTTCCCATGGCCGAGTTTGGCCATGAGAAACCTCCCTAATGTACTTACAGTTAACTAACTGCATTTAGAAGAGAAATGGAAAAACCGGCACAGACACGTAAAAACCCTTTCGACAGGAAAGAATTAAAAATGGTTACATGCATTATGGGAAAATGCTACAGGAGAAAGATAGGTGAGTACCATGCTCTTTATTATTGGGAGAGGAGAAACTAGTAGAGAGGTGGCGGGATATCCTTCTTTCTTATTTTGCGCTGGTTTAACCAGAGTGATGTGGTACATAACTCTGGTGGGGGGTGTGCGCTATTGTGCTACTCCCCCCCGAATCCCCAGTGGATCCTGAAAACTTAAAGAAAAATTGGATTAGTTGTCAGGAGTGTCAGCGGAGCTTACACAAACTGACTTTTACTAATCCACGACAAGATTGTAGTTGTCTGAAAGAAAATATGGTTAATCTAAAAACCTAATACTAAAGCTAAATTCACGAGGACATTTATTTATTAGTATTATTATTATAGTCCTACTAATTAAATTATCAATTGTTATAATTACTATTTAATATTAATACTAGGTAGTTCCTGACCCCTACCCCGACTGGCATGTGTCCCTGACCTGGAAAACGAGTGGTGGTTGGGGCTATTTCCCACCTTCCACGAGTTCCCACATAACCAGCCTGGGCAGGGTAATTATGAGTCACCGGAGACAACCACTCCAGACTCGCTACTACCGCGCTCTCCGCCGGATACCAGCGGCACTACAGCCAGGCTGGTAAAGATAGTGAGTCACCGGAGCACTCCTCACTCGCTACTGCCGCGCTCTCCGCCGGATACCAGCGGTACTTCAGCCAGCCTCTCGTACTCCGATAAGCGTGCGCACAGCCTCCTCAGCCGCTTAGGGCAGGAACTGCCCGCGAGGTAGGCAACCAGCGGTACTTCACGTACGCCGGGTTGCANGAGACTTTTGGAAATTCGCGTTTTCCAGCAAAATGGCTTATATATCTGGCGACGTAAGTATGCTGTAAATAAACAACAGTGTTATATACCTCCAATCTGTGCCTGGTGTGAAATTAAGTACATCAAGGATAACACGAAATTCTGCACCACACCAGAAACCTGTGTTTTGACAGTCAGTATGTGTCAGTAGTCTGTGGTATCGTGTGTTTTCCTGACACCACTTTCCATATGAAATAGACACTAAGCTTCGTTATTATAATTTGTACGTGGCAATAATTCGTCTCGTCAATCATCGTGCGTAATAACTCTTCAACAGAGAGGGAAGTTAATTTTTCTGGCAGGGAAATAATTTTCTTACTTTAGCCAGAGGAAACAAATATTATGAGAAAGAGAATTCCTAGCCCTCGGCGATCATCTAACTTTGTGCATAAGGCCTTCATTCAATATTATTCCAGGAGAAAGGAAAAATAAGAAGTAATGTACTGTTTTCTTTAACATTTCAGTCGGAAAATGTTTTATTTGATACATTTGAACAATACATCTAAGCAATGCCATTTACGAAGTAAATTACGACTTAATTTCTGTCGAACAAATTAGGAGTATTGTACATCCACTATGAACCTCACTTGTTACGTACACGTTATGTGCAGACGTCTCCTGCGTACAGGTAATTAGTTGCGAATCAACCGTAAGGCCGTACAAATCAAACTTCCAATATTTCCCGACCAATTCAACTCAAATGCAGCGCGAACAATTCGACTTAGTTCCGCACGTGCCGCTAGATGCCACCACTGATTAGAACGTCAGCGAGCACAATCCCGTTAACAAGAGATCGCGTCCCCCGAGAATTTGAGTTTTTGGATAGTTATCTAAGTACGATATCATTGGTGTGTCAAGTAGTTTCTGTGCCTCGCTCGTTATGCGAAGGAAAATATGTAAACATGCAATTTTAATTTTATGACTTAAATGTTCTGAGACGATTTTTTTTTTTTTTTTTTTGCTATGCATTAATGCTCTGCTGACACACCCCAACTCATCATCAAATTAATTACAATCTGAGAAACTCACACACATTTTTATTTAATTGAGCTCAGTTATTACTAAATTTTAACCTTAGAGGTGAAAAAATGTTCTGGAAGAGAAACTCCCCAAACTCCCGTTTTATAGTTGGCCATTAGCAAGTCTGTGATTTTAATAGAAATCCCCTCTTCCCGCGACAAAAAAAAAAAAAAAAATTCTCCAACACTTTGGATAGCCTCCTCCGAAAACTGGGCCTGCGTATCCCTTACTTTCAGTCCGAGTTCGGAGAATTTGACTCTAAATGGGCTAATTGTCATTGTGGAGGTTGATACTTGCCTGTCGATCGTGGAAAGCCAAGCGACCAATAAGGACACGCTTACCGCTCCTAACAACAACCACTGTTTAGGCACCGCATCCAACCTTATCGGCTCTCAAGACCTCGTTGTTGAGAGTCGCACAAATCTGTCATTAGTCAACATTTTCTCTCGGCATATATACAACAACGGAATATAAGTTGCTGCTGTAGTCATTATTCAGTACTATTTGAATTTCTGATTTAATTCAATTTAAAACAGACGACATTGACACACACTGGAGGAAAAGATGCATTGTACATCTCGGCAAGCGCTACACACTTTGCCACCTGTCTGCGCCAGTTGTAACTATCTGTGGACATTGGGTTACAGAGCATCAGAGTTAACGCACCTGTAATCGCGAAAGTGGTACATCACTGACATTGCGTTTATTAACATTCCCTTTTTTTTAAGTCTGCGACACGGGATAAATGACGCCCTGTCCTATGTCCGTACGAAATACACTGAAGAGTAAAAAAAACTGCTATAGGCGTGAGTATGCCAATAGCAGTGGTATGGAACCAATCAGAGTAACGCGATGCGGTCGGCAGCTGGATCGGTTACTGCTGCTACAATGGCAGGTTATTAAGATTTAAGTGAGTTTGAACGTAGTGTTATATTCGGTGCACGATAGATGCGACATAGCATCTCCGAGGTAGCGATAACATTTGGATGTTCACGTACGGCCATTTCACGAGTGTACCGTGAATATCGGGAATCCGGAAAAACATCAAATCTTCGACATCGCTGCGGCCGGAAAAAGATCGTGAACGAACGGGACGAACGACGACTGACGAGAATCATTAAACGTGACAGACGTGCAACCCTTTCTCAAATTGGCGCAGATTTCAATGCCTCCTGCATACCTTCAGACATTAGTCGAGACCGTGCCACGTCGTCTTGCGGCACTTCTGCGTACTCGCGGGGGCCCTACACGATATTAGGCAGGTGTGCCAGTTTTTTTGGCTCTTCAGTGTAGTTCCTTCAGGCCCAGAATATGGGAAATATCGTACAATACGGGACAGTTGGCAACCCGGCCTATGAAAGGACGCTGTGTGGACTGGGAGGAGAGGATACACAAGGTTCTCTAGAGTGCCTGATGAACCGCTGGCCAGAATGACATCTCGGACGCATGGCACCGCGGGACTGCGCTGACATGTCTCTCGCGATGTCACGATGACTCGCGCGTCTACTATGAGAAATCACGTATGATATGCTATGTCACGTATGAGAAATCTGTACGAAGTTTGCACAACGGTGAAGTTGCAGAAAATAATCGGCCTTGACGTCGCTTGGCACACATTGGAGACTTCGGTGTGGAGGTTTTTTTGAAGATTTATGGTTCATGTAAAGCTAAGGTGTTGCCTTGCAACTCATTATAATTACAGTGCTTATTTATTGCTGTCTCACTGAAACAAAACTTGGATAGTTATGTTGCGTGACGAGACAAAAAGTTAGATATGTTAAGTGCGCCGTCTTCCCCTGGCACCAAACTTAACGCACTGCTCCAGTCGTGTGATTGTCGTTTAAACATTGTCATATTTTTAAGCGGCGTCTGCTTACGAACGGGATTTAAGGGAATCTTCACTTTCGAATGGTAGTTCCGTTGTTTATTTATGTCTCTACTATATATTTTTTTAAAGTGAAAAAGGGCTAATACGAGTGTTTCCCAATAATTTATAGGTATGACATTTCCTAGCCTCTAATAGTAAGTCAACGGAGATAGTAGCGAGCGTTACAACGTGTCGTGGTACAAGGCCGACAAACGCGGCCATTCCACCGCAAACATTTGTCAGCGGTCGAGTGTGCCTCGGGCCATACTGTTAGCGAGGTCGTTGTCAAGAGGAGACCCCCGGGAGGCACTGGCGCCAAGCCCCGTCGTGGCGTGCCCAGGAAACTAACTGACGGGACGGCGAAGTACGAAGCTTGTGAGCACAGTCATCTGCCAGCCTGTGACTGCAGAGGACTCTACTTTAACATTAATGATTAAGGCCCCCACCTACCTAGCGCTTTATTCCGCCTTTGAGACAGAGCAGCGTGGAAGCGATAAGGGCGACACTGCCACGCGCATCAAGTGCGCCATCACCGCTAAGTGCAAGCCCTCAACTGACGCGCAGTGTTCTCGTCGCACTGCGTGTACCTATAGGACTTTCAGCGGTGACTATTATTTGATTGGTGGAAAATCTGCAGGCGAGTTCTATGCAGGGCCCTTGAGTAGTTTTGTACGTATCTGACGCGTATATTTTGAGATACATCGCTTTGGAAAAGCGGTTTTGAACCATTTTAGAGTATCTGAAATGGTGTTTGTAATGTGTGTGACGTCTTGAAAGCACTCAACGGCTCTCGTCAGACGTGTGTGTTCTTTTAGTAGAGCAGCACATTGGACGCAAGGTTAATAGTTTCATAGAAAAACAAGTACTTCAAACATACTAGGAAGGCCTTAAGCCTATTTAAAAAAAAAGTACGTAAAATGTAATTCTGGGTAATATATAATGATTTATGTGACAAAATACACATTTTTTACAAACATTGTAGAACCGATTTTGAATGGCCTGAACTCTGACTTGACAACTGTATTGTGTATCGGTGGTTTCGTCAAAGGAAAGGGAATGTAAAGTAAAATGCTAAAGTTGACTATTGTGTAGGAGCTTTCATCTCGCAGCTCAGGTACAGAGGTCCGTGGAACGACTCTCAGGTGGCGATAGCACTCGGCGATGCAGCCAGGAAGACAGTTATTACACACGCCAACGCTCGTTGTGTTTTGGACTGGACCCGTGCCCGTTACTGGACCCGTACATCACACCGCCATTGGACTGTCGCGCAGTCGAAGGTCTTATAGAACGACAGTCACAGTTCATTATCTGGCACTCAGGTGGGCTTAGCTGGCTCTAGTGGATGACTGACGAATGGCATTTACTTGCGTGTGTTGCGTCAATAGTTAGATCTGGTGGCTGTATGGAATGATGTAGGCACGTTTCCCTTGGTTATTAATTTTATTCGAAGAATCGATGAACTTCGACATGTAACAATATCTGGACGGTAACATGATTCTCACTTCGTGGCAAAATTTCGGCTTATACTTCTTACAGCACCAGAAAAAAATGTTCCTGTTAATACAGCAGCAGGGTGAATTGAGCATTGGTTTGAATGTGGTCAGGTGTGATCGCTTAACTGACCCTCTCAAAGTTCCGACTTAAACTCGAAAGAATGTCTTAGGGATGAGCAGCCTCGTCGTTTGCGTGCCGCACCTGCACGACTAATGACACACGTGTCAACTATTCGTCATTATATTGGAAGAATGGAAACAAATTTCCACAGCTGTACAACAGAACGTTGTGAAGATTATCACCTCCCATCCTTTGTATTACCGTAAACCGGGGGTTACTTTGTACCTGTTGGGCTAACTTAGAACAATCCAAAAATTTTGTTTTCTTGCCATTTCACAATGAAACAGCTATCTATATAGCTGTGTATTTTAAATTTTGGAATTTATCTGCCAAGGTAATGTTTACCATTCCTTTACCAAACGACACCAAAAATAACCATTTGAGTGGTTCGAAGTTGCCTCAGCAGGTACAAAGTAACCCAGGCTAACGGTAGTATACATGTTTTTCTACTGCATTCAGTTTTGCAATTATTTCCTGTCGAGGGATATTTTACTGCGTCTATGATGGTTTGCCTTCCTGCCTTCTTAGCACAGGTTAGAACCAACCCCAGACAAGCTACGATGATCGTGTTTCGTAGTTAGTACTATATTTCCTACGTGCCCATGCGTATGGGACCTGGGTGCCATCCCTGCCTTCGACCTCCGACTCTCCACTTGCAGTTTGGGAGGCTTAGGAAAACAATCGCAGACAATCTGCTCACACGTGAATAGAAGTAGGTTCCGTTTATCTGTGATACAGGTTAGATACGTATAGAGGTGATATAGCCGCCTATACCGCGATCTCCAGCCGCACACGCCAGCAAAATGGCGTCACCGGCCAGCGACATGGAGCAACGCCGTTGACCAATCAGCGCCTGGTATTGTCAAATCCAAATGAGAAAATAGTGCGCAGAAGACCAGAATGCTACGGACGAGTCAGCAGAGTCCATTGCCGCTGCACGGGTTTTTTTCTAACCTACTCTAAAACTAAGTGTAATGTTAGTCCTCGGTAGGAACTGGATTATTGCGTCTCAGGGCTAACCCCTTACGCTTACAAGGGAAGGAAGAACATGCAAGGAGACGTGCATCGCGGCAAAGAGGGATTGGGTTTCCCATGGCCGAGTTTGGCCATGAAAAACCTCCCTACTGTACTTATAGTTAACTAACTACATCTAGAAGAGAAAGGGAAAAACCAGCACAGACACCGTAAAAAACCCTTTCGAGAGGAAATAATTAAAAATTGTTACATGTATTATGAGAAAATGCTACAGGAGAAAGATAGGTGGGCACCATGCTCTTTATTATTGGGAGAGGAGAAACTAGTAGAGAGATGGCTGGTGGCCGCTGCACGAAGGGGCAGGTAGGTGTGTGTAGCGCCAGCAGTGTCACGTGGTTTCCCTCCCTCCAGTGGTGAGAGCCCTCCCCTACCTTCCCTCCCTCAAAGCTGCGCCTTGATTATGTTCTCACTATAACCCACTCTACTCGCCAGTCGACAGACATCCCAGCCAATGGTGGTCTCGCAGCCAGCCAGACACAAGTCCCGTTCTCACAGCTTCGCGAACATAGTGTCCCTACCCACGTGGGCGGAGTTGAGTTGAGTTAGGCGGCTCTTGACAACGAGGAATTGAGAGACGATGAGGGTGAAATGAGGTGAGAATGGAGCAGCGCCGGAATGCAATGGCAGGGGGAACGGCAGATCACCGAGAAAACTCACTGACCAGCGGCAACGTCCGGCACGATTTCCACTTGCGAAGACCCGGGAGTTACCTGACCGCGGACTGAACCCGGTTTACCTTGGTGGGAGGCAAGCAGTCTAACCGATCAGCCACCGCGGCCCCTAAGTGTGGCGGAGGTGGAGCACGAATGAAAGGACGAGGGAAATGGGAGCACCGTGAGAAAACCCGCGAATCAGTGGCAACGTCCGCAATGTTATCCACATGGCCCTGCCGGGAATCGAACCTAAATCCCCTAGGTGCTATGGGGGAACTCGTGCTACCCGCCAGTCTACCGTGGCCCCTCACTGTTAGATTCTCCATGTTCTGGGAATTGCTTCTTAATAACTTCCTGACTAGTAACACGATTGAAATAAATGTAGTCTCTTTAGAGCGGGTACACGACTACGAAGCGAGTATGACCTTGAGTTGGCGCCATGCTTGAGCTAGGCACGGGGGGAGGGGGGGGATGCTGGTGGCATTTTGGGCGAGGGCGAACATCTCCGAGTTGTGTCTAGCGCGCTGATTGCGGTGCCAAACCGAAGATCTAGTCTGGATCTGCAGATTGTAGCCACAAAAGCCAAATATTCATTAAATTACATTTAATTAAGTGCCATATCCCAAACAAAATATTATTCGCAAACGCAGACATATCCGAGTAAAACCCACAGTCGTGTCACCGACACACACACACACATGGACACACACCGTATTTATTTTTTTTACTCTCGCTTACTTTTCGCAATTGATGCAGTCTCTTTTAATACTCTCAGAAATCCTACATCACAATTACCATTAAACTTTAAAGATTATGATATATTTCTTGTGGGCTTTGTCTCTTTGTTTCGGAGTTTCCACGCCGTACCCACAAGGGGAATCCCTAGTGAACAATACTAAACTCCCCAAGGTCACGTGCGGCCATAAGGAAGCACAGCAACGGCGATAAACAATATCATAAACATTGTTCAGAAAATATACAGCATTTTCGCCTTAGTTTAAAACACTGTTTTAAAGAATAATGAACATCGTAAACAGGGGGCTACTTACAGCAGTTTTTGCTGACTTTGACAATTTTCAACGGCCATATTCATGTTTCAATAACCGCATTTATGAACTGGCAACAAAATATCGACGTTCATTTCTCATTTCTGTTCTGAAAAAAATGTTTCAGTAAAATATACCATAGTTTTTTAAATAATTATAATAGACACAACTGCTTACAATGACACCCATATGATCACAAGGGAGCCATTTGTAACGGATAAGTTTTCTCTCTCTCTCTCTCTCTCTCTCTCTCTCTCTCTCTCTCTCTCTCTCTCTAGAAGACTGCCGCTGTAACGACAGGCTGATTTCACATGTGGCAAAGTAATCTACATCGACGTTGGGTGCACAGATCATATCCTAGCTTGTGGGCCGACCCACCAAGGCCGGAAGTGAGACACGTTCTCGGTGAAAGCGCCCCACTTCCGACCATACCATATTTTATTGTGTGTTATTTGCAGTACGTGAACGGCCTGCATTGAGTTTTACGCACGTATTTATCGCAGCTCTATATTAGCCGTTTTTCTCTGTGCGTGTGAGTTTTCTTGTAACAGTTGCTGTTATTCCGCGGTACCACACGGCTGACATAGATTACTTATCAAGACAGAAGCGAACAAGCCCGTTTCCTACCATACACGGGCGTTGCTGCCACGAGTATAGTTTTGGCCATACTGCTTCTATTTGGTTTGCGCCAGGTCAAGTCATTTTATCGCCCGATTTAATTTACTTCGGGGCGAAGATTTTGATGAGTGGTCTTTGTTTGCTAGGCGACTCAAGACTCGTGTGAGTTGACAACTGCATATTTTTACGTGGTCGCTTAACTTAGAGATCCTGAATATAAATAAGTACGTGTGTAATAATTGTGTCATTACACACCGGACATTCCAAGTCACTTTGGAAAGGCGCCAGGAGCGAGTCGAAGGCTACGTGGACAAACTCAACTCTAAAGAAGACATACAACTAAACAAATGAGTTATTAAACAATTTTTCTTGTTACATTACACTGCTGAAATATGTTTTGTACTAATTCACTGACACTTCATAATTTCCTCAGTACAGACATTACAATGGCCAGAAATACGAGCTTATAAAATATTTAAGACTACTATTTTGGCCTGCACTCCTTGTGTTTTTGATAAATTATTACTGGATTTTCAAATAAACGGTAGTTTAGTTCTTTAATTATAAAAATATGTTTAGTATCTTACTCATAAAATTGAAATGGTGGACAACAAATTTTAATTCGATTTTTTTGGTTTATGCGGCAGTATTAATTAAAACCTTAGATTGCTTCCAAGGACGAATTTGTGCCGTCATCTCCAGGATGTATCGACTGTAAAGACAGCTTCGCTTGTCTTGTTTTTTGTTTCACTTTGTGGAAACGTAAAAGCCAGGCTCGTCTTTACGGCACTTGTCTCCAGCAAGTCGTAAACACAGACGCCATCATTGTTCTGCGTGGCGTGTTTGCAATGGCGAGGGACGTCCCACTGGGATATGCAGGAGCGGTACAAACCGAGCTTTGTTTCCGAGTGCTTCCAGGCAGTGTGCTAGAGGTATGCCAGGGAACTCCCCGTTTCATAACATGTTTCCCCATGCTCGTCTAAGAAAAGTTATTTCTCTGCCAGGGAAAGTGATTTCCCTCCCTGAAGAGTAACAATGCATGATGATCGATGATGCAAATCGTTCCCACGTAGAAATTGCAACACCGAATTTTGTTGCCTACTTCAGGTGAAAATTACTGGTTGGGAAACACATGAGGTCACAGACGACTAATATCCACTGCTAAGAATTGATCGTTAAAAATTACTTATACCCATTGTATATGTATTATTACTTGAGGTATAATATACGACTTAAAGGAAACTCAAAACATTACAGACGGTGTAAAATACTTATTATTTTATCTTTCAAAATTGTCATATCGTAGAATTTATACCAAATATCCAAAAATCTTGAATTCACATAAAAAAAAAACCGCCCACCCTCCTCGGAAATAAGTTTAATTCGTAAATAGCTTTACAAACAGACATATTACGAAAAAAAAACTGCAGGAGAGTTGGAATATAAATTTAAAAAATATTCTGAATATTGAGAACCTTTTACTGATCCTTTCTTTACATCCGAAAACTCTTTGTTGGGATAGTTACAGTCAAAACAGACCTTCTGCAAATGTGTACAA
Source organism: Clitarchus hookeri (assembly GCA_002778355.1). Taxonomy (NCBI): domain Eukaryota; kingdom Metazoa; phylum Arthropoda; class Insecta; order Phasmatodea; family Phasmatidae; genus Clitarchus; species Clitarchus hookeri. Next base: position 160,535 of record NQII01000120.1, on the reverse strand, counting down.
CCTTCTGTACACAGGTTTACTACAGACTTCACAATAGTTTCATGCCACACTGTTAGAAAAGAAATGTGTGAAACTAAATGGAAATAAACTTCCCGTAAATTTCAAGGAACTTGAAGTGAATTTATGGGATTTTTCCATATTTTTCAGAATGTATTTTTAAAAAATGTTTTTGCGTTTTTTGATGTATGGTTACGCAGAAATAATTATTTTAATACAACTGTTTGATTCACTGTGCATTAAAAAAATAACCTTCAACTTTGAATATGACAGAGTGATTTTTCAACACGAAGCAGAAATATTCTCGCCTGACGCAACTTCTCACCTTCCTGGGCCATACAATAAGCGTGGTTTGAAGGTGTTGTTTGCTTGTAAATGACGCACGTGGCTTTTCATTTGGAAGCAACGCCTGAGTGTTTGAAACGCTGGTCTAAGTCACGTTAGTGTTCTTTCCTTTCAGCCGGCGCTGCAGGACATATGCAGAGGTCTCGTACAGAGATCAGTTCCGTTTTTCATCACAACGTAGCGCGTATTGCACATCGTCCTTATACTTCCGTGAACATCGCCGTCATATGTGACAGTGTACTCGACTACACGCCAGTCAGAGTTCCTTGTCCGTAGCGGCGACAGTAGAGTGCATGCGCCAGCCAGGTTCGCCCTTATCCCTCCCTCGTTCCCTAGTCTGGAACAAGCAAAGTCCTCTGCGTTGGCGTACGTCGGCCCGGTGATATCAGAGGAGAACTGACGCCAAGCCATAGCCTCATGTGACACTAACCCTGGCGTTGTTAGCGGGGGTCGGGGAGCGAGTTTGCCTTTCTCACCCTTGTTTATTACGGATATTTCTTAAGTAAGTGGAAGTTGCACTACCTTGACTGCCATTGGCCACGTTAACGTTGATATACTTATTGGAAAACACATCAAAGAAAGTGTATATTTTCCTTGTAAGTATTATGTTCACACTTACCTGTTGGACTAATTTGATATATGTAACTTGTGTCTCCAAGTTTAAATTAAAAAAAAATGCATTTGTAACAGTTTTATCCTAATTAAATTTGTGTTTTTTTTTGTTTTTTTTTTACTGCATTTAAAATTCCTTAAATCAGAAATTTTAAAGCAATTATTACAATTTAATTATGTTCACAAGTAGATATAACTTGTCATCAAATCGTAAAGTATTTAACAGTGTACAATGTCAGAATTGGTTTTCCATGAGACGCTTTGTGTCGTCTCCCCCACCCCCCTTATCCCACCAATTACATAGCTGACATTGCCCGTGCAGTCAGTCTTCAGTTATTGTACGTTAGGAATTTCCATTTTGCTTCAAGGATGACTTATAAGGAGAGACAGCGGAGAGTCGTGCAAATATTAAGTCAACATATAAATATTTAGTCGCTCAATCAAAATATTTTGTTGAGTAACAACAACTTGATAAATAACAATAATAATGTCGTTGGTGTAGCAAAGTGCACACTTGAGTGTACGAGAGCTCCGCGCGAGGCTATGGGAAACTGGCCTTGCGTCTCATTGGTTGTTGCACGCAGCGGAATATTTCTGATTGGCCGGGCTGCCTTCTGGCAAGTTGGACTCTAGGGCAACGTTCCGCCATATTGCCGGCCAGTGTGGCCATTTCACTGGCATGTGTGAGACTGTGGTTGTCTTACAGAGTGCATTTAAACCTAACAGTCAACTTCATAACGATCGTAATTCAAAAATACCGCAGGTCGGTAATTCTAAATGAAGAGTTGTCGAGAGGGAATGTCTTTGGTAAGGGACAGCAGGAAATTTCCCTCATGTTAAAATGAAAAACAACATGGCTCAAATAAAAACCACTCTCGATTGGAATCGAACATGGAATCTCCACGGCGACAGATGTGACCACCGAATTTCTTAATATCTATTTACGTAATGATGTAATAGCTTAGCCGTATTAGCTTCGGGTGTCTAACTCATTCCGCGAATTTACATATAAAGTACATATGTTATTCAAATCCAAGGATTTCACATATTATTGTCTATTGTAAGTAGAAAGATCGACAGTTATTGTACACTGTTTTGTTCCCTATTCATTTTATATTTGTTAGTGTTTGGAAGAATACGCCATAGTGAAGGAATTATTAGGATTACGAAGCGAAAAGTTTTGTTTAATTGTTGGCCTCTTTCCCTTTGCTCTCTCTCTCTCTCTATCTCTCTCTCTCTCTCTCTATCTCTCTCTCTCTCTCTCTCTCTCTCTATGTTGGTGTGTGTGAATTGTGTCTCCTCAAATTATCGCGTCCTTCATAATCTCTCCTGGCAGGTTTATCAAGCATATAAGCACACATGGGCAAACACACAGGCACAAAGGAATGTCGAGAATATTATGATCATGCACCGCCAAGAGATTTGTTCGAGTATAGAATATTGTTATAATTTGGTGTACAACGTATGTGGTAAAGTGACGTGTGCACTTGTCATTGTGTTAACCCAGACAACTGTTATTCGCACGAGTAGCAGATTAAGTCATGCCCAGCCTACGAACAACATGGCAAACGTAACATTACTGAAATAAATTAACATTATGTGTGAAATGTTTTATCTTCTTTCTGTTTCGTTCCAACGCAAGATACGTTATCTGCTATTCATTTGCATTACCAGTAATTAGTGTACGTACTAACCCTGTATTAAAAGAGAATTTTTTTGTTGGAATGTAACTATTAGTGTTCCTGTTTTACAGTAGTCCACTTTTACTTATTGTTTGGTTACATAATATTTGATTTACTTTTTAAGTATGTGGTAAATGCAATTTAGTGTGTACGTATACGAGGTGTGTTCAAAAAATAAGGTGACTTTACAAATTTCGAGGACTACGTGCATTCGATTATCGTTTGTTTTTATTTTTATGTTGGTACACATGTCCCCAACATATGTTGACATTATCAGCCATTTTACATTGTTAGTTTGTTTGTGACAGATATAAAGGTTAGACGTGTTTCGGTGTGCTTGGCGATTTTTTGCTATCGCAAACAATGGATCAAAGAATCTGTATTAACAACGCCGTAATCATGCCTCAGCCACCGTATTCACCGGACGTGGCCCCCTGCGACTTGTTCCTGTTCCCAAAACTGAAGAGACCCATGAAAGGACGGAGGTTTGCCACGATTGAGGCGATAAACACCTGGGAGACTTCAATGTCATACCAAAATGCGCATATCATAAATGCTTCGAGGATTGGCAAAAAAACGCTGGCACAAGTGTATTATATCTGAGGGGGATTACTTTGAAAGGGACACAATAGATATACATAAATATTTATCGATACAAAGTCACAAAATAACAAGTAACCTTATTTTTTGAACACACCTCGTATGTAACTGTGATTAAAGTGGAAATAAATGTGTATCACCTTAACTTCGCCAGAAAACAGAGACTGTGAATACATAGCGTAAGGATGTCATCGACATGTGTAGAAGACGTAGTCCTCACTACGGAGTCCTGAGGACACTGTGGTTTGTTCGCAGGCGCTGTGGTGTCACTCCAGCCTCTCGTGTCATGTGACAGGGGCTACAGGTTCATCGCGAGTCCTGCAGACGACGTCATTACACTGGTAACTTACAGTTTATTACATGGAGAGTCTAGTGTACACTCGCTGGTATACACAAATAAACCACATTACTTAATGTGGTTCACTACCCGATATGTTAGATTTATGGAATTTTCCCAACAACGTGCTTTATCAATTTCGTATTTGGTTTTACACATGGATAGGGCAGAGGATCATTCAATTAGTTTTGCCACTGAGCCACTTAAGACAATCACAATGATTGGCTGATATAATACAAAGTCGCTGCTCACTTGTTAGCAGTTTATTTGCGTTGAATATGTAGGTCACGTTAAGGAAATAACATTAATCTGATTACAAGTTTTACGCAAGTGAATGTTACATTTGACGTTAAATTTAGTAATTGTATTCAAAAGTAGATATTTTAAAAAATAATGTTTGATGCAATGTTTTGTTCGCGGGCCAGTGGGCCGCATGTGGCATCGGCAAGACATAGGGAATTGTCTTGCATGTGTTCTCAAATATGTATTGCTTGATCATTGTTGTTAATATCATATCTGTGACAGCCCGCAAGAAAAAATCACTATTTCTTGCCGACAGTCAGTAGCCAAAAATTACTAAAGCCAGTGCAACTGTACTAATATGGTAAATCTCGAGAAGCTACTATTTATGCTGTGTTATGTGAAGAATTACATTAATCATTCTTAGATGGAACTTATGGCAAAAGTGAATAAATTCCAAATTGTGAGGACTGGTTCCCCTTAACCTTTTAACTAACAGCACCGACATGACGGGGAATGGTGCAGTTAGTGACCTGAATGTTGGATGTGGTTTGTAATTGTGTAATCTTCCCTTCACTTACAGAAAAATGGAGAATATTCCTGTGAAATTGGGCACATGGCCTTCTCGGCCATCCTGCATAGTAACGGGTGGATAACTCCGAGAAAACCCCTACTTTATTGCTCGGCACACCAGCCGCAACTTAACTACCGATCGGAAAATTTCCATCGCGGCAGTCAGCAAGATGTATGCAATAAAATTGTCTCAAAATCATGATTTGGTTGGTTTCACTTTCTCAGCGAGGTAAATTGAACGCGTAGTATATTCAAACCATGGAATGTTTTCCACTCAGGAGACATTAAAACCTTTTATGCAAGGTAATTTTTTGCATTTTACATGCTCGCTTATATATTGTATTGCCCTTCACAATTATTTTATTTCTCTTGGTAATATTATTCAAAATGTTTCCATATTGTTCATAACATATCATTTCAATACATTTTAAGTTAAATTCTTATAAGCACAACCTAAACTAGAATACGAAATGACTTCACTATGGCATGAGAGCCACTGAATAATACAACGTTGTAACGTTAGCTAACTGACCGAGTCTTCGCTTGCATTTGTCAACGCACCAAGTGCACGGTGACCTTGAAAAACTTAGTATGTTACACTCGCGTTACAGCCATGTATAATGAGTTCGAGACTTGCGGGAGCTAAAATTAGTTCCACAGTTAATTAATGTATATGCAGATTCGCTACGGATGTCAAGACACTCGCACTTTATCCCGGGTTTATTTACCTTCTTCTTCGACTTGGTATTTTTATTATCTATTTATTTTCCGTAATACTATGTTTAAAACAGGCGAGTTACTATTTGTTTTTTTTTAATCACTAACAAAAAATTATACAAGTTTACGATGAATCCCTTATTGCTGTTTTCAAATGCATGCAGAGAGGAATAAAATAATTTCAAAGTTGTAGCAAATATTTATAACATAATAGAATATATAACACAGTTACTAAAGCAGGAAGGTGCGTACATTTTACTACTTAGCTATAATGCTATGGAAACAAATAAATACTCAGCGCGTTGTAAAGTGATAACATATATAGTCTAATGTGTGTGTTATACATGGAACTGTGTGGTCCTTCCCTCACTTTCAGAGCCAATGTGAACCTAAAACCTTTTACTTAGCTAGGTAGTATAAGCTATGTAGTATTAGCTAAGTGGTATTAGCTATGTAGTATTAGCTAAGTGGTATTAGATAGGTAGTATTAGCTAGGTAGTATTAGCAGTTAAGTAACCAGTGACGAAGTTAACGGCACGAGTGTGGCGTCGACCACTAAGGAGTGGAGAGCGTAGAGATTTGAGCGTCTCTTAACATCGAGGTCTTGACGGCCGATGAGTGTGAAGCGAGGTGAGTATGGAGCAGCGTCGGTATGCAAGGGCGGGGGAAACGTGAGGTCCCCGAGAAAACCCGCCGACCAGCGGCATCATCCGGCACGATTCCCACGTGCGAAAATCCGGGAGCTACCCCACCGGGAATCGAACCCGGTTCGCCCAGGTGGGAGGCGAGTAGTCTGACTACTTCACCACCGCGGCCCCCAACCACCAAGGAATAATACTGGTCACACGATAGGGTTCTAAAGTGTCTTGTCATGACTTATTTTCTGTTGTGCCTTAAATACATATCGAGAATAACTGTGATAACGTGACAACCTGTCTACATTCGTGCACACTGGTGAGGTGGGAACATTCAAGCTCGAGCAGGAATACTGCAGCTCGATACATGCTCACTGCTGTCTATGAGGATTGCTGTCGCCGATACTCCACTCCCAACTCTCTACTACTGTATAGCGTCAAAGCCACCGGACCCTTCGCCTCTGTATGCTGTTGCTATGATAATGCAGTGCATGACAGTTTCTCCCCTTCTTCCTTCTCTTCCTCCTCCGTTATTATTACTAACTTTCCTTCCCTGTTTGCATTGAAAATGTGTCCATGTTAGTCAGTTAAGCTCTCGCTTGACTGTCATGCCTAGTTTCTGGCTAGTCAGACGAAACAGACTTAACAGTCAAAGCAAGTGATTTGCGTGCTGGTGCTGCAGCCAGGCGGATTTGCTGTAGAACCAAATGTAAACAAATCTGAACATGTGATTTTGACAGTTGGTGTAGCAAATTGTTGGGGAATGGCGGGGACATGCTGGGTCGAGCTTATCTTTACACTGCACTGTATCCTTGTCCATGTGACTAGTAACCCGTGAATATTTGTTAATGTTTTTCACCAAGCACTCAGATACCCATGTGTCAGCTATCCCCATTATACAGATATACATGGTAGTGTAGTGTTGTCATATATGGTGGCGCTTCCTTTGTTAACTGACGTCATTCGCGGTCAACTAAGGCGGCTTTGCCATCCGACTATATGGTCAAGAACTGTAGACAGAATGTGCGTGTGTATTTAACTGACGCAATGAACTTCTTTGAGTAGCTTTAGAAGCAATTATTTTGTAGCTTTTCATTACTTTGTATCCCCCTCCCAAATTAAGTAATTTTATTAAATTTTTTTATTATTTGCAATTTATAAGTTTGTTTGTTATAACAGCGTGGGCTATAAAACTATTTTACAATTTATTGGTTTTTGCAATTTTGTAGTTTCATCAGTTGTTGGTTTATCACAATGCTTTATTTGTCTTTAGATAAGTGAATGTTTGGAAGGTGACGAGAACGCGATGTATTTGTTGTGCAGGCGCCGCTGTCGAACGGCTGGCGGCCCGTGGTGTCGACGGCAAGTTGGCGGTACCAGTCGACGGCGGGGGCTCGACATCCGGTGCACAGCAAGGTACAGCAGCACCTCAGGGCAGACGAGGCCAGAAAGAGGGCGCAGGCCGCCGAGTCCAACAAGGTGGAGGTGTTCGCCGCAGCACCGCCCTCCATCCTGGGGTCCTTCAGCCTCGTCTCCAAGCCACGCCCGCGCAACAAGGTGAGGTCCTGACACTTCTTGCCGTGTCCTTCCCCGCTTCTCCCAGCAACTTGCCGAGTCTCCGAGGACCTCACTGTTGACGAGATGCTATGCTCTAGTTACCTACCCAGCTATATCAACACACCTACATATGTAACTACCTAGCTAGCTACCAACCTCCTAACTACCTACCTACCTACCTAGCTACCTATCTACATAGCTACGTCCCTCGCTACATACATGCCTACCTACCTACCTAGATAACCTAGCTATGTACTTTACTTACCTATCTACTTGAACATGAACAGTACCTATGTACTTACCTATCTAGTTAGCTGCCTACCTCACTACACATCCACCTACCCTAGCTACCTATCTAAGTAACTATCTACCTCCACCTAGCTACCTACCATACAAAGCTTGCTTCGCTCTTAGCTGACAACTTCTCAACTCAACGCTCGTCTGTAACTATATCTACTTTCACACGAACACTAAATGGCGGCGAGTTACAAAACATAACTCCATACCTTTAATGTCTTATTTACTCATTCAGTCCCTATAAACATGATCGAAGACATGTTGCACACGAAGGATGTTTATGGTTTGACACTGTATACAACAAAGACTCAGCGATCGTCGGTGTTTTGAAAGTCTTCGGATAAGATATCTGAGTGAATGGTTAATGCTGAAATCAGCGAACACACAGAGCGTTGTTCATTGGTCGCGAGAGGAACTCTCTACACAAGTACAGTGCACATCAAAACAACTTAACGTTTGCAACACTTGAGCTCGTAAATGACTTCGCGACTGAACGGGTGAGTTGAGAACGGAAAAATCTGCAGGTTCGAAGACTTGTATGGTAGTCTTCATACTCATGTGTTACTCAGACAGATACAACTGCCCCACTGGCTCCTTGCTGCTGCAGTAGGACGTCGTGGTTGGTCCAATATTTGTACATTTAGTACTCACTTACATTCCTTTGGAAGGCGTTGAATAAGTTGTAAGCCAGTTACAAATACTGAAGAAAAACGCAAGGTCTGAAGTCTAGTTTGTCCGCACATAAATCCGTGAATTGTTCAGTTCTCTAGTTATCAACCCTTTCCAGTCCAACGATGCCACATGGAATTGCAGCATTAATCTTTGTTCACTTGCTGCATCCACGTCAACAGATGCAAACTGGCAGCGTAAGTAGTTACTTTAATACCACAAGCAAGGTTCGCTGATTTCCGCGAGTTGGTTCGCGTCTAGTTGTGTTTCTAACAACTTCAGATAAGATCGACTTTCGCGACTTGATAGTTCTGACTTCTGCTCGTCTTAGTTGTCCGTTTGTGGATGACAGACTCCCAGCGCTGGAGCAACAGGAATCTCCTCTGACAAACACACGTGGCCAATAACCAGTGGTTGTAAGCTGCTGGAGTCTAGTTCCCGAGTTTTCTGATAGGAAGTGTCTGTTACTGTGTACAACACTGGCTGCGACGTGGATGTCAACATACAAAGTAATTGAATATCAGCAAATATAACGATCTGCATGGCTTCATAGAACTGGGCAGCGTTTTAGTACTTCAAAGCAGCCTCGCTTTCGTTAGTGAGAACTGGCGTGATGGAATCACAATTGCATTTGTAATACAGCGGCTGTTAGTGAGCCTGAGAGTAGGCGAAGCGTCGTCAGCAAAGTGTGGGAATAATTAGGGATTTATTGCGGTGGGAAGGAATTGTTGCCAGAGCTGTCCGTTACGAAAAACATTCGAATGGTGCGAATGAGATTTCCTATTGCCAACAAAATATTTGTTTAAATGTGACCGAACAAGTATAAACAGAGCTGTTTCAGCCAAGGCTATGGTTTCAGGAAAATTATGTCGACACAAAAATATATATCTTTTTCTCAAATGAAATTTACATTTGGTTAGAGCGACAAAAATCAATTTCGTAACAATTCAGACTTTGCTTAACCAATGAAATAACTTTTGCAAGAGCGGCTACATATGTTTGGTAATATGAAAAATGAGTTTGTTTTGGCTAAAACAAAGCTTTCTTGCAGAGTGTGCAAACAATTTGACCACTGTCGAATTAAAAATTTACTCGCATGTATCTTTAAAAAAAAAAAGTTTAGTTTTACAATATGCAAGTCAAAAATAATGCATACACACAAGGCATATGGCAGAGCTACCAATAAATTGCAGAAAACTATTTAGATCGTTCAGTGGTCAAATTGTTCCTCTCTTACGATGTGTATGTTTGTAACCATGCAGAATTGAGCATAAAATGGCCTATACAAATATGAAACATGAAACATGTATGGAGAATGAAAACAGTAATTTTTTCCTATCTTCTTTTATCACTCCCGAGAACTTTATAATTTAATTTCACGATTGTTCGCAAGGCCAATCGAAAGTAAATAAAACGATGGCTAGCAAAGTAATGAGTTATTTTCCCGACCCTCGACATTGTATATGCCTCAGAAAACTCGTAAAAAACACAACTAAAAATATATTCACGCCGAATTGCATGCAGTGACGTAACCCAATGCAACACTCATTATAAGACCACAGCGAAGTAATGGTACGGAAAAATGAGAGGAAAATTGAAGTTAGTGAACGTTACATCCGTAGGTCACCCTAGCGAGACAGTCGAGTATGAATACCTGTAATTATTGCTGTTCTGTGGCCACACTGTAAGTGGTGCAGAGCCAGGTGGAACAGAGATGAACCATCGCAGTCGTGTTCATGAGGGCTCGCGATCGACTGCCGGTCCAGGCATCCTGATCTCGCTCTCCCGACGTCACTCCAGGTGAATGCCCATGTGATTGCTTACTACAGGCCATCGCAGATTCCTTCGCCGTTCCTGCTTCTCCGAGTCGCTGTCGGCGAGACGTTCAGCGTCTTGTCACCGGATAATGCATTGCTTTATTCTTCATTACTTTATATTTGTACGAAACACTGTTCAACTTGTAGATGTTACTTACGATTCCTATTTCGTGGCGTAACAAATTGAGACAACATATTTTTACATAATAACCTGTCAAAATAGCAAATTTAGTATTTCTGGTACTTACAAATAATAATAACTTACTCATCGGAATGAGATAATTCACATTGAAATAAGGTACTACGAATCAATTCAAATAATCTTTAAAATCACGCTGTGAAATGTTTTCACAATTTTTAAAAATTGCTTTACATAAGGAAATTTTTGTATTTTATTCATAGCAGTCCATGACTTCTTTGTAAAATAAGATTTGCTAAGCATATACTAAAATGAATTAATGCATGACCTTTTAATCGCCTTGTTAATTTTTCTGTAAATGATTTCGTTTATTTTATTTGTACGTCGCAAAAACGCTAACATTGTGATTTTGATATACGATGCCAAAACTACGCCATCTAAATTATTTTCTAGGTGAGGAGAGAGTACTTGGAAGTAATGTCTACAAGTTGGACGGTGTTTCGTACAAGTGTAATAAAATGAATTTTTATTTTTTGACGAGCAACCTTGAGCGCTACCTACCCACCTTCATGTCTAGAACCTATAAGGTGACAAGCACCAAAACTGTCGCTTGGTAGAAAGTGTGTATACTGNGGGTGGTAACCCGAACTTTCCTAGTCTGAAGGCAATGCCTTTTTAACCTGGATCACACATGTAATATCTGAGTTCTGTTCTGTCGTTTATCTTTCGTGTTGAAATTCCTAAGCTACTTTTGTGACTTGAGCATAGCCGTAACGTACATGTGTGTGCATGTTGTGGACAGGTGGCAGAGCAAGAGCAGCTGCTGCCGCAAGGACGTATCGTGTACTCTGCACGGCTGGTGCCACCTCCTGTGCAGTCCTCCTCGGCGTCCGACGGCTTCAGCACCGCCAATGAGCCGCCTCACAAGAGGGACAAGGGCTTCTTGAGTCTGACGCCGCCTGCCAAGAGCGGCAAGAACTATTACAGCAGGCCGAGCTCTCTGGAGCTCTTCCCCTCCGCGGCTCGAGATGTCTTCTCCAGTCAGCAGGTCAACTTCTACCCTTCCAAGTACGAGGACCCTCTCAGCTTCAACAACTACCACAGCGCGTTCCCCGCGTCGGCGAACACGCACAACCACGGCATTTACCTGGACCCCAGTCAGAACGTCCACAGTTCGTCGCTGTCCAGCCAGCAGGCCTTTAAATCTCTCCCGGACTCGGTGCAGTTCTTCAAAGACTTCTTCGACAAGCACAAGGCTGCATACGCCGAAGCTCTAACTGCTCAGAAGCAGTTGATTTTGGAGAAACAGAAAGCCGAACCTGTCATCGAGTCTGTTGAACTGGGGAAAGAGGTGTTTTACGGGAAAGACGTCAACACCAATCCGTTCACAAATTTTAACGACTACAACGGGAAATTCGTTTCACCGTTCAACGCCAAGACACCGAGCGAAGTTGAAATCGTCCACGAGAAACGACCTGAAACGGGACTCTATTCCACACCTGCCCCAGAAAATTTCAAATACAACAATTTACCTGTAAAAGGAACAAATAATTACAAATATCAAGTTGGAGTGCTTACAACTCCCTTTTCTAATCCATCACATGTTTATACATCACCTACGCCGTTGCCACTTGTTCAACCAACATTCCCAGCGAACAATTTACAAGCTCCTACGACTACCTTCCATCCTCCAATTAAGAACGAATTTAAGCTAAGCCCTGTTCAATTTGTACCACCCACTTCTGTTACATTTCAACCCCAGGGAGAGAATGGACGTATTCCTAGACCTTATCTTCACGATAAAAAGACAAATGAGAAAGTTCCGGAAGTATTTTCTGTGACCAATGGTCATGCCCCACCTCAACATATACCTCAAAAATTACCTGCTGTTCACAACGAGAAATATACATTTGTAACATTCCTACCCACAGTTCCTCCTGAAATTCAGACAGTGGTTCCAGACCAAGGGTACGAGGAAGGACTCACATCACCACATTCAAACGTGAATGAAGTTACTCCAATACCTGGCCGTGGGCGGGTGACGTTCAAACAGTCACCTGTTGATCCACTGAGTTCTCACACACCTTTAACAAGTATAGATTCTTTTGGCATCCAGAAACTAAACAGACCAACCCCAACGAGCGGGTATAAAGAACCCGACCAGACTATATTCAGTACACTGAAACCGGACATCGTAACGTATACGAGCGAAGTTTCAACTGCGGAGCCAACAAAGGACCCAACTCTCTCAGAAGTAAGTCGACCTCATGTTAAAGTCCCAGATCGCAGCAGGCAAAGGCAGAAGGCTTCTAGAAGACCAAGCACTAACTCAGGCAGTCCTGAACAAAAGGAGTTCCAACGGCAAAGGAATCCTCAAAGAACTAGACAGTCGAGTGATAGTCTTCAACATGTGCAAAACCAACAACACAAATATTTAAGCAGTTCTCCGATCGGGACAGAAAATGGATTTGAAAGTGACCATAACATGACCCCTCCACGGAATCACAGACCGTACACTGAAACTGATCTAAGGGGAAACGACATGGTGATCAACGATGGGGTGAAACAAGTAAAGACAGAACCTATCAGAAACAGGAGACCTACTGCGCATCAGAGTGAGAACGATTACAGCGAGGAAAGCAAGACAGAGGACAACTTGCCTAGCAGCACACAATCGTACTACACCCGGGGACCTGATGCACAGAAGTTGGTGAGGGAGAACTATGATGAAGATACAGACGTAAAGGAACAAAGTGAGGAGAAGGTGCAGTCATCCCGCAGACCTAGTTCGCAGACAAGATATACGACACGGCCTCAGCACGGCACGAGGAACAACGAGCAGGCTCCAACACGCAGCCCACTCGTTTCTCGTAGAAGACCGCAAACTCAGCGCGATAATCCGGGAGTAAGAGAGAGCGACAGTTACAGATTGGACCAGAACTTTGGCTATCAAGGCACCAGAACTCACCACCCTAGACGACCGTCTAGTACCAGGAGTCAAGTCTCTTACTACACCACCAATAATGAATACGATGGAACTAGGGGGCGACCAAGTCACAGGCAAAGACCGACGAAGCATGAAATGACAGACACCACAGAGGTTGAAGAAGAGCCGGAAAGACAAACAGAGACAACTGGTTCCCAGAAACACAGAAACCAAGCATCTTACGGCCAAGCTGAGACTGACGGTGACAACGCATATGTGCACTATCGTCGTCGCAAACCTGCAACTGAGAACTACAATTATGATGAACGACAAGAAGAAACTTTGCTAAATCAGCCTAGTAATGATGATATACAGCCTGATTCACCAGCAGTGACTAACGAACTTACTTCGCAGATTTACTCCACAACGACCCGACCAACTAGAAGATACCCATCAACACAGAGACTAAACAAAGATAGGTATAATGTACCATCTAGTACGCATTCGGCTGGAATCAATGATTTGCCTGTTACAAGCCTGCCATCTCATAATACTGACTTCACTTATGACCAAGCTGAATCATATGAACATTCAGATCAAACAAATTACAAAATACGTCCAGATAACACATTGTCAATCAACCACGAACATAAAAATGCCGGAAAAGGTAAAAATGCCGCACCTACAAAGGCCAGTGCTTCCATCCACGAGGATGCCGACGAGTTATCTTCTGAATTCACTACAACGTTGGAACCAGTGCAAACATCAGTGACATCATCGACGACTACGACCACCTATGCTCCCACCACAACTGCCCCCACCACTACGACCACTTCAGCCACTACCACCTCTTCTACCACCACTTCTACTGCCGCTGCCTCTGTTCTTCCACCAACAACGACAGATACAGAACCATCTCCAACAGAGACAAGCACGGCTGCTTCGACATCGACCAGCACCGACACGCACTCCCCACTGTACTCACCACTGAAGCTGCGACCACGACTTCGACCTGCCAACACTAACTCGTCAAGGCCCAGGTTCAGCATCAAGGACTACCGACAACGGCTGAACAAACAGAACGAAGATGAATCACAGGATGACAAGTCTGACAACAACGACGACGAGAAATCTTCAGCATCCCACCACGCGAGGTATCCGTCGCGGACGAGAGGTTCCGAAAGCTACAGACGAGACCCCAGTGGCTCGACGTCGACCACGACGGAAGCGTCGAGAACCAGGTACAGGTCCGGTGATCGGCCGAGGACTAGCACGAGGTTCAGAACCACCAGCTCCACTACAAACAGGCCTGATCACGCTGCATCCACGGAGAAGGGAGGTTTCAGACCCAGCACGAGCAGGTTCAAGCCTGGGAGCAGCAAGTTCTACAGCAGGTACAGGTCCAGCACTCCACCGTCAGCCGACAAGTCAGAGGACGAGGAGTCGGGCATCCACGCCAGCTCGACGACGCCGAGGATAGTCATGAACTCGAGAGGAGTGTTCTCAGCGATGAGGAGGATATACCCGCTGAAGATGCTCACGAGCGGCCAGAAGAACGCGACCGCCAAGGAGGAACCGGTGAAGCTGGGAGCATCAGACGTGGTACACACCCTGCCGCCGACCTTCGTCATCACCCCTCAGAGCACTTCGTCGTCGAGCACGGAGCCCAGCACCACGGAGCGTGCCAACCTTCTGACAGCGACGTTGGTGGACGACCATACGCCGGAGAGGCACGACGTCAAGTCGAACCGCACCGTCTTCCAGAACTCCCACAGCGGGATGGAGAGCGTGTTCTCCTCTGGACCGAGGGAGGACGNCAGTCGAACCGCACCGTCTTCCAGAACTCCCACAGCGGGATGGAGAGCGTGTTCTCCTCTGGACCGAGGGAGGACGAGAAGGCCAACTTGGCGACGGAGATGTCTTCGCTGGAGCTGACGCCGACCCCGAGCAGCGTGGAGCTGCAGTCGCCGTCGCAGATCGTGGCCGGCCTGACCTCGGCGGGCACGGCGAGTGGCTACTTCAAGTCTGCGACGTCTCTGAGCCCGAGACCCGCCTTGAGGATAACCATGGCCACCGAGGACCCCAGACTTCCCATCGAGGCCTTCTTCCCCGTGCTGTCCGGCAGAGACTGACCTGCACGTACGCGACGACGTGCACGAGTCACGCAGAGCAGTCCAGATAGTCATGCATTCTTTGTTTTATATTTATGCCAAACATTTGTCGACCTGCAGAATTACAAGTGACGTCGTTTCCATGAAATAAAAATCGCGTAGATAAAAACTAACTCACTTGCAAAAATGGGTTAATTTTCGTATTTGGAAAAAAAAATAAAACACTATGGGTGTTCAACTTACAAAGAGATATTTTCTATACCTTTAAGTATNTTTCGTATTTGGAAAAAAAAATAAAACACTATGGGTGTTCAACTTACAAAGAGATATTTTCTATACCTTTAAGTATCTTTTATATTTTGGCTGTACAATATCAAATAGTGTTCTGATAAACATTCAAAAACGTGGCCAATCAATTTGTAGACAACAATTCAGGGGGATATATGAACTTTAAATATTNCTCTGATAAACATTCAAAAACGTGGCCAATCAATTTGTAGACAACAATTCAGGGGGATATATGAACTTTAAATATTTATTTATATGCCGTACAAAAATGTAACAATAGTTAACACTCTTGGCTACAACTGAAAATAATTTTTCAGGTCTCCACAATACAACAAAAATAATAGAAATTTAAATTTAGTATGTGGTTTGGCCACAGTTAACTTTTATGATAAATTTCAAAATGGAATTAGCCAGAAATCAAAGGCAAACAAAGTATCGGATTTAAAAAAATTGCTTAATGGCATTCCTATGACTTCAAAAACAGTTTAACTGAAACCAATTATAGCAAACATTACGTTAAAATAATTTTTTAAAAGTTGTTTGACACAAAAGTATAAATTTAACATATTTACGGTAAAAATTAGGAAAACTGGATATATTTTGTTAAATTTCTATTGATGTGAAGTCACAAAACAGTGAAATATGCTCAGAGTACAGCGAACATTATAGACACTTGGTTATTCTTAAACTAGCGTATAATAGGACAGCGAAAACGAACCGTGTTGTGGATTTGATAGATCTCTCCCAGGGGACTGGGTTTTATTCCCGATACTGATCATGGGAATTATTCAAATATCTGGCGTATGTGGAGCTCCTCAGACTACGGGTGGCAACGAGAAACCACTGCACTACACTGTATGCGTCACCGAGACATTGCCCGGGGCTCCTATCACCCGCAGGGCTGCCAACACACTTTCACAGTTATCAACACTGCACACAGGGAAAAGCGTTGGTTTTTGTCTCATTTCTTAATTTATGAATGCAACGTACATTTGGACGTTATCTATCTGAGGCAGTACCTGTAATTTTCTAAAACCACATTTGCTGAAAACATTCTTCAATGGATTAAGACGATACCTTCCAACCTACCGTGTTTATTTTTCTTTTTTGTTAAATATTTGGTTTATTTTATTATTGCGTTTTAAATGCAGAAAAATAGTGATTTTGACACCCATTTATGCAAAAACTATCGAATTTTATATATATATATATATTTACATCCCTGGAAATGACACCACTTGCGTTGTTAATGAGTTAAACAGTGTTTGACACAACTGTAATATAATGAATATTTGTCCTGCACCACTTTGACGAGAGATAAGACAAAATATTTATGTGAACATTTACACTTCACTCGAGACTACGTGACAGTGCAGTGCCCTACACTCAAGTTATGGTTTTTGAGGGGCATGGCAAGTGCACTGGAAAATAGTATAGAATCCGAGCGAGCATCTCAGATTTTTGTAAATAATATATATATTTATTCTTATACATAATTGATTTATTAGTTATTTATATTGTCTTGTTTTAGTATTGTAATGAAACAAAATAAATTCTTTTAAAGTTGTGTATACGAATTTATTTTTTCCTCCGTATAAGTTAAAATAATTAATTACTTATATCAGTTTTCACATATATGTGTGAAAATAATATGCTGGGTTATTATGTATTTATATTCTATCTTACCATAAATGTATATTTTATGTAACACACACACACACACACACACACACATATATATATATATATATATATATATATATATATATATACACATACACACACATACGACATTGTGATCTTACAAGAGCACTCGTCACATCAAGCATTTTCGTGATAATTTCTGTATAATTACTCAACTGTTCACCATGACAGACATGTTTTTCTACGCAATAATAAACATATCATTGAAACACTTAAAACTATAGAACCGCATTTCCTGATTCGATGCAAATTTATTGTAAGAACTTAGGTAGAAACATTTTCTTTCATTGGTTTATTTTCAAAATTATTCAAAATTGTGAACCAGATATAATAAGATACCTGCCAAATTGGCGTTATTATAGTTCATTCTGCTAGACTTTGCACGAGAGGCGCGCGCCATTATTGATTGGCTTCTACAACCGTGAGTGCCTATACTGCGCGCCAGATATCTACGAGCTTGAGCAATGTCACGCACTCTAAACATGAAACAGTGAGAACTAAGCGAAATCAGTGTAAACCAATGGAAATGGCGCGACTGATAATCAGTGCCAGATAACTAATTAATATGATGGCCGACTGTCACTGATTTATTTATGATATCAACTGAATGCCGAGAATAATGTTGCAGTATTTCTGTGTTCGTGTGCACCAATAGTAAAACAAGGACAAATTCTCTGCCTATGAAAACAAACTTCTCGCGTATGTAGTTGGATCTGTGTTTGTCAGGCTCATACATGACAATACTCACTCCAACAGCTATTTTCACCAAAGAAAATCATTTTTGTATTATTACTTCCTTGAACACAGTGCACTATATGCATCTCTTTACACGTGAAAATATAGTTTAACTGGAACATAGTCAAATTGTAACTTATATGAAGACTGCCGGCTAACATTGAACATTTTGTAATACATTAAGGCATGTTCATCGTTGTTTGGCCCAATACACGGTGCAAGTAAGAACAAACAGGCAGCTGGAACGAGTGGTGCTGAAGTGTTCGATATGGGCGATTCACTTCTAGCTTGTGTTGAAAGCCAGTGAATGTGCACCGACATCAGATTGTTAAATGGCAGTGAAACACCTTGATACCCACACTGCGTCCATTATGTCTGACTTATGTCAGAGGTCTCCTCAAGCCATCACCAGACCCAGCTCTCAGCCACTTGGGTGCCAAGTGTTAGACGAAACGACTACCAGCGAATACAAGTGAAGATGCCACGGTAGCAGTAACTGTTACAGCCAGTGTTTCTTGTCGAAACGATCGAGTATACGGTAAACTGCAATACTATACACACAAAAAACAGATTTTATTTTGCCATTGTCTGTTGTCTGCATGGGGAACCGTTTGACTCTCTGAGCGGTCCACTCAGAATCCTGTAATTTCCGCCTTGACTCTCCTTAATTGACTGGTAAACTGTGGACAAGTGCTAGGAGAGATTCACCCTATCAAGAAAAGTGAGCTAGTGGAGAGCTTTGAGTGGCTCTTACCATCGAGGTCTTGAGAGCCGATGAGGGTGAAGCGAGGTGAGTATGGAGCAGCGCCGAAATGCAAAGGCGGGGGAAACGGGAGATCCCCGAGAAAACCATCCGACCTGCGGCATCGTCCACCACGACTCATACTTGCGATAATCCTGTTCGCCTTGGTGGGATGCAAGCAGTCTAACCACTCATTCACCGCGGTCCCTGCGCAAGTGTGCTTACATATTTGAGTGAAGCAGCGTTTGTGGAGTATTCGCCCAGTTTAAGTGGGGTGAATGAAATGCCAGTTCTTCAAATGAAGACGTCAGGTTAAGGAACATAATATTTATAAATTTTCTCAATTGTTCTTTTGGGGTGGATCCAGAGGGGAGGTCACGGGACATGAAATTCCACCCTCCTAAAACAAAACCACCATCATATTGACATTACAATGTACTAAGGATGTTTCAAAACTGAAATGAATTAACATCACAATTGTTTAAAGTACTGATTTTATTTGGTTAATTTAATATCGTTTCCTAAAATTGTGTTGAAGAAGTGCCCTCTTATATTACGAATGGAAAGTCTAAAGAGCTGCAGCTGCAGAAAGGAGGATCCCCCCCCCCCACCGAGGAAGTCGGTGGTATTGTCGGCATCATGCTCGAAGAAGTCGATGGCAGTACTGCTGTAGGGTTTGTTGCTGGACCTGCAACCTTTGTCACCATAACATTTTATAAGTGATTTCACAAAGCTGAGAAGATGTCTCTTTCATGTCAGCTACTGTCAAACTAAAACACGTCAACTGCTTATAATATACCCATATGCAAGCCCTATGACGTCATGTTGACATTAAGACAATAAAATTATGCCAATAACACATCACCTACTGCAGTATCGCCATCGATGACTTCATCAAGGCTTCGTTGCTGTTACTGTGACAAGATATTTGTCTACAGCCAAAATGCGAGGATGCTTGAAAAACTACTCATGTGAAGGGTCCTACCTGTGATATGCAACGATGTGACAGGTGCAAACATCTGTTCAAACGCGGTGATAACCTAAAGAGACATAATAAGAACTGTAAAGGTGGAGTTATTACACATAATAGACGACCTGTACTACCTGTTGGCGAAACCACGTCGAATGGATTCTACCTTAAACAATCAGCATTCAAGGGTAATTCAAAAGATAATGTGATTGAGAATAACTTTGTTGGTGCAAAAACATATGTACATACCTTGATCACTTTAAGAAAAATATAATCAATCAATTAGCTGAAGAAGTTGAAGAAGGTCCCATAAAGTATAATGTTTGGATGGAGTGTACCTACGAAAAGCCACAAACTTTAAATGAAGCCATTAGTCGACGAGCATTCAAGACTGCGAACGTAGCATTGTACAATGATGATAGCATACCTAGGGCTGTAGAGGCATTGAAAGAAAAACTTTGTTGCGAAGAAGGAAAATAAATGGCTAAGGGTTCTGGTTGGACGCTTGCTAGCGTAGACTGCCTTGAGCTGCGTATAAGCAGATTATATTCGCTACGTGAACAGTGAGCATACTGCTGTAAATGTATTACATGAATGCATGGGAACTATAGAGATTCTGTTTTTTATTATAGTTGTCTGAAGTATAAAACTATATATATAATTTCAACAAAAAAAACCTTAGCCTTGTTTTTTATATCTGTTACTACATGACGGTACTCTAGTTGAGTATGGCAAAAAAAAAAATGAATTTGTGTCAAAATATACTGATTTGAAAGTTAGTAATTAAATATTTCTTGTGTAGGCCCATCACTGAGAGTGTGCAATCAACAATATGGTAATAAAGGCATAATGTTGAAGTTAACTATACAGAATGTTAAGCAGGTTGGGTGCAGCAGACATGAAGCATGCTGTTGAAGTGGTAGAACTTGGAGGGAGAGGAGGGTGAAGGTGCAGTCGGGCCTAGGCAGACCTGCTTCAGTGCGGTATATGGCGGAGAGAGGTCCTGCATAAATGTATACATGACTGGTGTTGCTGTAATACACCACAGTTATTTTTCTAGTAAATACAAATGAGGAACTAAATGGATTTCGATTGTTAAATGTTAAGACCATATGACATAAAAAAATATTGCGGAAGTGATGTAACCCAAGATGGTGGTTAGAGGGGACCGGGTAATCAGCAGGCTACTAAAATTGACGTGGAATGGCAGATCATGAATATAAAGTAAGATGGTGGGTGGAGCACAGGTGACTTAATCGTGGTGACAAAATTAAGAAGGAATGACAGAGAATGGCCAACGGTTGACTCCTATCCCTATAGGCATAACCTATGCCTATAAAAGAAATATGGCCGCCACTGCTCTGCCCTCGAGAAGCGAGCCTCCCAAGTCCTTCCGATGGATCGAGAAGTGCCTTTCTGCGGCTCGTTTCTCCAACTGGGAGGATCGGTGCTTTTCTCAGGGAACAACGGGCAATCTTGAAAGGGAAAAGGAAAATTTTGAGGGAAATAAGGGAAATTCCAAGATGGCGGCGGTCAGCTCCGACTTCGATCCCCCATCCCCTTGCGCCAAACTTCTCCAAATTATTATACTAATGTACAATGTCGAAACATAACGAGAGGCTTCGAATTTTCACCAAAAATAAATGGCGTTTACAGGTTCGTGGCTGACCGCAGGTGTAACTCAGTTCTGAGCATACGACATGTGGTTCGGAAGCCACTGCGATAAGGAGGACTTCCTCTTTGACCTCCCGAGATAGCTGTAGTTGGTAAAACCCAGTCAACAACACCACTTCAAGGTCACGTGAACACTAAACTGGGACGGAGTGCCTTCTAGTTGGAAATGAGGAAATGTAAAGTAGTGTGTTCCCATACTGATGACCTTGAATTGTTATTACTAAGAGGTACACTGTGTTTAGGGAAAAAAAACAGTTCTGAAATGATGCGCGTGTGCGGTTCAACGCAACTGAAAATATATTAAACTTATTATAATTATATATTTTTTCAAAGCAAAGCATAATTATGTTGGCTGATTTAACGTAAATATGCATCCACAGCTGCGCTGTGAAAACAATTCCGTAGAAAACACCTCTTGGCAATTTGTTTTGTAAACATGTAATTGTTTTCTAAGTGGCCACGTCTGCATAACATTTTATGGCTGCTACAATAAGTGTGTTTGAAAACGTGCATTAGACAGTACTCTAGGCATTTCGACAGCAACTTATGGGGACTTATACTTCATAGTTTCGTCGCCCTCATACACGACGCAGTTACNATTTCCTTGACCTTCTCAACCTCTTCTCCCCACACCCGTCATTTCCAAATAACACTTATTCCCAGGCTAGTGCACAATAAACACACCAACATTAAATTTTTTCAGCTTTCATGACGCCATTTGTTTAAAAAAAAAGTTTTTTTTCTGCGTATAATGGCGATGCTTGTACTTGAAATTCATCGTCGATGTCGCAACAAGTACATTTGACGTGTGCGCACGTTTACTGACATCCAATAGTAGTTATGAGTGAGTCTCGTGTATCCATCACTGCAGGACTCGTGGCCGATAGCAAGCACTCAGGTAGCTTCAGTGCACGTGGCCGGGTGCAACTGGCTGATGAGGTCTGTCTGGCGACAGCCAGTGATCGCGTGACCTGTTCCCGAGGGTGTAGAAGGCTGTGGAGACCATCTTGGTGCCCTCTTATTACGCCAGATCGTAGGGTTCCTAATTACCAGTGTTTAATCAATACCAAACGTGCTATAGCGTGCTAAGTTGGCCATTCGTAGACTCAACCAATAAGCAAGTCGGTGTTACACACTTCAGACGGGTAAAGAAAGTCACTTTCAGTACATCTTGCTTAAGACAGACTATTTAAGGTTTCTTCAAACTTTTCTGAAGCCTTGCTAAGCTTACACTGTCGGAATATTCCTCCGCCTCGTGCAAACAAAGCTTAACCAAGTATAGAAAACTACACTAAAAGGATAGCACACCGCATTTCGGCGCACTCACACTTCGTAGCAGCCATAAATGAAATATTATAATTTATGGATAAGATATAAGTAGAAGTTATATTTAACCAAAAATAAGATAATCTTATGTAGACAGAATAAAACGCATGTTATACCTGACATATTCAGGAGACAACCAAACACGTCATACATGGGGTGATTTTTAAAATGTTTGATTCAAAAAGTGTGAAGAAATGCGAATAGACCATAGACATGTCCGGATTACTCTATCTGAAAACAAACTAACTTATGCCAGGACGCGGCAATACGATGGGCGAACGTTCCAATACTATGGCGACAGGGCCAACTGTTGAAAGTGAAATAACTACGAGCTTGCCGTCCTCCAGGTGGCTCTAGCATAGAGGCGATATTGCATTATACGCGGCGGCTGACGTCGCACTTAGCTACCCATTGTCTCCGTGCCGCGCAAACTGACGTCCTACAAGGCGATGCATTAAAGGAGACAACTTTTGTGTTTATTGCATATCTTTAATTTGTATCACTAGCAGTCTATGATTTTTGCAAAACTAGTTTCGCTAAGCACACTTTAAAATTAATTTAGACATGCACTTTCAGTGAACCTTGTTAAATGATCTGCAAATTATTTCTTTTAATTTTTTTGTATGTCCCAGAAATTCTTATTTTGACATGCACTGGTGTAAAAACCAAGTGATCTAATATTTTTATTCGAGGAAACAGTATTTGTAAGTAATATGTAGGAGTTGGATGGCCTATTTTACTAGTGTAAACAAAATACAACATGTTTTGTTGACAAGCACTCTTAACATCTCAGAAAATTGGTACAATTTCAAGTTATAAATTACGTGTATTTTATTAGATAGGTAATTAATGTAATTATATTTTGGTCCAACTAAATGATTATTGTGAGAATGTAGGGCGATGGTAACGCCAGCCAGTACAGACAGTATCCTCTTAGCGTGTGATGAGCTCCTGGTACGAGACAGAATGAACCATAGCAGCACGACAAGTGAGTGTACTGCTTGCTGTGCGAACGAGACACGAGATATGTCGAGGCTGCACCTCCTACTGTGTCATGTTCTCCTGGTAGCATGCGGGCTGACACCACTGACCGGCTCGAGGAGAAACTTCGGTGGTATCAGGAGCACATACCAGGCACGGAGTCAGTCCACCTCACTGCCTGCCGGCTCTAGAGACGAAGGTCGCCTCGCGAATATTCGTGTATACTCGGTACCGAGCGTAATTACCTCTTCATAGCCGGGAATCTAGGACGCGTTGTCTACCAGTTTCGCCCCTTAAGAAACTTTGTAGCCTCCACGCGTCTCTCGTTTCTAATGTGCTGTGCCATTTTTTGCGAGTTCAGCATTCGTAAAGTTTTTTTTTTTTTTTTTTCATTTTGGTTACAATTCCACGTTATTTGGATTCCTTCTTATTATTATAAATACTTCTTGCCTGGTAGAAAATATCCACTTTAAATGTAGGCTATGTTATATTACCAACTTAAAAATAAAAAGTTACTGATATAACTATTGGGCTTACATTCCTCTGTACGGGTGCCAATAATGTTGATGTAGTTCTCGAAAGTTTAGAAGGTAGGAAGGACTTGACATCTCGTTGACAGCAATGTCATCAGAGGTGGGACCAGAAACGTAATCAACAGTAGTGAGACAATTACACACACACATGTGTCTTACTCGGGACTCGAACCCAGATCTCGTACTGCAAGCTAGCGTGCAACTAACTGCAATACAGAGGTAGGATTCGGAGCATCAACTTCAGTCGTAATCAGTATAAAGTTTTGGTAGATTGGATTCACTGACCTTGAATATTCACAGCGATATTATTCAGGTGTACCAGTTTTGTTTTTGGCTCTTTATTGAATTTTAAGCATATAAACTTTAATTTGGCATTATTTAACGTGCGATACAATTTTAGTTATCGAAATGGCAAACTACGAAACAAAAGGCGCGGTTACACGAAAGGCTGAACTATTTAATGTGGGTAAGGTACGGCAGCCATATTTAAACACATTAATTTAAATGGTTATAAAAGTTAACATGTCCTCCTGGGTACACCTCTGTAATTGAATGTAAATACAAAAGGAAATATTTAACTTGACAAACACGCTCTTGTCATTGTTTATGGTCGCTTCCAACACGTACTAATGCTGAGGTATTATTATTGTGTAATTTTAATACAACGAACTTTACCTTGCCTGTGATAATACAAAGTATATCTAATTTAACTTGATTGATTTTTTTTTTTTTTTTTTTTAAGAAATGTTGGGAATTCCATAGGTTTCAGGCATCTTATAAGGAAAGTTTATTTACTCGGTAGCAGCCAGTCACAGCACAACAGAGAATTAGAGCCTTTCTGATGTACTTGCACAACCTGACTTTGAACGAGATTTGACTGCGATAGAAACATGTTCAGTGCCACTGGGATCACGTACAGTGCTGGACATGTTTGAAGTGAAGCAGCCGTGCGACCGCCTCCAAAGAGAACAATACATTTCAAACCACAAGATCAAAAAAATCAATAAATATGTTGTACCGGATGATTCAAATCATTACCATAAACGCTTAGTATAGTCTATTAGTGGTTTCGTCACCCTTTTTGACTCAAAACCTATGAAAAATCTCCAAGTCATGACGTGTTTCGTTGTTTCCTAAGTATGCCAGGAATCACAAGCGTTTTATACTTGTGCTAACATAGAAGTACCTTATTTTTGGTTCAATTGAACTTTTACTTATATTTTATCTATAAATTGTAATCTTTCATTTATAATTAATGTGAATAAAAACAGGGAGCAAATAGGCATGTTGGTAATACGGAGTAGGAAACAGTCCTTACGCTAAATATCATTACACTGAGTGCGCACGAATACGGCGTGTTGTCTCTTTAGTGTGATTTTCTAGACTTAATTAAGTTGTTTGCATAAGGCAGAGTAATAGCCTGACAGTAGAACTTTAGCAGGGCTTCAGAAAGTTGTAAGTAACCATCAATGGACTATATGTTGTGCGGGGTGGCAAAGCTGTAATTTTTCCCGAGGGGACACATGTCCGATAAGGCATGGATTCAGCGCGGCGAGGATGGCCACCACGCTCACCAGATCTGGCACGCGTCTCGACTATTTCCTTTAGTGTACTATGAAATGTATGGTGCATGAGACTCGTGTACAACCAGAGGAGAACATTATCGCAGCGACTGAACTACCGCAACCAGCCGTGTGTCAACCTCAGCCCGCCGTTGTAGGCTCTGTAATCACGTTGTGGCTCGACAACTAGAACCCCTTGTGTGATACACTGCACGATGTGATGCTGTTGTTGGGTTGGCAATGGCTTCGTGGCACAGTGTGGAACGTACGCCCATCGCCGTACCGGAAGCGTCGTCCAACTTCGACGCCACACAGCGTCGGAGGACGCGGGTCCCTCTTAGGAAATGATTGGTTTGCTGTCCCGGACAACATACTAAGCGTTGCCGCTGTTGTTTTGTATCATCCGATATAAGCGTTGCGTTCTCTACTTGAGTGAACGCTCGGGTCGGCTCGAACTCGGCACTTCTTCAAGGAACTCTCTAGGACAAATAAAGGGCAAAGTTTCTTTAACCTGGATAACTGCTTGGCCGGAACGACAGCAATGCGGTTCTCGTAGACAGCGGTTCTGAAGCTGAACATTCCCCGAAGACTAGACAAACCCTCCCGAGATCTGTTGCCGTTCATCGACGGTTTTCATGTTTCTTCTTTCAAACTCAGCCTCTCAGTTTGTGTAACACTTAACTCTTGCAGATGGTGATCACATGTCAAACTACGCTCAAGAGAATAAATAATTGTTATGTTAAAGAAAAAATTTAAAACTTGGATATACGTATAGACTTCGCCTTAATTAATTTTTAAATGCAGTTTGGCGGAGATCACTTGACACAGTTGAAAGACGTAAAACACACGGAAGGAAATATTTCGCCTATTTTGTAGTGCATGCTTTATCTTTTGAAGCCTGATGTAAATTGGTTTGCCTGATTCTGGGAGAGAAAACCTCAAGAGCTGCAGTTGCTGTTTTGTATTCAATATTTAAAATAGGAAAATATATGGTGGACAAAATTATGATCTTTATATACATAATCTAGACTTTATAAATATGGATCTGAAGAAATTAATGAATAAAACTTAAATTTTTAACGAATTATTAGTTAAGTATGTATATTAGCTAAAGAAGGTTACATATTCTTTATTATTTAGTATGTGTAAAGAGTACGCGACCTTTTCAAGATTTGAACAGTCTCCTTGTGACATTAACCTTCCCTGATTTGATGGTTGGAAGGCAGCATTCTCGCGCTAGCCTCCTTTCAGTCTACGTCACTTGTTTATTTTATCTAAGAACTGTATGCTCGTGTTCCTAAGTTTTGTTGTACTTGTGTTATTTATGATTTGTTACAATTATTGTGTCTACAATTCAAGGCTTATGATTGTTGGTAGGGACGTAGATAAATGAAACAGTAATATTTCGGAAACTAATATAGACAGCAAAGGTGAAAAATTTTTGTTGTACATTGTATCCTGCTGAAGCAAGATGACCAGAATGAACTACAAGGACGTTACATGGATGTTGGAATACACGCGGTGACAGGGATTACTTGCGTTGTCTTGCCTAGGCCAATGAGAGAAGGAAACGTTGCCCCTGAGACGTGGACGTGTAGCCCACAGCAGAGTGGTCCTCTCAACTCCATCACTTGTGGATAACTGCGTTGCCTAACCTAAGTAAGTGGACTGCAGTTTGATTGAGTGCCGTGATTGCTGGAGGTTGATCGAGCAGCGAGAGGTGCTAATTGCTCCATGACGCACGGCCTTGTTCAAGGACTGACCTAGGCGGGCCCCTCTTCGCCGGTGTCAAGGATTACCCGGGTCTGATGCGTGAGGTGCGGTGACCCTGTCTTGCTGCGTCATGTTTCGTAACGCTCAGCTGGGACGACCTGCCGTCTAGATCGCCACAACACTCCCGCTCATCTGAAACGTTCGTGAAGGTCCGGAGCTGCTCGTGTCTGACGACACTCGAGACAGTAGGCCCTAAGTCAGCATGCAGTTAACCAATAGTACTACAGACACCAGCCGTGAACCAACCCTACATTCACTAAGCCTAAAGTAACTAAATACAAAGTGTCTGTAGCTCACAAGTCATAGAAGTGATGTCAGAAGCCATATACAGTCCCTAACCCTAAAGTAACTAAATAAGAAGTTCGTAGCCCTAAAACCACTAGTCAGAATTCCTAAAATTACTACGCCTAAAATAACTAAATAAGAAGTGTGTATCCCTAAATTAATTAACACTTGAGTCACCAGCTCTGTTGTAGCTAGTCATAACGTTAGTAGCTCTTCAGTCATTAGCCATAAGTCAGTGGCCTTAAAGTCATTAGCCATGAGGCTAGAAACCATAAATTTGCTAATCATAAAGTAACTAAATGAAAGGCCAGAGGCCATAAAATAACCAACTCTAAAATTACTAACCCTAAAGTCACCAGCTATGAAGTTAGTATTGTCAAAGGAAATAACGTTAAAATTATTTCGAGCCAGAGACTTTAGACCTAGTGCGGTACCCGTCTGATATATGTGCTAAATGAGGCAACGGATTATTAAATATAAACTAATATTTACCTGAGTGCACGAATAATGATGAATTTTGCATAAAGTGTAATGCAACAGTGGGATTCACGTCGATTTGCCTTCAGTGATTTCTCAGCAGCCACTTAATGTCAACCCCAAGTCTTGACATTTGTGTGTGTTGCGAAATTCGGATGCACTATTAAAAACGGACCGTGGAGCTACGCCATGTGAACCAACAGGGAATCATACACAACACGCATATCCAATCAGACACGCTGCAGCTCCAAGAGCAAAGCCTAGCCAACCAGTGCCCGAGTTGTCAGTAGACAGGCAAAAAGAGATAAAGCGCAGGTGTAAAGTGTAGGAGACATATGGCATCTGGTAGTGGACCAGATGCGACCTTGAACTTATGCTCAGCCTCGCCATCTTGAATCTAAAATTTTCCTTTTCCAGCTCCGTCATACCAACTTGGTACCTCCTGCTCTGTCATTCCTTCTCGCCTATCTCCAACCAGATATCGCTGGATGTCCGTAGGCCGCCAACTTGATTGTCATGTCGTCTGCTAGGTGGTGCTAGCCACCATCTTGGAAGTTTCTTTTATTGCCCACTAGTGTCGCTTGCTGTCGTCATCGGCTGCTAGGAGCGCTGGTGTCGGCTAAGGACGATTCCCATGTGCTGTTTGCAGACACTCGCCTCTATCGCGTGATATGGTTTAATACAGCATAAAAGCTGTGGAGGTGAGGAGCGGTGAACTGCCGGGCCTTGGATTGGTAGACAATTTTTACAATTTTACAATTACAAAATCTTTTTATTTATACTCTAAAAATATAGTCGCCATACCAGCCCTTTGGGGCTCTTGTGGCTGTTTTCACAGTTTCTGTATACAAACGACACACTTTTCAGTGGTCTAATAAAAGGTGTACAATTGAGTTATTATAATTAAGGTAAAAAATAAACAAAACCCCTAATACGAAACATATGACTTACAAACTAATTAGGAGGTATCTTATGGCCTATGGAAGACAAAAAATGGTGGTAACTATAACTAACACTGGATGCACTTGGTGGTGTCCACAATGTTCGCAATATCTATATCTAAAAATAAAATAATTATTATAAACCCCTAATATATACACGACGCCCTAGTCGACTGAGCCACCAGGACATGGCTGCCAGCACAGGTCTGAATGATATATATATATATATATATATATATATATATATATAAATTACCTGTTAACTTATACAGCAGTCATATTTACAAGGCACTGAAAATGCACAATTTTATAAATAAGAGGTTAACTTTTAAACTTACAGACAAAATTGTATCGAGCTACCTGTCTATGGATTCGTATTTTCAAAAATAATTTTATTATTATGTAAAATCCATCAATTATACAATAAAATACTTTTATAACTAAACGTTATGTATTTAATGTAATATATTTTATTTCACTTTTAAAACTCGCAGAAAATATTTTGCCGAGCAATGTGTCTGTGGATATGTATTTCCAAGACGGATTTGTAGTATATGATGCTGCAACCATAGATTATGAAAACCATAATTTTACAAATAGAAGTCATGTATTTAAGTACATACATTTTTATTTAACTTTTAAATTAGCATATTGAGAAGCATGTCTACAGATTCGTATTTTCAAAGAGAATTAGGGTATTATGTTAGAAAACGTGATTACGAGGCAATAATCAGCAATATATTGAATTTTATAAGCATAGAATTGTGTACGTAAATATACCAAGTGTGATATATTTTCGGGCTTGTGTTTTCGAGTCGAATGCTAATGTGATGCCATACAATTTCATTGTTCGCATGTAATCGATACCACATAGACTGTAGTAAGCATAGGAATTGAGCATAGGTTTTTTTAATGTAATTATGTAACGAGCCCGAGCCACGAATACACGGCAGACGTTGCCTTACCTCAGAACGTGTCTCAAGTGCATTATGCCTATATCAGGCAGCTACGAACTTAGAGGCACAGTTGGACATCATTCAACGACTGCCGGAGTTAGAGGCTCATGGAAATTGGAACGTTTCAGACCAGTGCAAGTCTATCCGAGATTAAAAATGAATTATTCCTTAAGTCTTTTATATGAGCATAAATAGCCACAATTTTCCAACCCTCGAATTTATAGTCACAAAATTCATATTATAGGTTTCACCCATGACCTAGATCAACGCCATATTGTCAACTTGTTCGAATACGATGTTGGGTATAAATATATTTATAAATAAAAATTTTATATATGTACCTAACTTGTAAGTATTAAAACTTAGAGACGTAATTTAATGTGTTGCATGTCTACATGCGTGTATTTTAAAGGCAAATTCAACTGTGCTATTAGAAACAGCTATTTTATGTGTCTTGTAGGCGGTGCTGAACATGAAATGGCTACTTTAATGTCGCAGTGCATTGCAGCTCTTGCTAAAAGTATTTCCGCAGTAGTAACATTGTTTCTGTGATGTATGTAGCGAATATCCAAGGTCCCTTGCTGTTGACGATGCAGTCAGTGTTACAGGCGGTAAGTCTTCAACCATCGATTCCATCTTCATACTGCAACGGCGTACGTGATCGCGGTAGATGAATGTAGTCTTAACTATCTGCTTTCCACCACACTCTAAAATGGAAAATTCTAGTAACAAGATGGCGTCACGGAATGACAGCATGAAGTACCACAGCAGAATGACAGAATGAACTGGAACATTCTTGAAACAAGAGGGTGGGATGGAATGACAGAATGAACTGGAACATTCTTGAAACAAGAGGGTGGAATGGAATGACAGAGCAGGAAAATGGAAAATTCTAGAAACAAGATGATGAGGTGGAATGATAGAGCATGAGGTCAAGGGTCAAGGTCACATCTGGTCCACTGCCAGATGCCATGTGGCTCCTAATCTCCTACATATTACACCTGCGCTAGAGCTCTCATTGTCTGCCTACTGTTGTTACTTCTGTAAACTTCTGTATTCTCTACCTCAATTTCGCCGTGAGCTTGGCCTCGAACTAATTCCCCCTGTTACTTCCAGCTTTCCTGAAGATCTGATGGCGTTATACATCCCAGATATTCCTCGGCCTCATACAAACAAAGCTTAAGTAAGTATAGAAAATTACACCAAAGGGACAACGCACAGCATTTATGCGTACTAAGTGTAATCATATTTTACATGAGAACTATTTATTTCTAGGCATTAACAACACACGTATTTGCTCTCTATTTTTATTCATATTAATAATATATGAAATATTATAATTTATAGATAGAATATACTTAAAATTTCCATTGAAACAAAAGTATGGTACTTTTGGGTCAACAGTAGTATAAAATAATTGCTACACACGACATATTTAGGAAACTTGCAAACACGTCACACGTGGAATGATTTTTCTAAGATTTAATTCAAAAAGTGTAAAGAAACAGCGAAAAGCCAATATTTTGCTAGCAGCGCCACAAATATCGAGCAGTTTACAAACTGATAAAACGCATGCAGATGGTCGTTGCTCTTGTAGTCATACAACGCTTCCTTAATTCACCACCAGGTAGCATCGGAAGTCATCAGTAACGAAGCTAATAATTTCTGCACGTAGGCCTTAATGAGTAAGCATAGAGCATTTAAATTTGTTGTGATCATACTCATTTGCTGATTGGCTACACAAGGGCCTGACAACAGACCTCGTGTCTTACTGGCTACTGCGTGCTGCAGAGTATTCCCTATTGGCTAAGTGTCCGGATGGAGTGTAGGTTACCAGACGCTGATTGGCGAATGGTGTTGCTGGAGTTTGCGGTATACGTGGCTGATTCATCCCTGTATACTCACCTACTCTGTGGCTTCGGTATGGCCAGAGGCCTGGCAATTTCGCGAGTACATTCGGTGGCAGGTTAGACTCCAAGCGCTTGTGACTTAGAGGTCCTTTTGTGATTGGATTTGAAAAAGACGTGAAAGGGAAAAAGGGAGGGGGGGAGAGATATATCACCATGGTAGCAGTGTATGAATAAACGACTGTGGTCCGAGTACTACAGGATTCAGCTACATAGGTGGGTATGTAGCGCTTAACGCCTCGTCGACAGCGAGGTCATTAGAGACGAAGCAAGTCCCTCAGAGGAGCAGACGCGGAGAAGGAATAGGCTGTCGTCTGCAGGAAGGAGCCACCCCATCCCAGCATTCATCTAAAGTTATTTCGAGGAACCACGGAAAACCGAAATAGGATGTCTCGCTCTGCGTGAAGGACTAAGGAACTAAGTACTACTTAAGAATGCAGAGATGAAACATCGCTTGTACGGCGAACTCCGAGGGCACACGCCAGCAATATGGCGTCACTGCCCAGTGAAATGTTGGAAACTCAGTCAGCCAATGAGCGCGCTACGTAACCTACTCGGTAGCCGGCGGTCCAGCCAGTAGGAAGCCTTCCGCAGCAGGCAGCAACCAGACACAATGTAGAGCCTCGCGCGACCAATCAGAGAATGGGACGCCCACAGTAAATGAACCACAGTGCCATTTCGTTTCTGTGTGGTTAACCGTCCACAGTTAAAGCAGGCAATGAATAAAGGACTGTGACCCGAGTGCGTGAATGACTTCCAACTCCAGGTTGGGGCCAATTTTTTTGTGAATTCCCTGAGAACATAAATATCGTTTTGGGAAAAGCCCTCTTTTTTGTACGGGAAGGCCTCGTTTTGGGCAAAGCTCACGCAGATGGATTCGCAAAATCCGCGGGCCTCCAGGCAAGGCGTGGCGGCGAAAGTGATAAACGTTGAGAGTGCACGACCTTGGGTTGTGAAACTGCGACCACCAACCAGCAAGCAGAGTTTTTGTGTGAGGGTCGCAGGTGTGGAGGTGAGGAGCGAGTGTGTTGTCGCCGCGCAGACGGGAGCGGATGACGCAGGCGGAGTATCGTAACCCCACGACGTCGGCGGCGTTGTTTTGCCGTGGGAAGTGGAGGTTCTTATAGCGGCGGCCGTCGCTGTGCTGGCCTCAGTGTCCACTGTGGCGGCGGCCAAGCGCCTAGTCTTGTTCCTGCGGCTAGCGGGGGCGGCGGCACGGCGGG